>OX421894.1:33284496-33760316 GCA_949128065.1 Beris chalybata | reverse complement strand
GATGATAACGAACAATGAACCGAATAAAAGCAAATATTTTTCAAAGGCATTTGTGTGGAAGCTTCTTCGATACCAATCAACTACTTTACTTGTTAAGAAAATGTAGCGACGTTAAACATTTATCGCACAACATCTATCCAAGGGTTTGGAACGATTTATCCTATTAACAAACACAGTTTAAACAATTTGATAAAATATTCTGATACGAAGTTTTTATTTAGTAATTAATCGAGTTCTTGAGTGAGAGTGTTTTTGGTAAGGCAATTAGATGTGCCAGTTTCTTATTTTCATCCAAGAGTTTCGTGCTTGATTTAACTTTGAACTCTTTAAAGATTACTTCTGGAGTATAGAATTAAACGGTGAATCATAGAATCCGAGTATTAGCTTAACAATTTATTGTAACACTCTTTTAAAATTTGAAAGAAACAGACCGAATTTTACAACCGCTCTTAAAAGGGGATTGGCACCTGCTTTCTACGAAAATTTGCTTACTTAACTCTAAGCAATAAAACTCATGACAATAAAATTCGTTTTATCTATTTAAAATACTACGTCAGGTACATTATCGCTTCTCTGATTTTTATGACACTTTAAGGGATAAAAGAGTGTGACCTATTTAAAATTTTCAAGGAACATCCCTACTTTTAACTGAAATTTAAAAAAGAAGTCCAAGTAGTTATTAGTTATTTTTAGCTATAAGTTCAGTGTTGATCCTGGAAGCAATATCAGAAGTGTATAGATTTTTGTGAAGCAAACATCGTCTCTAAGATTATTCAAAAATGAAGCAGTTATTTATTCGAAAAGTTTCTGAAGACCAAGAGGACGATATCCTGAACACCGTCTTCAGATGTACCATCAACGATTTCACGGATATCATCAACAATCAGGAACATCAACGTCTCATCAAGCGGTTTAAAGTCAACTCAGATATCACCGCAACTTTAAGGATTTATCCTTTCGGAGTAGCTGAACAGTATAATAGTTATGTATCTCTTTTGTTACAGTTAAAGAACAAGAACCAAGATCATATTCTAGCAAAGTGCACTACGGCTGTTATTAATAATTTCGGCCAGAACCTGCTGAAGAACAATTCCGGAAAGTTGCAAAAGATGCGCAGTGACGATGCGTTTGGCGTTATGAGAGTTGCCAACTCAACCTGGGTACTACTTCCCCGAAATAACGTTATCAGGAAGAAAAACTTGAATATACGCTTGGAGTTGACTATCAAATTGACAAATTTTGCCGATCCCAGAAGCGACCAGGTATTCAATGGTCAAGATGTTGAAGATTTGCGAAAGTTCTTAAAAACCGAAGGATTTGGCGACACCGAGATGATAATCGGAGGAATTAAGTTCTATGCGGATAGAAAGATACTAGAAGATGGCAATTCGGTATTTCGAGGCCTTTTGAGAGGACCGGTGACTAAAGATGGTGCCTATGTTTACGAGGATATTATGCCGCGCGGATTCGAACAAATGATGGTCGATTGCTATTTGAAGGGTAAACGCTTTGAAGAAGAATCGAAATGAAACTATGCAAATTATATATTATATAACAACGAATTGAATCAAAGTTTAATGCATTGAAATAATTAAAATGAAAAAGTTTTGTTTTTATATTTTTTGCGCCAAACATGGTAATTACCATTCAGTCTTAAGCGACCCAGAACTTTCAAATCAGCCCAAACATACTAAAAAAATCAAAGTATGTATGTCGAAAATATATTCCAAAATAAGAAATTAATGGAACCTACAAGATATCAGGTACCGTCAACTGCCTAAAAGGCACTTTTTTTTATCGAATCGCTGTTGAAAAAGTTAGTTTGAACCGCCATAAAAGTTTTCTTTTGTGAACTTAAATCCTGTCAAATAAATTTCAAAACAGAAATCAGCTATGAACTTATGAAGTCCCAATAAAAGCAGTGAAGTTCATCAAAATATAGTCAGCATTAATAAGAAAAACTCTATAGAAAGCAAGTGTTTACAAAATTCTCATATCTAAACCCTTTTTTACAAGAGGGTCACGATGATGAGTACGGTACGATAAAGCAGGTTTACCTAGTTGGCGTTGGAGTTATGAAAAACGGATCAAATGTAAAATTCTACTGTAGCATGCACATAACATCCACTGATTTCAGGAGAGAGTCATGCTATTGAACTATGCATTTGAGAAAATATTAGACGGGGCTACAAAAACCAACAAATACATATTCTCTTCGACAGCAAGGCTGCAATTATGGCATTTCTGTCGCCGTTCAAATCTACTCCAAACTTGTTTTGAATTACCTCCAGTGCCTGATTGAACTCGGAAATAAGAACAGAGTGAACCTCATTTGGATTCCGGAACACAACGGCTATGAAGGTAATGAAATGGCCGACTTAATGGCTAGGTAAAGTTCAGAAGCTGATTTCATGGGACCATATCCAGTTTGTGTGGTACCATTAAGCGCAGTCAGAAGGAACATCTGTATGTGGCAAGAATCGCAAGGCGCCATTTACTGGGACTTGGCACCTGGTAAAAGGCATTTAAAGCCAAAACATTCGGAACAAACAATCAACATTTGATTATCTAAAATTAAGCAGATATCAGACCCGAACCCCAGTTTGAGCTCTGACTGGACTTGACAGTCAAATGAGGTCTTCTACGAAGACGAAACTCCATAGCATATCCTCTGTGATTGTGATGGTTTAGTTCACAAAATCGGAATTCTTGACCATTCCTTTTCGCGCAATACTAGGCTCCATTGAAAGCGCCGGAATTGAAGAAGAATCATAGTCAATCCGAGAAACGTCACAATAGGCCCAACTGTGGTTGCAGTGACAGAGGTTAACCATACGAACCCCTTTTTCCAATTAAATCTAATCTGGCGTTATATTGGTGATAAGCGATTTAAACGGAATTAATTATTAATAATATATTTATATTAACTATCTTGCTGTACTACGAATTTTTTAGTCGTTGTCTAGTGTTTCCGTCTTCCAAGAGCCACTGAGTACATAATTACTCCCGCATGACATTCACCTAAGAGAAGGAACAAGAAAAATACAGTAGGGGAAGTGGGGCAAAGTAAGCCCCTAAGGTTTCTACCGAACTTCTGTAAAACGGGTAATAGTTACGAAACCCTTTACTCGCAAAATCGATAGCTTGTGATGTTAGAATATAGTTGACATTGACTCAAAAAAGCGAATCATTTATACATCACCAATTTAATTTTCCGCTGAGTAAATATTTGATCATCGTGTCGCGAATTCACTTGCGAAGCAAACATTTAACTTAAAGCGCTTTTAAGAATAATTAATTTTTATTTATCAAAAACCGTATGAGATACGAACTTACAAATTTTACAGAAACTATGTATGCGCTAGCAGAGAAAAAAAATTGTTGTGGATTGGGTATAGAGGACGGAGTAGAAAAGAAAAAACGGATTTTTGTTTCTCAAAAACTACAAACGATAGAAAGCAAAAAATTAAAGCCTGAATAAAATTTAGCGGAAACAGCTCATGCAAGAAAGTTTAAAAGTGCTAGTAGAACTGTAAAGTAATAAAAGCAAAAAAAATTCAAATTTTCATTGGTGTACAGAGGTAGATTTTAAAAAATGACGGTTTTTTGTCTAAATTTTCACGAATTTCGTTACATTTTTTTGACATCAAATTATTTTTTTTTTCACTTCAACAAGCTCTTTATATAAGGGGTTCTTCCAAATTTCAAACCGCTAAGCGAGTTTAAAGTTGTGTACATTTTCACGAATTCCGTTACATTTCTTAGGTCTAAATGCAATTTTACTTTATTATTTTTAATAATAAAGTATTGTGATCGAGCTGAAGTTTAAAAAAAATTGGTTAGCCTGACATTTTGTATTTTCACATTTTAGGACTAGTAAGACCCAAAAAAATAAAACAAAAAAAAAACCGTCTATACGTCGTACGCCGCGCTGCGCTGTATGCCGTACTCAAAACGGTTTGAAGGCGCTTAGATCTCAAATCTCTTAAGATATTCAGCTCAAATTTGTATGGTAGGTAAAACAGATGAACTCCTACGAGTGGTATATTTCGGAGGGGTAGGGTATGAGGCGGTATGAGGGGTAGCGTTTTAGTTGAACACTTTCGGTTTCTACATCTCTGGAACCGCTAGGAAGCTGAAAGTTGGAAGTTATGTAGTACTAGAAATCATTTTAAAAAAAATTGTTCATAGGAGTTCAGGGGTGTGCGAGTGGGGAAGAAAGCAATACGTCAAAAACATTTGAAAGCTGGGATTATAACATTTCAAAATCCATATCTCCTGAACGATTGATGTCAGATGGCTGAAACCTTGTAGTTCTCTTAACAGACATTGGGAGATTAAAAAAGAGTCAGCAGTTTTAAGGGTGGTGGTGAAGTATGGGAGTGAGGGTGAAAAACTTTAAATTACAATATCTTTCGACTCAATTATACCAGGAGGATAAAATTTAGTTTCCGTATAAAGAATTATTAGTTGAAGGTACTGAATGTAAAATTCTTGAGTGGAATCGTGAAGTGCAGAAGGTAGGTGGGGACAATCAATTTTCAAAAAATTAAATTTGTGTATCTGAAAAACTGTATCATACATGATCTTGAAAATTTTACAGGAGCTAGGACCGGTAGACCTCTAGCGGAGGAAAAAACTTTAGGGTATGGGTGCATTTTCTCGAAAGCCGCGAAGAAGAAACAGCTAAAAATTTTAAACTGTATAGAGCTACTGTATAGACCTTCCAGAAAAAGTAATTATTAATTATTAATTTTTAATAGGGGTAGCAAGGTACGGAGGTGGGGATGGGTTTTAATATCTCAGAAACGGTTTATACTATAAAGTTGAAACTTATTACCGATATGTAGATATGCTATTAGAAAAACTAAAACTAAAAAAACTCGGCCAACAGTCTTGGCGCAAATTTATTATTTCATGGGTGATCCAATTTCATTCCGAGCGAAAATTCGATTTCGATTCGTGATTACTGATCAATTGTTGTACCTTGTACAATATTCGTCCGAGAGGAAGAACTGATTTCGATAAGACAAATCGATATATAAAATTGCAAACATACACATATACATTGTACATTTCCTACAATTCAGCAAAAAGAAAGAATTGTAGAATCGTTTTGAGCGGATTTTTGTTCATCGTGATGCATTTTCGATTCGAAATGGATTAAAAAGTATTGTAAAATAGTTGAGTTTCTTTTTGATTAAGATAAGAGTCGAAGAGATTTTCAATTGAAACTGTTGGTTATTATGTGACTTTAAGTCCTTTTTATCTTCAAGTATCCTTCATAGAAAAACCTTTAAAATTAAAATTAATTAGCTTTTCTTTGAATTCGATATGCATAATATCAGCTTTATTTACGCAACCTTAAGATAGCGATTCAAGTTCAGTAAACAAAAATTAAAGCAATTATTATAAATTTTTTAGGAATAATCTTTTCATGGAAACATACAGTGTAAAACATGTGGATTTGATGTAGAAATTTTTCCAGATCGCATTAATCTATTCTTAGAACTATGATATTTGCACACTATACATTTAATTAATAATATTTGCAATTATAACACGTTATCTTCTCCCACTCCTAGAAACTTTTTTTCTTTTTCAAATACTTTACAATCATTTGATTGATATAAAACACAAACTTCATTTGAATAATGAAGTGATGAACCATCATGAATGCTTACCTTTTATCTAAATCAAACAAAACTAACAATTATTTGCGAACTATTTAGTATTCAGTTGGCATATTATGAAATTGAAAGGCAATTGTTCATTTAACTAATATAAATTATATTGAAAATTGTCTTCCTTGTTATTATTGAAAACGAGTATCAAATTGCAATTTTTTTGTATTGTTATTTATAAATTAATGCGACAAATTAATATAATTGTTGATTATGATAATATCTGAAGGTAATGTTTATTTAAAAAAATCTAGCTACGTAAAATTGAGTGCCATAGATTTTATCGCCTCGGTTGAACTGAAACTGTTGACCAACTTGAGCATATTGGCGAATTATAATTGACCTTAAGTTTTGCTCAGGTTATAGACTTTTCCGCTTTTTTGAGAATTATTGTAAATAATTCCGAATTATGATTTTAGTGCTGTATTTGCATTTTCAATACACATGATCATATAAATATAAAACGCTTACATATTTTAATTTTTTTTAAGATCAATTTCATACTCCACTGTACAAATCGTTCACATATTGGACATATGCAAAAATATTGGCCAACACAGGTCGAGGCAGAGGCTGTAACTCTTTAAAGATCAAGGAAATGCGATCGCATTTGCACATATGTATGTTCGTAAGATACTTTGGGCCGTACACAACGAAAAAAAAGATACTCTTTTCGTATGGAAAATCTTCTCATCTTACGAGATCTGCACTGACTCTGATACTGCGATCGATCTCATATGGACTTTCGATCCAAGAAGAAATTGAGGCAGGTTTGCTATCTCGCGCACATATGCGCCGGGTTACATAATTTCACCGATCTTGTAACTAGTTTTATACCATGACGTCAGTTCTTTTGACTCACATATTATGCATTAGATTTAGATGTGTATAGTCGATGCCTACTTACTATAATGTCTGGTGAAAATTATAGTAATTTTGCTGGTTTTGTTATTTCTTCTTCTCGTTTGGCAGTGTATACGATTTCAGTTTCGACAGACTTTATTCAGACCCAGTTTTAATAGTTGCTTATTATATTCTACGAATGCAAAAAATATGAAACAAGTTATAGTAGAGTGCTTAGCGGTATGATATAACTGCGGAAAGGTATGCATATGTTGGGCCTTCGTCAATATTTTAACTGTTTGTTGCACATGAAGGCTTCTTTACCTTGTCGGGTTTGAATGATATGTGGGTTGGATATATGCAATTATAAGAGTGTGCAAGTTAATCTATAGTCTTGAATGTTGTTATCCGCAAAAACATCCTTCCAAAAATCTCACAGACATAGCCACACAAAGTGATGATCGTAATTGATCTTGTCAGATGGTGAAATCTCCAATACAAAAGAGTTAGATTTTCTTAATTTACTTTCCTCGTTGTGTTACTTTGGCGCCCAACGTCGGGCTGATCATGACTTACACTGGGTTGACTTAATGGTTCATAGAATGACGAACTGTGAGATCGGTTTTCACACTGGAACCATATCATCCAGACAGGGGAACAAAGAGGCGGTAGTAATAATTCCACCTGAATAGTCACACAAAAGAATGACCGTACCTTTGGCGCCCAACGTAGGGCATGACTGAACTAACATTATAGCATGATCATAACTTAAACTGGGTTGGCTTAAAGGTTCATAGGATGGCAGCAAAACTTAGCGAATTGTGAGATCGGTTCTAACACTGGAACTATAAAATTCGTGGGGTGGAGAGAGAGGCGTTAATAATAATTTCACATGAATAGTTACACAAAGAGGTTGGTCGTAACTTTGGCGCTCAACGTGGGGCAGAATTGAGCTAACTTTATATTAAGATCATGACTTAAACTGGGTTGGCTTGAAGATCCATAGACCGGCAAGAAACACTATGCCACTATTAGCATCTTACTTACAATTATGTTATACTCCGGTCTTGAACACAAGAAACACCAAACATTTGAATACTAGGCTACTATTTGCATTTCACTGCCACCTGGCATCAAACGCTCGATTTTGCTTCAAAATACTTCATCAATTGAAGGTTATCAAATAAAATATTTTTAATTATTTATTGAAAATTAGTTTGTTTTAGATAAATTTGGCTACTTATTGTTGTGTTTACCAAAATGCAATCGAGTCTTCAAGAATTCTAACACATCAATTTGCTCTGTTAGATCTTGAGAACATTTATAGGTCAGTTTGTTATTACAGTTTTTAGTACTTTTAACAACGAACCATTTTAATATAACAGTAGCATAAACAAAATAAAGATACTAAAAATAATTTTGTAGAAAAAGGGCCTTGTACCTGAAATTTAAATTTTATATTTAAGGGTAATTTTGCAGGTGGAACATAAAAATTAAATATTTATACATACAATAATGTTGAAATATTTTTTAAATATCTAGAAAAACTTTGGAATAAAACCGCCTCCGTTACTTTCAGTATATTTCACTAAGCGGAAAAAATTCAAAAAAAAATCTTCGATTCTAAAATACCACTCGAATATAATTTCATATACGAATATGTACGAAGTTTCAACTGTCTAGCACAGGGGTCGGTAACCTGCGGCTCTTTCGATGTCAAGTTGCGGCTTTCCAGTTCCATGCGCAAATATTAAAAATTATATTATTTTATTTTCAAAATTCATAAAAAAAATATAAACTTGCAAAAAAAATTACTGCAAACAGTACAAAAACACTCAACAGCGAACAGTGAGAATAGGTGGAGTAGAGAAGAGACTGTCAGATGGCAGCCGTTTCGGCACCAGACCCAGCGCCACAGCTCGATGCCGGCCACTGCCGACTGCCGGCGTCACTGTGTGGCTAGTTTACAGAACTCAAGAGCAAGTTAGAAGAGAGGGGAGGGGAGGTCCAGAAAAGCATGCAGTTCACGCTACACAAAAGGACAGCTCT
Organism: Beris chalybata; assembly: GCA_949128065.1. NCBI lineage: Eukaryota > Metazoa > Arthropoda > Insecta > Diptera > Stratiomyidae > Beris > Beris chalybata. Next base: position 33,751,740 of record OX421894.1, on the reverse strand, counting down.
AAAAGAAATGTCGCGAGTTGAGGCACTAATATTGGGTTTGGGAAAAAATGCCACAAAATGTTAAATGGCGTCAATTGCAAATAACCCAGAAAACACAGATCGCAGCGACATCGTATCATTGCGTATGGAAATGTGATAGTTCGAGTGTTACTGGGAGTGTATAAATATTGAAACTGATGCAGTTTTAAAGTTTGTTTGTGTTTGAAAATGGAGAAAAGTAATGAAAAATTTCGCTATATTTAGCAAATTTATTATGACAAAGGGAAGAACGCATCTTAGTCTGGTTGGCTTAGTGGCTAGAGCGCTTGCCTTCGGTGCACCAGGTACCAGGTGCCGGACTTGTTCTCAAAGCTATAAATGAGTACGTAAGATAAATTCGGGATAACAATCAGGCACGAGCGTATAGCTGATCACGTCACCTCGTATTGTTCCGTTGGTCTCGTAATGAAGTAACTCTAGCATTTACTGTTGCACCATTGATTATTATTAGGAACGCTGCACAGGCTTGTGAAAAAATTTGTGCTGTGTACGATGAAGATACGTTATCAAAATCTGTTGCGTGGAAATGGTTTGCTCGCTTTCGGTCTGGTAGTTTTGATGTGAAAGATAAGTCTTGCTCTGGTCACCAATCACAGAAAAATTTGATGAAATTGTTGGAAAGTCCAGCAAGATAAGCATATCTGCAGAGTCGATATTGCTATGGAGCTAGGCATTGACCACACAACGGTTTTGAACCATTTAAACAAAGCTGGCTACAAAAAGAATGATGGTGTGCCGTTACAAGCGTTCGCAAAGCCAGAGTTGACGCCAAATAAGGTGATGCTGTGTATGATGGAACTGTAAGAGAATCGTTCACCATGAGCTACTTCCAACTGGTCAAACGATTGATTCATAAATCTATTATGATCAACTAGAAAGATTACGCCAGCCAATTGAAAGGAAACAACTCGAATTCTATAATAGGAAAGGTTGTGTCTTCCATCTTGACAACGCCCGACCACACACTTCTTTGATGACCCAAAGAAAATTGCGATGTTTTGATGTATCCACCGTATAGTCCAGACATACCACCCTCAGATTAAAATTTGTTCCGCTACTTTCAAAACAAGCCTGTGAAAACCACTCGATTCAGTTTTTCAATTAGAAAACAAATAAATTCTTCACTGATGGTATCATGGCTCTACCCGAAAAATGGCGAAAGATTGTCGATAATAAAGGAGCATATTTGGTTTAAATAAATTTATTTTTACACTATAAGAAAACAAGTTGAATTTTACTAAAAAAAACGCTACGACCTTTGGCTCCATATAAATCTTCTAAAAATTGTTTTTAATGTTTAATGCTTATTAAATTCTTGAAACTATTACCAAATAAAGGCACTTTGCAATGGATATGCAAAAGTCCATAAATTCTATTCAGAGGCCTTTCAAAAAGCTAAATAAATTTTAAGAATGTAGTTTATATTTTTGAGTGCTCCGTTGTAATAAAATAAGTAGTCACACCTGAAAACAATTTAGAACAAGGTGTCGTTCACGTACATATGGCTTTTAAATTGTACTCAATCAAACTTTAATGCAGTTGTTGACAATTTTTCAAGCGTATAGTATGTCGTTGACAAGTCCTACTTTTCTATATGAACTTGAAAATGAAAACCTAATAATTGCTGACTTAAACCAATTTGTTTTGATGCTTCTTAAACATATTTTGGGCAGGTGTTATCTGTATTATGGATAATTGAATGAAGACTGTACTGTCTAAAATTCAGCGAGTTTGGATAATGGTTAGATCTAAATTTGGTGGTACTGTTGATTTCCGGAAAACTCATGGAAAAGAGTACTTTGGTTTACAGTTCAAGGAATGCAGAAGCTTAGTCCATGGGGTCTTATTAAAACTGAAGTAAAATCAACGATAATTTGGTACTATCTCAGATTCTCAGCTGTAGTTCTGGTGAGGCTCTGGGCTCTAAAAGTATGAACAATTCACAGGATATAGTCGGATGTCTAGATAGAAGTTCAAAATTCAGGAAATTATCAAAAAATTCATTCCTCTAAGTTTGAAAAAGTTGGTAAGCCTGGTGAAACTTTAATCACAGGAAGGACCAGGTATTTATAAGGCATGTGAAAAACATGAAACGCGTTCGATAAAAACTGTATCGTCAATTTTGCTGGAAGAATTTTTTCCGAAAATAAAACATTTTACACTCAAGTGTTGAGTTGGTATTCTATGTTTTGAATTAGTTTAATTTAAAAAGTTTGATAGAAATACTAGCTGTTTAAACTAAGTTCAATATACAGAAAGTTTAGTAGTTTATAGTAATAGTTTAATTTGCGACAGACACAATCTCTACATGCAGCCCACGAAGTTGATTTAGCTAAGCTGAAAGATAACTTTTCGCTAACTTCATAGAGACCAAAAGATAAGTATGCAGATCTGAAGTAAGCCTGATTTTCAAATCTAAGCCCAACTTAGAGTCTTGCTTTGGTGACATAAGATAGCATTGCGCTTTGGCAGCAATGAACTTGACCGAGTTTTTACTCGAAAGTGAAACTCTTGTGCATGATTGTTATATAATTTACTGAATCATGGTAGTACTTTGTTCAGTTAAACTGATGCAATGGATTATGGAAGTTGGGATTAAATGGTTCGAGTAGGAAAAGTGCAATCGCTTGATTGGAAAAAATGTGTTTTGAGACAATAGCATTGGTGGCAGAACTTATAAAGAGTTATCATTGGCACCCGGAGGATTAAATGAGTGGCGAAAGGCTGGTACAATGAAATTGAGTATGAGATTAATGAAAATGATTCATCTATGATTCGTTAGCTATCGATGTTACCCCCATGACTTGTCTGTTATTTCCAATGATGTAATATAACTTTTTTACAATTTCAAAAATTCGAATTAAGGTCGTTTCTCAATTCCTTGCTAAGTCTACGTCTACGTCTATGTTGACGTCACAGCATAGCATTGTTATTATAACAGTTTAGAAAAAGCTTGGATAAACCGTCAAAATGGATCTGCTGAAGCTTATTTAACACTTCAAAAATCAAAAATTAATTAAATTCCATGGAAAAATTGGAATTTTTTTACGTTTGCTTAGATTCACTGATAGCCAAGACACAAACCAACAAGGAATCAAGACACTACTTTGCTAGGTCTGACGTCATAACTGTTATAACTAGACGTAGACGTAGACTTAAGCAAGGAATTGAGAAACGACCTAGGTAGTGATTTTTCTGAACAAATAATCTTTAGTAAGTCTGAGTTCAGTACTGAAAATAAATAGAACGAATGTCGTAAAACTGATTTTAGGCTTTGCGAATCATTCCGAGGTCTAGGTTTCAGAATAACATTTATTTTTTTAACTGCTTTATTCTGCATAAATACCGTAACAAAACTGCATTAGTATACTGATAAAATTGTTCTACACAATTTTCTTCAGTTTAAAATAGTCATTAAGAATCCTAATTATGAACCATCAGTACGAATGACTTTCTCTTGACAGAATTCAATACACTCGAACTGTCGATAATTTAATCGGAAAATCAGGACTGCAACGGCATTGAGTCAGTACGAGAACTAAATAGGTATTATTAGTTCTTCGTAATAAAGAGGTTTAATTCATAGATTGAATATGCAAATTTAGTTCTTTTATGTGAATCAAGCCTTCAAAGAATATTGAATTAAATCTGTATTTTTCTTAAGACGTCCCATTTCATTCACAAAATTTGTAATAATCAGATTGAAATTTTCAGGTTAAAATGAGGCCTTAACCATTTCATTTTTTAACTATTTCCTCACACTGTTATTGTTGCTAATGGTATCCCAAAAATAATAAAAACCTTCAAGAATTCTTTAGCTTTTTAATACCCGAAGTCTCGTTTTCCTTGCACAAAATTATATTAGAATTTGAATTATTAAATGTAAACTGCATTCAATTTTGGTATTCTTGCCATTTTTTACTTTGGATTTTTTCCTCTTTAGATTTGAATGTTTTGGTACTAGAAGGGGAAATAGTTACGCTGAAATACCTGTTGAGTACCGTCAATCTATGCGGGTTGAGCACAAAACTGCAAAATAGCAGAGGAGTTATTTTCACTTCCAGTACTGAAACAGGCAGATTACCTGCAAAATACTTCAAGTACTGAAAAAATCCTGCTCATTCAGTACTGTACAGCGAAATCGATTTAGAATTACGAATTCAGCCCTGTATGAATTTTTTTTTATAAAAAATATTATGTGACTTATCACTTTATACACAACGATTTATATTATAAATACAGAACATACGAATTTAAACTTACACCTACCATGATTAGAAACAAGAAGTGTATCATCTATTAAAGAGTTAAACTATGAGAAACTACAATATTTTATAAATTCTAACGTTCATTCAGTCAGGTCGCAGCACTTAATTATCAAGAATTTATTGTAGTTTTCCAGTTCTGATTCGGTACCGAAAACAAGAATTAATTCAGGCGGTAAATGCTAACTTCTGTTTACGATTAGTACCGATAAAACAAATGACCATAACAAAAATTCGGAAATTCTTGTTGTATTCTCATGGTATTTAATACTGAAAATTTATATTGATTAGAATCCAAAGTTTAAATTTAGTTGAACAGTATTCAATCCAGCATTTTTGTAAACTTAATCCACATTTAGTCCACATACACTTTAAAATGCTAAGGCCTGAAAATAATTTGAGGCGAACGACTAGATAATGTGATATGTAGAATTGTTATTCGTATGGAAAAAGTGTTGAGCCTCGTTAACAGTTCAGTGTATGTCCTTTTGTATGTCCTTTTGTATGGTATCCAAGTAAGTCAAAACATTTTTGTTACTTAACAAACCCAACCTTACTTTTATTTCAACTAATTTTCAGTGAAACTTTGTTTTCTTGGTTCAACGTTTTCATGAGACATAACGTATAGTGCATTTTGGGTGATAGGCGCATATAGTTATCAAGGAATTTCGTGTCACGATTCCATGAAGGAGTGCGACATATTTCATCAAACGTCTGAATACCAATTTCAATATTCAAGATCAAGGCGTTCTTGAGTTATTGAGCATTTGTACAAACAAAGGTAGAAAACAACTCGACAAGTTTTAGTGTGTTACGTCCGAGGCACCATTCTATGCGATCCAAACTTTTGGGCTTTATTAAAATTTTAATAGGTAGGTACTCTGCAGATTTCCTAACTTGCTTTTTAGTTCTCTCAGAAAAATATATGCAATCAATTGAAAGATATTGATTTGTCCATTTCAACGAAAATGTCGTTGATATTACGATTAATTAATATTTTTAACGAAAGATGTCACCATTTCGTAGAAAATATCTTGTTGATTTCGATTGAAGATCTTGCATTGAATGCACATTTTGACGGGGTATTTTTTTATGATTTGTTTAATTCAGTGTGGCAGTATTCCAAGATGACTTTTTTAATTCGATGCAATCTTTTTTTTCACAACTCTTTCATATCTTCTTATCTCTTTTGCATATTCCAAATTTTTCTTCGCGCCAAATCAATCGCGAGGAGTGGTGCCAATTTTCTTCTATAATTACGTCCTTATTTGCAAATGGTCGTAATAGCAACAATTAGCATCTTAAGGTTGAGGAATATTATATGTAATATTTTTATTGGACCTAAATCAATATAAGACTTAGTTAATTTATCCAAAGCTTTTACAATCAATATTTTTCTGAGTGTACACTTAACCCAATTTTTAGTTTTTCCAATGTAGAACCCTACATTTCTCATATTCCTATTAGCTTCAGAGCTCTACTTAAAAACACAGACAGGAAAAACAAACACTATCAAAATTTTCAACAGGTGCAGTCGAAAGAGTCGAATTCAAAATGTTGGATATTGCATAAAAAAAATTAGCTTGATGATTTTAAAAGTTTGCTTGCTCTTAAATTTCTAAAAATGGATTTTTTATTTTTTGTTTTGTTAAATAATGTCTAGAATATTCTCCCAAAATTTTAAATCGGTGCGAGTAAAATTCTAAGAGATGGAGCCTTCGGAAGTTCCGCCCATCGGGCCAGGTCAACCTAAATTTAAAACTTTAATCGCGTTTTTCTCGAAACTCTATTTTTGAAGTCGGTGGACACGATTTCTCAAAAAGTTATGAACCGACCTGGTTCAAATTTTGCACACTTCTTCAAAATAACATCACTAGCGCTTGAACGAAGGATTTTTTAAAATCTTTATTACAACTTATTTTACGAGGCAATACATGGTGAAAATTTTACCAATAAATGGGATTTTTTGTTCACAGCTCCGCCAAAAATCCAAATTAATTTTTTTTTCTTCGTTCAAGCACGAGCTCTAATTTTGGATGAACCAGTCATGAGTTAGCCTGTCCCCGCCGAGAGCACTTTTTTTTGAGAGGTCAAGGAAATGAGGTCCCAACAGGTGAATTTCCAAAATTTTTAAACAAAAATTTTACGAAATATTTACGAAATGTGTATGTATCTATGATGTACTAAATTTTTTAAATAAAATATTTCATTTGATACATTAAAAAAAAATTACTGAAAATACCATTTTTAGGCCTTTGAAACCCACCTAACCCCTTAAGTTAACTAATTTTCACCCATTTCAAAATCTTTTCCTACATGTTGACAAGCGACTCAACTTACATAGGTATGTCAAACGATGCGATCTCTGGCAATGTTGCTCTCAAAATTGAATGGCAATGAATGCCATGGCAGTGTTGAGAGCAATGTTGCCATATGCATTTTTGATGCGTCTACACTGTCAATGTGTATGGCAATATTGACGTTGTCATTGCCATTGCCAGATAAATTGGCAGTGTATACTCAAGGTTAGGTTATTGTGCGATATGACAGAAGAACTAAAAACAAATTTTATTTTTCATCAAAACTGAGGAATCGTACAAATTTTTAAAACATATGCAACCCGTTTACACCGTTTGAGTTTTGAGAATCATGAAATCGTAAAATAGGCTTGTTTGCGATTATATAAAAAGTCTGCGATAAGGTGAAAGTAAGAACCAAGTTATATCTTATCAAACCTAAGAATTATGACAAAAACTTAAGGCCCACTTAGGGTTGAATATTTCAAAATCCAGAAATTATCTTTTTGGTGGTTATATAGGAAACCTTATGAAGTAAAAACTACTTTGATATCTCATCAAATCTAAGAAATATGTAGAAATTTGGGTATTTATGCAACCCCTTTTCATCACCTTTGCAGCTATACAGCGAAAATTGTGTAAACGTATAAAACCCCCTTACACTAACAGGGGTTTTGAATACTATAATACCTGAAAGAAATTTGAGATAAAAAAGAACGAGAAGTTAGATAGATAGATTGGAAATAGGGATAACCTCTGTCACTGCAGCCACATCAATCACACAATCCTATTGAGATGCTTCCTCATGTGACAACAGTGATGTGATGACCTAAAAAAAAAAAAAAAAAGGTCCTCACTTCCCTATGAAAATAGGCCAATGGGGGGGGGGGGGTTTGAACCCCCAAACCCCCCCCCCCCCCCCGTGCGCACGGGCCTGTGTGACAATGTTCAGCCAGAGCTCCCACTAGGGTTCGGGTCTGATATCTGCTTTATTTTAGATAATCAGATTTTTTTTTTCCTGAATATTTTGGCATAAAAAGCTTCAAGTGCCTGTTGCCCGGTGCTAAGTCCCAGTGAATGGCACTTTGTGATTTTTGCCACATTCGGATGTTCATTTTGGCTGTGCTTAATGGTATCGAGGACCTAAAAGCCAATCGATTTTGATTTCCTACGATTCTTAGACATACATATTATGGATTTAACGAAAACGTATTAAGCCCTTTAATAACCGTGTACGGTTTTATTAAGCCGCAAATCGAAATAGAATATATAGAATTTTTAAAATTTTTTATACAGGTAACCAGGAACGGGGGTGGAGACTGGTTTTATTATCTCGAAAACGGATTATACTGAAAAGTTGAAACGTTGTACGTATCTACATATAAAAGGGCTAGTAAAGTAATTACAGCAAAACAAAGCCTGATTTTTATCGGTGTACCAAGGTGGAATAAAAAATGTACGTGGAACAGGGTTTTTTCGCTATTACACGAACTTTGTTATACCTATGTTTTACTTGTAGGCACATAGTAAAAATTATTTGTAATTTTACAACTTTTAATATAATAAAATTATCTACATATCATAGGTAAAACTACCTTATTCATGTATAAATGCTATTACTATTTTGTAATTAAGTTTTTTACATGAAATACTCTGTAAAATTACATAAAAATAAAAAAATTCAAATTACAATAACTCGTATGGAAAACTACATTTCCAAACAATTTTCCATATAAAACATGAAATTAATGTCCGAAGTTTCAGTCAGTACCTACTTCAATGGAATTTTATATCTAGAGATGCTGTAAGCAAAGGGAGATGATGCAATCGTGCGTCAATTTATCAGTTCTTGTACGGATATTGCGTACTAAACATCGCGATTCGTTTTTCTTATAATAAGTAAGTGATAACTGCTTGGTTAAATGCTATTATATATATTTTTTTTTATAACGAGTTTATTTTATAATTTTATTATTACATATTTTTGATAAATAAAAAAAATTGTTTGGATATTTAAATATCGTTCTTTTTTATTTTCAAAAATTACCTCTTTTATTTATTACAAATAAGTGTGTTATCATATGCTGTTTAAGTGTGTGTAAAAACCATATTAAAAACATAGTGATCGTGGAAGTTTTCGTTCCTAAAATCTTAGTTTTAGTGTACAGTTCTTAAACTATCGATTTAAATTAAGTATTATGAAATTTAACTTACAAATTGTACTTGTACTCGTACAATATTCCCTTTCACAGGAAAAGTGTCATATTAGGAACTATGTACTTCAATAACGGTAATTTAAACCTCCAAATTATAATTATATTACATATGCCATGTAATTTATGGTTACTATCGAGCATGTAATTTTACAAAGCCATGAATGTATTTATTACATTTCCGAATTTAAATTTTACAGGGGTAATGTAAGTAGTTTGGAGACATGTAAATTTACAATATTCCTTGTTGGCAATTAGTTGCCAACATTTAATGTTGTAAACATTTTTAACTGTGCATGTCGAGTTATCAAATTAATTTTTCTTCTGCGTTCTCTTTATTAAAGCGCTACTTTTTTCAAAATTTTTTGATATCCAACCCCTAAGGAAGGTGTTGTGTACATTTTCACGAATTCTGATATATTTGTTAGGTCTGTTGAGACATTGAATTCATTTTCATTTGTAAAGGCTTTAAATAAAATGAAAAGGAAAAACACAATTTAAGTATTTTTCGATATCAGCTCCCAGGGATGTAAGGTGTTGTTCAAGTTTTTAGTTTAGTTCTGGACGCAACTTTATTAATTGTTGTAGAAGTTTTAAATGCCTTTAATGCTGAGATGAGACGTAGATTACTATGCGATTAAAGAATAACCAGGAGGCTATTTGGTACGTTTTCGCATTAAGCGCGTTTTAAACTTCTACCAAAAAATAATAACGTTTGTGCTTAACTTGACAGATTTTTTTTTTATCTTACTGTTTAGTGGTGAGCATTGCAAAAAAAAAATATTCTTGAAGTTATGAGAGCATGAACCCACCGTCGACGATGTCTTAAAGTAGATTAGAAAACTGTTGATACTGAGATTTTTCCTAGAGTATGGAAAAGCAGTAAGTGCACTCCGTGGACATGCCGTCTTCCGTCTTTTTTTCCTAACTCATAAATTTAATCACTGTATACCTATTAATTTTAGAACTTCAAAAAGAAGATGCGCACTTCTTGTATTTGCCAAAGTACTTACGTGTATTTTCCAATGAGTTGACGGTTCCAAGGAATCCCAAGGTAACAGCAAGAACTAGGTACATTTTTTTATCACACATGATGTTTATTATTTAAATCTCTTGGACTTTAGATCACTAAAAACTCGATAAACAACCGAAATTTCAAATGACAAACGTCGATCGGTCGGTCACAGTAGTCAACGATCACCACATATGAAATAATGATCACTTTTGATTTCGTTCGTCTCGGACTCGATTCACTTTTCCTCACCTTACGACAACGAACAACGTCTTATGTCTTGTTAAACTTTCGCAGATCTTAACGACTTGGAGCGTTTAAAGCGAGCCCCGCTTCAGACTTTGGCTCTTATATTTATTTATTGTATAATTCGTCGAGAATTGCGGTTAACAAACTTCTTCACCTACTTTACGTGTATATTGCAATTTATTTAGGTTAATGCTGGAATTTACACTGTTTTTTGCTGTTAGTATTTTTTTTTTTAATTAAATTTTATATCGTTTGATCGCGATGATTCGCTATGCACTTAATTCAATTCGGAATTGTACTGAAGATTTTAGCTGGTAACCGCGACACTAGCCAAAGACGAGTGGCTAACTATAGCAATTCCACGGTAACTTGTTAGCTATGAAAATGATACGAAAATTCAAATTTAAGGTAAGGCGGCATGTGCGAGTGTTTGTGGGGAAGTTGTAAAACGCTTTGGTAAGAAAAAATTTTGCAATCGCGATAGTTTCAACGGATTTTTTTTTAATATCTTTTTTTCGTTAAGAGAAACGCGATATGTTTGATAGTGGATTAAGCATGCGCATCGCTAAGCTGGGGACTTTTATAGGGTTTTTTTTACTCTAGCTACTGCGCTTACTAAGCGCATCTTGAGGGAGGTAAAATTGAGTAGCGGGAGGTTACAAATAGCAGATAGTGGATAAATTCTCCAGGTTGTTGCTTGAATAGTCGCAGGTCGCTTAACATTATCAAAGAAGGAAATTAATTTAATCCGATTTTTCTTGCAGTTTCGGAGTACGCGTTTCAGATGAAAACTGGATTTGGGCCGAATGATGAATAGTGCAATGCGTGGTAATTGGGATTTTACGCTTGTTTACGATTCATCAATGAGCTTGCGATTTTCTTATGAACAAAAAGAGCTAAGGAAATAATTAAGTTATGACATAATGAGAGTCGGTACATTTGGGCCGGATTGCTGTTGTTCGAAGAAAACTATTGCAGAAATTAGTAGACCTTGCCGTCCGCACCACCGTCGACGTCGTCTAATGCGGTCGCGTCTTATGGTCTGTACCTATGACATAATTGTTTCGAATTTTTAATGTTTGCGGGCTTATCTGTTGGACCGCCGTGTAGGTATTCGCTCGATTCAACAATAAAAAACACGGTAGTGACGAAATATTCTATTATTTGACATTGTATTATTCGGTGATGACTAGTGGTGTTTTGGTAGATTGCTGAGCTTATCATTAAATCGGCGATCTTAAGATCTAAGGTTAAATTGAAATTGTCCAGTTGACCATCTATCAAAACTACAGCCAAGGGAATGGACTTGGAACAATATACTAGTTATTCCTTGTGCAATCCACCAAAACTCTTTGAAGAACCTTGTGGCGGTGTTATATCCTCGCATACATTTTTTTTAGTATACTTGGTATTAAGTTTTCTGTAGAAAGAGTCCGTAGTATATCTGGGTTCAGTTCTGAAAACTATTATACATATGTACCTATAATGAATGCAGTGGAACTGGATTCACGCTTTAGTGTTAAGTACTACAGCGAATTATTCCACGGCCCGAATAGGTATCTAAAGTAATTTTGAATATTTAGTCTTGACAACACCCTTATGTTTCGCAAGTACTGTAGCAAAACTGTATCAGTATCTACTGATAAGGTATATTCAAAACAATTATAGTTTTCAGTTCGGAATATACTCCGTGAATGCTAAAGTACTGCAAATTTCAGCTTCTGATATTATTAATCAATTTAACTACTGCAGCGGTATTGCATCAGTGCTGAATATCATTGGTACGCAAATATTCTATCCCAATCATTGAACTTAAAAATTAACTGATGTACATATGTACATATGTACTTATTTTTTTTTTGGTGGGACTAGTAAGTACCAACAGAGCAAACAAATTGCAATCCGTCTGTACGCCGCACAATGGGACGTTTGCCCGATCTAGCTGGCCAAAATACGGTTTTTCAAACATGCAAATGTTAACCAGTATTTTATGTCCTAATTGTCTTAACCAATTAGGGAGTTTCAAGAAGGGTTTCTATTTTTACCTGTATTTACTATAAACGCCGTGGTCTCAGCTCAAAGTAGCCATTTGTAAACGTTCATTTGTAACGGAAAAACCTATCTTAAATACTAACTGTGATCATATAACTTTTTCGTGATTTTAAAGTAAAATTAAGAAATTTTGAAAAATGGATATTGAAGTATGTATGTATGCACAGTGCAACCCGCTTATAAAGTGCACTTTTATAACGTACTTTCGGTTATAAAGTACCTTTTTTCAATCCCCATGTACAAATGTGAAAAGTTCTTGTATTTTTGTCATTGGTTATAACATACCGTTTCTCATACCATTTCAGTTCTTTTTAACGTACAAAATATTAATTCGATCTGTTCATGGTCGAAATGAAAAAAATTTGAAGGATAATTTTTATTCGTATTTTTTTTTTTATATTGGGACAGCCTCCTCCTTTAAGATAAGCCCTATTTCATTATTCTAGGATAACAATTATTTACAAGAGGTATGAATTTTCAAAGAGGACTCGGACAATGCCTTTGCGAAAACTTGGTAACATACATACTATAACTAACAAAGAAAATTAGATAGAAACAAAAAATTAAAATTATAATTTTTTACTAATTCTTCAAGTATGTATACAAACTTTTTCAAAAGAACAGACGATGGTAAGGAATAAAATTTTGAGGAAATTTTTTGACGATTTTTGATGGAATGACGCAATATGTAGTTGGTAAAGAAACGGGAGAATCCTTTCCAATTTTGCTGAATGTCTTCATCCTATCGGAGTTCGAAGTCTACAATTTTGTATTTTGAATTTATGGACTCTATTCTGTAATAAAGAAATTATTTTTATAAATGGAAACAGCTTTTTTTCATATGTTATTACGTACTATCGGTTATAACGTTCTACTTGTTGTGGTCCCCACGAGGTACGTTATAACCGGGTTGCACTGTATTTGATTTTTACCATATATGGTTTTTTTCAAGGGTATATATTTTGAACTAGATAGTTTTAAATTTTGGTATAATTTGAGATCAATTTTTTCGTTTTTTTTTTTGGCGACCTGAAAAAGTCGTAAAAACACCAAAACTGAAGATAAAAAGTTCAACATGCTGCCAAAAATTAACGGTTCAATATTTTTTGATAATCCTAGTTGCAAGACTAGTTCAAACTTCACAGATTAAAATGCCGTTTGATTTTTTTATTTGAGATAAGCAGAACGCCCGCAACCGTGTCTACCGAAAACAAGGTTTTTTGAAAATGGGTGGCTAAGTGGGCGTATACCACAGCAATGACCGACAATTTGAGGCTGAAAAAATTCTGAAATGTGCTCAACATGTTCATAAATATGTGGTAAAAATTTCACAGTTGTATCATTATTAAGTTCGCCAAAACAAATCTCCAAAAATGGCGTAAAAAAAGAGTCTGCACACGGGATGACCCCCTTAAGTTATAAACGGGTTTAACACGTTTCCACGAATTCCGTCGTACTTCTTAGGACTGATATACATACATATATCAAAATTAGTTCTTACTTCCTCGCGCTTTCTTTATATTTGTCTTGAACCTTATTTCAAGATTTTTGAATATTCAACCCTGAAGTCGGTAAGGAGGATGCTTACGATTTACCAATATTATAAATCTCTTTACATTTGATGAGAAATATAACAGATTTACATTACCTCGGGGATTGGATATTGTTTTTTAATATCCACCCCACGATTTAGTGTGAAGGAGTAGTACACATTTCTACAAATTCCTACATATTTCTTAGATCTGATGATAATTTATACTTGCTGTAAATTTACCAGGAAGTTAATTTCAGGATTTTACTTTATTATTATAATAATAAAGTACTTAAATATTGAACCAAAAGCGGATGTAAAGGGGGATATTGTAAGGGGGATGTTGTAAGGGGGACATTGTAAGGGGCATGTTGTAAGGGGCATGTTATAAGGGGGATAGTAACCTACACCGTACATTTGCCTATGTTTCAACAGCGACCAAGAGCCAACATGGTATGGTATGGTATTAGGCCTAACCGAAATTGTTCGTTCTTGCTTCCTTACGGAAGTTAATATTACTTCTAAAAGGCAGTTATGACTTTCATGTGGAAGCATACTTCGAAAGGGAGGCTTCGGAAAGGTCAAAACAGCGAAAAATAATTAATATTCTCAAAATTTTTTCCTTTTGTTTTTTCTTTCGACTACGAATTTATTTTCCAGTAAATTATTATTATTTGTTTGGAAAATGCGCATTGATTTTACTTACACCTTACACACTCTCGGACTAGAACCACGGTCACGTCTCCAGTCGCACATTAGTCCGCTATGCTAACTATTAGGCCCATCTGAAATAAATAATTCAATTGAAATTCAATTCATCACCATTTACACCATTTTTTTTACGGAACACACTGTGTGGTCGATTCTTGATAGATTAACCAATAAAAGGAATAATTTGACGAGTACCTAACATTAAAACAATCAAATCTTTAAACTCAACTCAACTCAACTAATTCTTGTAAACAATAATATCTTCACACGTATATTTCTTTTTCAAAACAAAAACGTTTCTTCGAATTTTCCGAATCCGTTCAATAGTTTGTCAACTACTTGAATACAAATAAGTGCACCGCATCCAAACCAAAAAAAAATATTTTTTCAAAAAATTCACCTCACGTTTCCTGAATTTATACGCGCATAAAAGTTATTTCTGGTTCAAGGTTATCAAACCGATAGACGTTCTTTTAAAAGTTTCAATTAAAATTTATAGATTAACTCACTAAAATTAATTTCGTCAATTTACGAGGGTTCAATAATATCGAATCGTATAAAATGCGCACTTAAGTTGTCAGGTGTATTTTGATGAAATAATCATATTCAAGGTAATTGTCTGGACATTGACACGTTCCTACTATGCAACGTATTTCTGTGATTTGGACAACAAACTAATCGTTTGTTTTTTCAGAAATTAGGTGCACATGATTTCAATTACTCATTTATTTCTACATATCAGGAATGGAAGTATTTCCTTATAAAGTTCCTTTGATTTTGAGATCTTTGAAATATTATTTTCAGTACTTGCCAAACTAACATATGTAGATACTTTTTACTTCATTATTTTTACATTATAAAGTATTGTGATCGACCTGAAATTAAAAAAAATCTTGTCTGAAATTCGCAAACATGAAGCTATATCCATAAAACTGTTGAAATTCTTTATAAATAATTAAATTATCCGACAAAAATTTCAGTAATTAATTAATTAATTAATTAATTAACATTTTAATAATCAGAATAATAACCAAGTGAAGGTCCAGGATCCAAAAATCAGTCGATTTATAGTAGAAGTGTAGTTGAGGCACTGAGTGCCGCACGCGTGTACTGGCGTAACATGCCGCTGCGCGTGTAGATCTGATTTGAGATCTTTGAAATATTATTTTCATTACTTGCCAAACTAGAAACTTTTTACTTTACTATTTTTACGTAATAAAGTATTGTGATCGACCCGAAATTAAAAAAAAAAATCTGCCAACAGTCTGGGCGCAACTGTATTATTTTTCCGGCAGAAGTTCAGAACGCGTTCAATTCGGGGATGCGGTGTATGTTACTATGTGACTGAAAACCTAACAAAAAGTTCGGGAAGCGGTTAGAAAAGGGTGTAACATATGAATTAAATAATTGGGTCATATTCCGGGATGCGGTCTAGAGGTTGAAAAAAACAAAACTTAAAAATAGGTGATTATTAAACAAGCCTGGGGAAGTGAAAAGATATTCGATATCTGATCAGACCTGAGAAACATGGTGGAATTCATGAAAAAGTATACAACCAGTTTACACCCTCTTAGGGGTCGAATTTCAAAAAATCTTGAAAACATTTCCTAGGCATTCACATGAAGAATCCGTAGAATAAAAATGAATTCAATATTTCGAAAGACCTAGTAGATATGACGAAAATCGTGAAAATATATGCATTTTATACTAACCGATATTTTTTTTTGCCCCCCCCTTCTGAATGCCAATGAATATTCAAATTTTTTTTTATCAGAATTACTTTTTTAGTTAATTTACATATACGTACCGTGTTTCAACTTAACAGCATAAGCCGTTCTAAAGTTAGGAAAAACACCCCCCACCACCGTACCATACTACTCCTAAAAAAATTTTTATTTTTCCACCATGCCATTACTATAGCTCTTTCTAAATACCAAGTTTCAGTTTCCTATCAATATAGATTCTTAAGATATAAGCATCGGAACTTTTTCTTTCTCACCCTTCCCCACCCTCACCCTCTACACCCACACCCCCAAACTTTTTTTCCCTACTAGGGTTCTATTAGGCTTACTTCTGGTAAAAATTTGAAGCAACCATCTTACACTGTTGTTGAGATATGAAACGTGTTATTTTTGAAAAATTCTTATCCCCTCCACTTACGTACTCCCCCGCCCCCTTCAAAGATTTTACTTTGAGCAATCTTTATTTATCAAGCTTTGTATTTGGGAGATATTGTAATGTTAAGTATTTCAACCCCCACCCCCGTACGTCACTACCCCCACCCAAAAATTTTGTTTCAATCTATTCTCCTAGTATAACTACAGATATTTGTCAAGTTTTAATTGCTTGCTATTAACGGTTTAGGAGATATGGATTTTAGAATGTGTCGATCTCGACTTTTTTGCGTTTCGGACGCATTGCTTCCCCCTCCACTCCCACACCCCTTCACCCATATCTGTTTTCTTTTTTGCAAATGGGTCCATTATCTAAGCTCTAAAGAAATTCTAAGTTTCAGCCTCCTAACACAAGCGGTTCCTGAGATCTAGAAACCTAAATTTTTCGTCTAAAACGCTTACCCCGCCTTCCCCCTTACCCCTCCTCCCCTGAAAATAATGTCAATTCAAGGGGTCCACCAAGTCTATTCTTAGAAAAAATTTTAATTTAATAGCTCCACTGGTTTGAGAGCTACGAGCCTTCAAAGATTTTGGGGCGGTCGACGTACGGCGTACGGGGTACGGCGTACAGACGGAGTGAACATTTTTATGGTTTTTTTCGCATCTACTAGTCATGAAACGTGGACAAAAAAATTTTGAGGGCAGCAAATTTTTTTTTTTTAAAAATCGATAACAATACTGTATTATAAATAATACAGTAAAATCTTGTCTGAAATTCGCAAACATGAAGCTAGACAAGCTACTGCAGTTTGTCAAGCTGGCGGGGTATATCTCCACGCATATGTGGGATCACAACGGACCCAATGGCGTCTATGTGTCTGGTTGCTGTATGTAACCACGCTCCTAACCTAACCTAACCTACCTTGAGCGCTTCTTGACAGCGCTTTACTTACTGGGACTTTGTAGTCCACAATTCCAGTGCCGCATTCTATTTTGGAACCGTCCGTATAAACGAAGAGTTCTCCCTTGTTTACTACCCTATTGCTTTCCCAGTCCGCTCTGCTTGGGTATACAAACTTGAACGATAATTGAAAATCATTCACTGGGATCATATAATCCGTACAAAAGTTTTCCGGACCAAAAAAAACAACTTAATTTTTGAGCGTTAACCCCCAAACCAAATCTTTTGGCAACCTTGCTCAGTGTACGGGATGCCGACTCCAAGATATTCGTAATAGTGTTCAAAAAATTTCCCTGCACTGGCATGACTATGTCATCCGCATAGGCCACAACCTTGATTCCCTTCCCATCGATTTCCAATAGAACCCAGTTCACTGTAAGGAGCAACAAAAGGGTCGATATCACACCATCATTTGGAGTAGGGATGGGAATCGATTGCTCAACAATCGATTGTTGCAAGATCGATTAATTTATAATGTTCGATTAAAATCAATCGATTAATTGATGTTTTCTTATCAATATATCGATTAATCGAGTATTTCTTAATACTCAGGGTGTCGTAGACTTTGTAGGTAGATTGAGGAATTGAAGATTCAAGAATTTGTCTAGCTTCCTCTCACTATCTTCCATGTTGAGCTAAGTGTCCATTAAATTTCCAAAGCCAGGAAGGCTGCGCTGCGTTCTATAGGTTACTATGCGACTGACAACCTAAAAAAAACCGCTCCAAATAAATATACGTAACCTTCTGGGTATTATTATACATGAAATAATAAAGTTGCGTCCAGGCTGTTTTTAATTTAAATTTTAATTATTCTAGTAGCACATCTACATATACATACTAAGTTTCAACATTCTAGCATAAGTCGTTACTGATATATGAAACACCACCCCCACTCCCGTGCCTTGCTACCCCTATCAATAACGTTTTGACTGATGTCTCTATAGTTGCTCTATACTGATTTCAATATTTAGGTTTCTATTATTTTCGGCTTGCGAGAAATTGAAATCAGAATTTTTTCATTTACACTCCTCCTACCATCATTTTATTTTTTAATTATTATACCTCTTATAAATATTATATGTAGCATAGACTCCACTGGTAATTCTATATACAGGAACTAAATTTTATCTTCCTGGAACAATTGTGTCAGAAGATAATTGTAATTCAAAGTTTTCCACCCTCCACCCCTACACCTCACCACTCCCAATAAAAATATTAATATTAACTTTTCTAATCTCCTAGGATCCCTTAATACCACGTTTCCACTACACCTTAATCTCGCGATTAAGAGAACTAGATTAAGCACGCAGGGACGTTATTTGTGGGGTGAGGGGGGCGACAGGCAGGGCATTTGCCACATTTGTTATATATAATATATGAAAATACCAAATTTCCCCCTCCCCCCTCAAATGGCGTCCCTGAGTGCTTAATCTCGTTCTCTTAATCGCGAGATTAAGAGGCAGTGGAAACATGGCATAAGACAACTTCAAAGTTTCAGCCATCTGGCATCTATCGTTCAGGAGACATGGATTTTAGAATGTTTCAATCCCAGTTTTCAAGCGTTTTGGCAGCATTATTTTCCCCTCCCTACTTGCACACCCCTTAACATCTATCGACCATTTTTTGCAGATGGGTCCTCTATCATAGTAGAACATAGGTTCCACCCATGGAGCTATATATAACGGAGATGGCAACACTCCGTTTCTGTATAAAGCACTGTGAAGCATTTTGAAGTTTAAGCGACTGTTTTTGTATGGAGCGTTTCATGCCCGGTGGCAGTGTAATGCAAATATTAGCCTAGTATTTAAAGGTTGGGCTTTTTTTCTTTTCAATACCGGGGTATAACATATATGTGAGTAAGATGCTGATAGTAGCATAGTGAATATCGCCGGTCCTTTGCGAGAAAACCTCCGGCTTAAAAAAAGTCAATGCACGCCATCTCCATTATACATATAGCTCTATGGTTCCACCTTTCAACCTCCTAGCATAGGAGGTTATGCTGAGATCTAGAATCCAAAACGCTCCTGCTGCTCCATCAGTACAGCCCCACTCCTCCAAAAGATACCAATAATCGTACGGATTTATCCATTCTACCTATCATACAAATTTCAACTTAATCTCTCAAGGGGCTTGTGAGCTACTCACCTTCAAATGGTTTTGTATACGGCGGACGGCGCGCCGTCTACGGCGGAAAGACGCGACATTTTTTTTTGTGGCTTTTTTGGGCTTTATTAGTCCTAAAACGTGAAAATGCCAAATTTCAGGGTAGCAAATTTTTTGGAAATTTTAGGTCGATAGCAATACCAACACTTTATTACAGTATGTACTCGTACTGAAAAAATAAAGTAATAATTCTAATAATTTGCCATAGGAAGCAATTTTCTCAAAAATTTTCTTGCTGGGTTGTTCTATCAAACATGTGTTGCCGGATCTACCTACATCTCTTCATGAATGAATGAATCTTTTTACTGTTAAAATTTCTTTGATTAATTAAAGTTAACTAATCGATTATGACGATTAATCTATATCACTCATATCGATCAATCGATTAATCGAATCGCAATCGAACATCCCTACTTTGGAGTAACCCTTGAGGCATGCCTAATATTACATATATCTTTCCTTGACCCCTCTTCGAACTCATGATCCTAGTTTCCAACAAGGTCTTCAACCAGCCCTCCCTAGTCCTTCCTCTAAGCCTATCCCATTTAAAGCCTTCCTAATTGCTTCCACTCTTACGCTGTTGAAAGCCCCCTCAACGTCTAGGAATATCACCAACGTGAATTCTTTACTTTCCAAACTAAACTCTATAGACCCCACTTCTTCAAATAGTATAGAAAAATGCAGGAAATATTTTTTTCAATTTAATCACGTTTTTCTCAAAAGAGTTACAACTTTAATATGAAAACATAAAAAAAAGATCTCGGCTCTTCTAAATTCTTTTCTTCTTATTATTTCCCTTGCGATTCCAGCGCCTTCCCATCTGTAGTGGAAATTGGCTGCGATTTAAATCGTTCGGATCCGGACAAATATTCGTAATACCATTATGAATCGGAAAAGCCGTCATACAGTTGGTCCAATTTGTTTGATTCAGACCGTCATGAAAGTTTGCCAAGCTGTTTTGCTGGGCAATATATTGCGGCATTTCGATGCCAGGAGCTATGCCCAAAAGCCCAGGTTTCGGGAATTCATAGTGCGAATGTGTTACGATTGGCAATGGTAGCGCAATAGCGCTATTATTTGGCTGGTAATTAGTGTTCAGATTCATCGTTAGTAAGGACGGGATTTCCAGCTGATGTTCGGGATTTAGAGTATTTATTGTTGGATCGGTCTGTGGCGCAGAGGTTGCTTCTTGTACACTTCCATCGCGAAACACTTCCAAGCCGATTTCGTAGAGAATGTTCTGAATTCGGGGCCCGTTTTGCAGTGACGAAACTAAGAATTCTCGTTCAGTTAAGGGATTTTGTGTGAATCGATTCAGTTCGCTTGTTAGCTCTGCTAGATGCTGATTTATTTCGATTTTATTTTTCGAATTTAAATTTTGATACCATTTTGATTTTTGTAAGTAGCTATTTAGTACGTAGTTGTAGTTTGGGGCAGCAGATTTTGGAGCGGTTTCGACGACTTGATCCTTTCGTTTTCGGGGATCCAAGCTCATTTCGGGAAAATCTGTCTTATTTGAAGTCGGAATAAAGCTGGATCCCTTTGCCTCGATGTGTGAAGCTGGGAAATTTTGCTCAGATTTTTTTTTCTTAATGTGGAGCACCTTTTTTAATCTTGGATCTAAGGAGTTTTCGGAAATGCTTTGCAGTCGATGAGATGGCATGTCCTTTTTATCAGGGATAATTATTTCAATGAGCTGAAAAGGATTTGTTTTGATACGTTTAATACCAAATTTTAAAAACAAAAATATTTAATACTATTATACTTTGTACGTAATTCCCAGCTGCGACTTTAAGGATCCATCAATTTCCATTGCTGGGACATAGTTTGTCATTGCTGATATAAACGGCAACCGCATATCGAAATCACCTAAAGCTATATGAGAAAAACAATTTTATTGTTGTTAGACTTCAACCTTGAGCATAGTTAGTACTAACGAGGCTGGGAAATATTGTTTATATTTTCACCACCATTATTGCCCTCCAAATCAGATTCATTACGTTCCTCGTAGAAACTTGCTGGCTCGTAGGGCACTGAATTTGAATCGGTTAATTAGTTTGATATTTAAACTACTATTAAAAATTTGCTAACCATCAAAATTGATATCATCGAAAATGTAAATATCCGAACTCAATTCATTATCTTTGATGGGTTCTGGATCTACAACGTCTACTTTAGATTTATCTGGATTGGTATTTGGTTCAATTGAGTGTTGTTCAGTTTCAGTAGATACCTGTAATAGAGAGAAAGTGTGCTTCAGATTAAAATCAATATAAATTAAATTTTAAAAAAATTCCGACCCTTTGGTTGGTTGTTACCTCAACAAGTCAATGTGAAAAAAAAATCATGTTACTGCTTCCAAGTGACCGAATAATGTGTGTATCGTGATGGTGGATTTACATCGTACGAGCTCGGCGTGACTTTACCCTCACCATGAAAATAAACCAAGCGACGACAAAGTTCAACCGTGTTCGACTTTCTCGTCGACACAAGAGTTCATGTATACACACACATAATGAACTGTGGCAACACGCCTTTCGCAGCTGTAGTGTCTATGAACGTCGCATCAAAAAGAGTCTTACACTGTTATTCGCTACATAAAATAACTGGTTTATTGTTGGCTTGGAGTGGTAAAATTGGGCCAAATGCGTGTAGTCTAACTCTACCATGAAGAACGAGGATCGATTTGGACAGGTGTAATATCTCTAGCTGGTTCAACACTCTTTACTCATACATGTCCCTGTTGTCAGGGCCGTCATTTCAGTCTTTTCCAGGGGGGGAGGGGGGCAAGATGTTATGAATGTATGTATTTTTATATATAAATCTCCATTTGTTATGTATTAAATATGAAAAAACCAAATTCAGAGGGGGGGCAAATGCCCCCCCCCGTGGCCTCAAATGACGTCCCTGCCTGTTGTCTTGAGTAAAATCCAAAGAAATACCAATGTAATGTCCAAAGAAATACGTAAAAAGATGTGTGATAAAGATAAGAGGCTCAATTCCCCAGATAACAACTGCAGAGAATGTTACCATATTGTCACTCCAGTAAATAACCAAACAATTAAAAATAATAAATTTTATAAAAGTGCACTAAATTCGGTTCAATTTGAAACTAAGTCGTTGTAGTTGTATTGGACTCATGAAGCGACGATTGGACACTGTGATATCATCGAAAGAATATGTAAATTAAAATTAGATTAGAAAAGAAAATCGTTTACGTACAGAGGAGGTATTCATTCAATCACAATAAATTTGACAATATTGATTGTTAAAATTGTTCCTGACATACAAATTTGTGGTGTTGATGTTACATCTTATATTAATTTTCTATTTTTAGTTAGAGTGTTTTAGCATACATAGCCTACAATATAAAAGGGAAAAAAAATCAATAGGTCGTTTTCAAATCGTGCTCGACGGATCAAAATTGTTCAAAAAAGATGGGGATATACAGGTCACAAACAATTAGCTAGCCCCTAGGTCGAGTGAATTCTTAATTCGTTTTCGTGTGATTCAAGCTAGTTACTGTCTCCTGTGTTGCATAGCTTGTCATCACTGTATCGAGGTCTTATCCCTCCCTATAAAATGTTGGGAACACATTTTGAGTCTCTTACAATTTTATTTTTAATTCAATAAGTTACAAAAATTGGTTTTAAAAGTAAATGAAAGTGCAGAAAATAAAAGTTGAAAAAAGCCTCTCCTCCCTTTTTCCCCTTTTATTTTCTGCAGCTTTAGAGTAGTATTTGCTTGTCCCACTTTTAAAATCACAGTTTGATTCCATATCTAAGCCGGCAGTGAGTTTACGACCCGCAAGAAATTTAAGGAACAACTTGTACCAGAAATTTGGTATTTTCACTTTTGAGGTATCCATAACAAATTAAATATTTCATGTCACAAAAATCGTTTATGCTACCAAGTTGAATCTTAGAATTTGTATCTATACAGTGGCGTGCGGAAGTGGAAGTGAAGGGTGATTATAAATGTCTTGAAAGCTTGAAATCAAGACCACAATTTTTTATCTCATAAACGATTAATAATAATAATCAATGGCACAACAGAGTTACTTCATTACTAGACCAAGGGAACACTAGAAAGCAAAGTGCTCAGCAACACGCTCGTCCGTGATTATTACCCCGATTTGAACTCAGGTGAGTGAACTGGTAGTCCGGCACCCAATCACATTCTCAAAAATTACTCGTCGCCAAGCAGATTCAAACCTGGTACCAGGTGCACTGCAAGCAAGTGATCTAGCTACTAAGCCACACAGACTGCCTATGACATTATCTATGACAATACAAGTGGAAATGTTTTGAAAGTGACAGTGGCGTCATACGCAAGTGGACGCAAACTACTTTGAACTACGATTTCTCGGGAACGATGTAGCAAAAATTTGTTTTTGAGTGAAGTACCTAGTCAATCATTGAAATAGGCCTTCACAGAGTATCTTCAAATCAAGTTTAGCATTTTAAGAATCATTCCAAATAAGGAATTTTGAAGGTGCAATATTGGATAAGTCAGTTAGATATTTGGTAAAGAAAAATACACTGATTTTTATATCTTTTGGAAGATTCCAGTCCCAACTAGAATTTAGTGTGTACCTTGGCTAAGCTTAATTTGCTATAAAACAGCTGACGAAGTTAAAGATTGAGTACATTGAATATTTTCTATTAATAGAAAAGATACGATCTTAATTTTCTTGCTGCAGATATGGCGAAATATTTTCAAAAATTCAGAATGAAGAAAACGAGTGTTTCGAAAATTTAAAAACCCTAGATAGATAATTGCTTTGACTAGTCTTGTACAGAGTTTTATTTCTAACTTTTATTATTGCCTAATCTTGTTTAGATCTCCCCAAAATTCAAGTTTTTAGAAAAATTAGCCTTTTCTTTAGAATTTTACACCAGTGCTAATGCAGCTAATCACAATCTAGTGGAATTAATATTCCAAATTTGATTGAGTCTAATTGTTCAAATAACATTTTTTCAATTATATTGTTGATATATTTTCGCTGAAATATTTTAATGCTTACCAACTTTCTGTCCAAAACCACCAAATCAAATTCGCTACCACTAAAATCGCTCGTCTCATCTATGATAAGTTCTGGTTCGTCTTCAATCAAATCACGCGAAATATCTGAAATTCAAATAAAATTATTAGAAAATTAAGAAAATTTGTTTGCTTCGTGTATCTATAATACTTGTAGATTGCTCACGCTGATTTAATTCGTCGCATTTCAATTGCTTTTCGTCTTCATCAAAATTTCGAAAATTTTTCGCTGCATCATTCTTTCTGTAATCGCGATCAAATTATTAAATTTTACTGAGCTGAAAAGCAAACATGCAATGCTTGGAAAAAACAATATGTACCCGATGTAAGTACTCGTGCAATTAGTGATGTCGTTATTAAGGACTGGTAACATTAAGAGTTGCCGCATATCCATGTCTTTCGGCTGAGTCACGTGACTCTCAGTAGGGCATGTTGTCGGTGGTGATTGTTGCATGATCGGTTGTACGAAATGTGCATGTTTTGCAGTTCTTTGAATCTCACCAATTTGACCGATACTTAGACCAATGTCGCTTAATTGTGCCAACGACATTTGATTAACTTGCGTTAATGTCGTTATACCCAAGGCGGCGATTTTCTCGATTTGTTCGGTTGAAAAAATTGCCGAAATTTCTTGTTGACCAATGATTTTGTCACTTTTCAATTGCTCATTAGACGGACAATTTTTGTCCGTATTACCTTCGCCCCGGCTAAGTTGACGATTTTTCGCTTGGATCATTGATAGGGCCTTGTCGCGGCTTAATCTCTTGAAATTGCCTAAAATTGCTTTCGGAGCAGCGGCAATGTGGCGAGCTAGTGCCTGCGTCATTTCTTCGGAAAGTTGTTTGCCGTGAGAAAATTTACAGGGTTTTCCGTGGGCACAGTCCAAGCCCAGGTAGAAGTACTTGCATGGAAATTCCGAATGCATGTATTTGCATACAGTGCGCTTTACGCAGCAATCCAACAGGTAGAATTTGCAGATTTCCATTTTTCGATCGTCTGCACCATCGAATTCGTCACACTGTAAAGATTTTTATTTTCATTGTTCAATAGATGATTATATTTTTCGAAGGGTAAGAAATAGCTCAATTCAGAACAATATTCAGTTTCGAGTAGCTAACACAGGTGGAAAACGAAAGACTTAGAGTAGTAACCTGTTTTTTTGTTCTCTGATGCGTGAAGGATCAATATGGTAGGTGCGTGATTATTACTTTAGAATTGCATAATGCTACGTAGTATTTAAGCGAAAAAATCAGAAGGCCACTTGTGATGTGTGAATTACACTTGTGAATGATTTAATAGAATTGATATTATTAAGTGAAGTTTGAAATTGCTATCATTAGATGAGTATTTTGTACATCAAAGTGAAAATATGGACAATTGAAAATTGGGTTGTTCGTGGTCCGTTGATTCTCAATAATTACAATAAGTTTTTTATGTCAAAGATGCAATTTCTAAAGAAAAAAAAAGCTGGAAGTAACTTTATTAATTTTCAAGTCAAGGGACGCAAATATAGTCGATACGTGACAGAAACTCTTATAAAGATGTCATCCGGAAAACACTGTTAACTTTTAGAGTTCCAATTTGCGACGCGTCAATCACACCCTTCCCAATCGGTCGTGTTATTAAAAACTACCCTTACGACTCACTATGTATAGAACTACTATTTAAAAAAAAAGTATTTTTAGAGTGCGGTCCAAGAATAGTTCAATGTTCTAAATCTTAAGTTGCTGGCTTGAGATTTAGATTTTACTTTATTATTTTGGGTTGGTGGTTGTGTACATTTCAACGATGTTCCATGTATTGGGTCTAATGAGATTCAATTCACTTTTATTTCTAAAGGTTTTAAATTTAATTGAAGAAAAACTGATGCAAGCATTTTTCAATATTTCGAATTCCGAAAAACTTTTAGGGTGAATAAGATCGATTTCGGCTTTATTTTTATTGACTCTTTTATTCAAAAAAATCCGTAAATAAATAAAAAAAAAATTTGCCAATACTCTGATCGAAACTTAATGATTTTTTTTGATAGAAGTTGGGCAAGCGTTTAATGATCATATATGTAGGGGTATTGACTCCAATAAAAAATTTGTCGAAAGTATAAATTATGTGATGTTGTCTGTTTAATTCTGAAAGTGGAACCCGTAAGCCAGGACTTAGTTATGGCATTGAACGTTATTATATTACTAGCCGCGGCTACGCTCACGCTTGTTTGATTCTATACTATTTTTGAATATCACTACTCCCGTTGCTCAGCTGCTCCCGTTGATAGCATTGATCTCATTGCTCCCATTTCTTCCGTTGCTTCAAATGCTTCCGCTACTCCCGTTTCTTTCATGTCTCTAGTTACTTTCGTTGCTTCCGTCGCTCCATTGCTCCCGTTGATCCCGTTGCTCCAATTTCTCCCATTACTCCGATTTCTTCAGTTGCTCCCGTTGCTTCTATTTCTCCCGTTACCCCCGTTGCTCCCTTTCCTCTATTCTCCATCCTCTATCCACTATCCTCCGTCTTCTATCCATCATCCATCATCCACCATCCCTCATCCACCATCCCTCATCCACCATTCTCCATCCTCCATCCTCCATCCTCCGTCCTCCATACACTATCCAACATTCATCGTCCAACTTTACCATTCAGTAATGGGAACACATACATATGTATGTAACTATGTACTACAAACGAATGAACTGCCGCTAAATCATAGGAAATACACTCAAGTGTTGAAATAACTCTCGTACCACCAATTGTGAAATGATTTTGTTATCGCAGAAACTTTCTCGGGCGTGTGCTCAATATATCAGCGAAGTTTCATTGTAATCGTATGAATGGTATAGAAAAGCGCAAACAAACAATAAGAGCATCAAGGTACTAAAAATCAATTGTTTTTCATTCGATCGGGACCAAACTTCACAAGATCCATCACGGGACTATTCTACACGTTCTCTGAAAATTTGATCAAAATCGGTTAAGTAGTTTCGGAGTTCGTAGGGAACATAGGCACATACATATATACATACATCCTCTTTTATATATTGAACGTTATTATATTTGAAATACCAACTATATTAAAAAGTCTAGACTTTTAGAAAATCGAACTATCTTCGAACCATTTCCTCTAAATTATTTCGAAAAAACAAATTCATAAATCTGAGTTCAGCTAAGGGGACAAATTTGCAAGAAATCGAATTGAATTGAGCAAAGTGCAAGAAAACATAAAAAAAATCAGTAGTCCAATGAGCCTTTTTATTGGCTTAGGTATCGTTTCCTTTTCGTCAAAGTCATTTAAATTTTGATTACCATTTTAATTATGATATAAATGTGGACTGGAAAAGTATTATGAACAAACTATTGTTCAATTCAGTTAAGTTTGCCATAGATTCGAGTAATCTAGAAAGATAATGAAGGACAATATCTAGTAAATAAAAAATCCCGAATGATCAAATAGGAAAATTTAAAATCCGCAAAAGCAACAGAAATTTAAAAGGAAAGCCAAATTTCATGAAATCTACAATGATAAAAACCAATAATTTGGTTTCTTGAATCTGGATTAAAAATAAATTTTCAGAATTAAACAATTCCTTAATTATGGAATTTAACCTGTTGCCAAAAATTGTTGTCTAAACTGAGATCAGAACATTAAAAACAACGGAATGTAAAATAATTTTTCAAGCAGCTTAATTTTCAAAATGTATTACAAAAGTAGGTAAAAAGAATATCCGTTGTGGACAAAATATTTAAGATTTGGAAAATCTAAATTTAAAAATTTCTGGAAGGTGAGATGTGGAAATTGAAAAATAGCAAAGAAATAATTAATGTTAAAAAAATATTTGATTTGTAACTGCATAAAATTCGATAATTATTAAATGTTTTACACATTTCTATTGTGATGAATTTCTAGAATTTATAGGCTTCGAAAATTATTTCAAAAATTTGATTTCATCTTAAAGCTTGTATTACACTGTATGACCACGCTGTCAAATTGCAGTAATACGCAATGCGAAGTAGGTGAATACAAAAAATCTCACAGTGAGAATTAGCACTTGCACTTGCCTTCGGTGCACCTGGTACCAGGTTCGAATCTGCTTGGCGACAAGTAATTTTCGAAAATGTGATTGGGTGCCGGACTACCAGTTCACTTAGCTGTAAATGAGTACCTGAATTAAAATCGGGGTAATAATCACGGACGAGCGTGTAGCTGCCCACTTCACCTCCTAGTGTTCCGTTGGTCTCGCAATGAAGTAACTCTAGCATTACTTCAAGGCCTAGGCCCGATTTGGGCTGTTGCGCCATTGATTATTATGATTACTATCCGAAACACCTTGAAAGCTGGTGGTATTGCTGCGGAATATTCTATATAGACGATGTTGAAACAAATTTAAATTCAACGAATTATATTGAAAGTAAAATTTTTTGCTATCGCAACCTTATACTGAAGGTAAGTGTCACTGAAAATCACCCAATACTTCAAATAATCTTGTGGAATTTTTTGGTTGTAATTGATAATTATTACTTTCTCTTGAATAAATGTGGAACTAAGTTTAATTAAAATAAATTGAAACCATAAAGTACGATTTTTCTTAGGCTGGTCGCACACTGAAAGAGCATAAACAGTTTTAGTCAAAAATATTTTTGACAAAACATGAATATGTCGCTGTTTCAACAGCAATTCAATGATCAGAGCACAGTGATCCATTCAAGGCACAGTTAAAAGATACACAGATAAAAGTACACAGGATAAAATGTAATGATATATCCGAGTAGACATACATTCACAGCTAACACACAAATATTTTTAAATTCAATTATTTTCTAAAGGAGTTAGATTACTTTTGAATTGTGCTCCGACGAACCTGATATGCAACTAGTTATGTCAATGGTCCAAAAGGCCTGTAAGCAAAAGAAATCTGTGGTTTTTTAACCTATTTTTCTCGAAGAAAAAACGGTTAAATTGTATGTTATTGAGAAGAATACACCATTTTACCTCTTAAGGGGATCAATCCCTTCAGACACCCGAAAATGAATAATTTTTCATGATTTTTTTTTTATGGTGATAAAATAATCGATCATTTTACAATTTTGACATGATATTATTACAACTTACAAGTGTTGAAAAGAAATATTTTTTTTTACAAAACAGAATGGCGGCGTTATAGGGTACTCCTTTAGGCGTATTTTGCGTAATATCGAAAACTCTCGATTTGCTTAATTTTTTCTATTAATCTTAAACTGAAAACTTAAATATTTTTGGAATACGAACACATGAATGGGAAGGATATACCTAAGAAATTATAAAAAAATATAAGACAAAAAATATATGCGGCAGTTTTTAACCAATAATAGTAGTTTATTTACGCGATATCCTCAAAATTTTAG
The DNA here is from genome assembly GCA_949128065.1 of Beris chalybata. Classification (NCBI taxonomy): domain Eukaryota; kingdom Metazoa; phylum Arthropoda; class Insecta; order Diptera; family Stratiomyidae; genus Beris; species Beris chalybata. The sequence continues at coordinate 33,721,720 of OX421894.1, read as the reverse complement.
ATATATCCTTCCGATATGTATATAGACAGAAAGCTTCCAAAAAATCAGCCAAATCGATTTATAACTTTTTGAGCTACAATTGGAGCAGTTTTTGAAAATGCACTTTCGAGATAATCGCGTTTAAAGTTTCAATACGAGAAGACTAATAGTTTAAGTGACTTACCGAATCAGCGATTAAAGGCACATATAAGAAACCTTCAACTTCTAACTTACTAGCACCGTCCCTGGTATTCCCCTAGCATGTATCTGTGAATTAATTCCCTGTATAATATCCTTTTTTAGAACATTTTCGAGCTATATTACCTCGCGTTCCTTTAGGATAGTCTGACATTTTAGTTTCGAAATTCAACCGCACACGATATACTTTCGAGCCAAACTGACTCTATTTCATACACAAGGTTCGTTACGCTTTATTCTTTAAAAAAGTGACAATTTTTAAATTGTATGGGGTTTTCTCCCCTTAAAAACTATAAATATAAATTGATTTGACCTAATTGTTAACAATTGAATGAAATAACCCCTCCACAATGCTTCACAATGATTCAATAAAAGATAAAAGTTAAATTTCAAAATTGAATAAAACCATCGTTTCAAAAAGAATCGAATGTTTTTTAGTCCGTCGAGCCAGTATTGCAGCAGCGGCCTACAGAAACTACAAAAAATTAAGGAATCATTTTACACTTAACTTCGATAGTTAAATATTTATGTTACTTTTGATTAGAAAATTTTATTTTGTTTTTTGGGACAAGTACCCATTCTTACACCTTTCTAAGGTCTGAATATCTTTCCTTTCCACCGAATTAAACATTGAAAGATCAGCTAAACTTGTAGGATCACTACCAAAACTTTCATTTTGTATACCTGGTACGTTCAGATTCACGCTCTTGTTGCAGACGAGCTAGTATATACTAGATAACTAGTACGACCTACTACCTTAAAATTTAACATTTAATTTGTTAATTTGGGTTTGAGTTGAGTAGGTAATTCATCTAAAGTATCTTACGATCGATTACTCTACCGAATCTGAGGGGTGATCTTTTAATTCATCCTATTTGTACGTTGCTATCCAATTGAAATAAATTGTAAAAACAATCTTACGCTGATAGATTTTCGATGAGAAGATTTCTCTGGCGAGTGTCTTCTATTGCGTCGTTGTCTTCGCCTTGATCGCTCCCGTCGTCGCCTTACTGGTGGTGATCTTCGCTTCGTGTAGCTTCCGTCGCTATCATAACGATAGTCTCGTTCGTTCAATTCATAATATGCGGACTCGTCCAAAATGGGCTGAAATTGCTCAGATGCTGAAGGTTGCGGACTGGCACCGCGAATACAAAGCATTTCATACTCATCGAGTTCAGCAATTTCAATGGGGTCTATCGGATTCGATTTGGTCCTCTAAGAGAATAGATAAGAAGACGTTTAAGAATGTTGTTAAAAATATAAATAGAGGAAAAAAGTAGATAGCCGTCTTGGAGAAATATACGAAATTGTCCAGTGTTACTTAATTATTTCATGTATGTTTGGACTCATTCAATCTAAGTACCAGCCGAACTACAAAGCCCCCATTACAACATATCCTGTCTCAGTGGCTTGGATGATTATGTCCAGCAACTCCAAATTATGTCAGTAATTGGGATGCCGAACATGAGAGTCAGATATATTTCTTATTGCATCTTATGCTTCAGAGATAGATTTTGTCACATGTTCAGTGGAGCATTAAGACCTTGTTATTAAATTTAAGTGAATCCGATTGCCGGACCAATAAACCCTCCAGTTGCAACAATTACGAAAATTGAGCATTTTGATGTGATTAGGTTGAACATTTTTTGTAAGCCTTGGACTATTTCAAAGTTACAACCTCGTATTGTAGGCGGATACGACAAAAAACTTCTGGTCGTTGTAATGACTTAAATAGAGTATAGTTTGCTTATTATAGTGGTTTGTTGTAATGTTGTACTATTGAGTCTTTTGTTTACCTCATTTTTAGCATTACGATCTTTCGATGCGCCTCTACGCCTTCGTTTGGCACGACGAGAGCCTTTTGGCTTATCTTCCTTCTTCTGAAAATTGTCTTAACAACGCAATAATATATAATAAGAAATGTATAATAAGAAATAAGTATGTAATAAGACATTGTTCTAAAAAGGAAAATTTTTCTAGATGGCTCCTTTTGAATTTTTTTGTTCTTAATTTCCACACACTCACCAGAAAATTTCTCCTCAATTTTAACATCAAGAAATGGCGAAACCTGCTGAGCAACATTATCACGTGTTAGCAACAAACCTTCAGGATCTGATTCAATTTCGCCTTCTTCAAGTAAATTACTTTCGGACATTTTGTTCTATTTTTTTTTTTTTTTTAAATTATAATTCGGAACTTTCAGGCTTTAAATATATTGCAATAAATTCGATGCAGAAAAACGAAAAAAGGGGACCGATACCACAAATGTCTGTATTTTTCTTTTTAAAATATCTGAGAGGTATGCAAATATTTGGCACAGAATAAAGAAGTGACGATCGACTCTAAGCACGTTACTGAAATTAACTTATGTAGTTGGGAAGCTCTGTAATGCCATCGATTGATAACTTTTCCATTCGTTCATTAATAATAAAAATTATTATTTTAAGTTTTAGGTTAATTTTTCGTTAGTTTTATTTGTACGCAGCCATTCAAAGTTTCACAACTATCCAATGCCAAAACCGTGTAGTGTTTGTCGGATTGCTGAGATTTTATTTCGGACTTGAAATTGCAAAGCTTGCTCGGTTATTTTAAAACTTCGAATTTTTAAAGTTGAAGTGAGTTGCCCGATTGATGGGTACTTTTGGTGTACGACCGTGCTTTTGGTAGACGCAGACGTTGGAACATTTAAATTACTTGTAATCTTCTAACTGAAATGATTGCAAATAGTAAGATATACTTTTTATAATAATATTATCCAGGGCTTTATGGAAACCAGATAACGGTTTCAAAAATAATGTAGAAACCAGTGCGTATTTTGTAAAAGTTCATTAATAAAGAAATGATTCACTAAAAAATATTATTATTGAATTTTATTCGAATAAAATGCGTTGCTGATTTTGTCATTCAAGTCATAGGATCAAAGTAAAAAAAGACGGGTTATTCTTGGGAATTCGATCCAATTTGAGCTGTAGCGTTATTGAAAAAGAAGAGAAAGTATATACATATAACAGTTGACGTCCGGGAAATGTTGTAAACTTTAGCGAGACTTAAGTACGAAACAGAACACGGACTTTGACTTCGATTTGGGCGTGAGGTTCGACCGCGAAGTTGGTGCTGAACAGAACATCGACTTCTACTTCGATTCTATGCAAGCAAGAAGAAGAACGAGTGTTTTATGTTTTCGAAAATGGATGTGTTTCGCATTTCGCGCTATATTTACCAAATTAAAACAAATTAGAACAACAAACGCACCAAACAAAGTAACGCCGCTATTGCACTTAGATTTTAAATAACTGTTAAAGTCGTAATTCCCAATGACATGGAAACCCAGCAGGCAGAATGAACTCCGCAAGAAGTCATTAAAATTCTTCATGCCCAAGAAAGAGACGGCTTATACTACTGCATTTTGAAGGGGTTGTGTAAATATTCCATATTACGTATGTATGTATAAATTATGTATTATATAATAATAAATATATACAAAAACCGGCGACATCATGCAAAAAAACTCTAATGGCTTATGCGACTTACATACGGTTTCCTTTCGACGTATAGTATAGAAACTGTTCCAGCTGGGAAATAATTGAAATTCGAGACTGCAATTGGCAGTCCTATGGAAGCAACCGAAACCCCAGAATTAGAGCGTAGCACGACTTTGAAGTCGAAGGTGAAGTCGGTGTTGTGAGCATAACCATATAATCCTGTGTGTTCTAAAAGACAGGGACTTCGAAGTCGAAGTCCGTGTTCTGTTTGGGCCATTAGCGTGTACAAACCATAAATGTATTAGTATCTATATTGCAATCAGTCATATTTTCTCATACGAAATCAATTTGTTGAGCACAGGTTTAAACTTCTCAACGGCAGAATCCTGAAAATGGAGAATCATTCTTCGAACTTCATGATGAATGATCCTATTGCTTGTGCTATTAGAAACTTTAACTTGCATTCAGATTGCTACACCAGCTCTGTAAGTAGAACTACATACAAGGGCAAAATAATGACTAAACTTAAGAAACTATCTGCGAGTTAATATTTAAGAAACTTTTAAATTTTTAGGTCTAAGATATTTATTTGAGTTTGTAGTAATAGTTTTAAGAGTAGAATTTAAGAATTTTTGTTTATTATATATGTATTATATATTATCTTTATTGCATTGAAATCTATTTTGACTTAACGCTAATATATTATATTTAAGAGATCAGTCTTTTCAAGTTTATATATATTATAAAATAGACTTAAATAGTCTACAATAAATAAATAAAAAAAAAAAAAGTACGAGTTGAATTGGAAATTCAAAATCCGCTGTCGGTTTTGTTCATGTTCTGTCACAAATGCCCCTCGTTTTCTTCGGTGCACATTTCATCTGAATAGGTCAGATTGTCGAGTTGATTGTTCGGGGCATTTGTGCACGTATTTACGCTACATATTTGTGTGTTTACCGTGCTCCGGCTCGTGAGCCGATCGTCGTACGAAAAACTGGTAAACCCAAAATTTGTAAGGAAACTAGTCCTCTACAACATTGCCATGTAAATATGACACCTATTTTTAATAAAAATGGCCCAAAAGTTTAAAAAACTGGGATATTCCTAATTTTTTGCACTTTACGCTTAATAACGCAACAAATAATGATTTTACGAAAAAGTTGCTCAGATAAAAAAGATAGAGAATTTAATTCGCTATAAACTCGGTTCTTATCATTTTTAGTGTGAAATGCAAAATACGGCTACAAATCGACAAAACAGAAAACCCAAAATTTCGGGCACACGCCATATCAAATTTTGGTGTAAAACTGTGATTCTTTATTCTACTCCATCATTGGAACCTAACTACGTCAAAATATTTCGACTTTTATTTTTTTCCGTTTTTTACTGAAATTTTGTCACTGATTACTGGACTAGGAAATATATCAAAATAATGAGGAGTGCACAAGCAATTATTACATGACCTTTTACTTACAGGTAGAAACTATTGTATAGTGGCTACTCGAGTGAGTTCCATAAGTAAGTTAGAACATTTTACAAAATTTTTGTATGGCAACTACATGAAAGACTTATGGGATATTTTTCATATTAATAGTTTCAGCTGCGACTATTATAAAATTAATGTGTATAAGATTTCGAAGTCGTAACTCAAAGCGTTCTAAAGTTATCGTTCAATATTGGTGAACATGTTTATTAAGGACTTTTGTATGACAGCTACCCGAAGGAGTCAACGGATGGCGCTAATTAATGAACTCCGTCTTGGTTTTGGTATAAAACTAATTCCTTTAAAAGTTTAAATTCCTGCTTTAACTCGTTCTGGAGTTATAGTGGATTCAGTAACAAACATAAATTTTTGAAGGATTTTTCTAGGCTGCTACACGAAGGACTCATTCGATTTGCATCATATTCGGAACTTTTGATTCAAACATTGTAAACCAGGTATGCAAAATTTCAAGTTCCTAACTTGAAGCATTCGAGCAATAATTGTGAAAACGTGTTTTAAGGACTCTTGTATGGGAGGTACCCGAAGGAGTGGAAGGATATCGCCCATTAACGAACTTAGCCTTACTTTTTCCATTTTACAAGTTGTGAAAAACTTCCTAGGTCAACGCGTTCTTGAGTTATCGTGCAAACGGACGGACGGACGGACAGCAAACGGATTTGGGGGTTTTGGCAAAAAATAAACACAAAATACTATATAATTTTTTTTCGTCCGAGGCTCGGTTCTATGCGGGCTGGATTAAACTTATAATACTCTATATATTCATCTAGAGTATAAAAAGCTGAAATGGATAAACGGAGAAATAAAACCACAGTTGCGGAATGAAAGATTATTATTGAGCTTGTTTGTGAAGGTAAAACATATCGGGAAGTAGGGAAAATAGTTGGGAGATCATTTTCTTCAGTGAGAACTGTAGTCAACAAATGGAAAAATGACGGAACTTTAATTAATAAAATGGGACGCGGACGAAAAAAGTTACTGTCAGTTAAAGATGAGCAATACATTCGACAGGAAATAGAAAAATGCCCAAAGAAGCCGATTAATAATTTTAGGGCTGAAGTTTCTCATATGATCCAAAAACCGATTTTCAAGGAAACTATTAGAACAACATTGCGAAACCATGGTTTAAATTGAAGAATAGCCCGTAAAAAGCCATTTATATCAGAAGCAAATAGAAAAAAACGGTTAGAGTTTGCGACAACTTACGTAAATGAGGGTCCAGATGTCTGGAAAAACATAATATTCAGTGATGAAAGTAAGTTGATGCTATTTGGCTCTGATGGCAGACAAATAGTTTGGAGGAAAGCGAATACCGAGCTAAAGAAAGAAAATTTGTGCGGAACCGTAAAACATGGAGGAGGTAATGTGATGGTTTGGGGCTTCATGTCTGCAGGAGGAGTCGGCAACATGAAATTTTTAGAGACCACTATGGACAAATTTAAATACCTCAATATCCTGAAAAGGTATTTAAAATCAAGTGCTATTAAATTAGAACTATCGGGTGTATTTTGGTTTCAACAAGATAATGATCCAAAGCACACCGCACATATTGTAAAGATGTGGTTGCTTTATAATACGCCGAAACAATTAAAAAGTCCACCTCAGTCACCAGACCTTAACCCGATTGAAAATTTGTGGTCAGTACTTGAGCAACAAATCCGAAAATTTTCAATTGTGAATAAATCCGAGCTGAAGTCAATAATAACAAGGGAATGGCAAAATATTAGCCCAACAATAACAAAGAGTAAGCGGAAAGTATGTCTAGAAGACTAACAGCAGTAATTGAAGCCAAAGAATATCCAAATAACTATTAATAATAAATTATTTTATATTTATCTAGTGATCTTGAAGTTTGTGCCTTGAATTTTTTGTTAATTTTTTCTTTTGTTACTTAATTCTTTAAAAAATTTAATTAAATTAATTTTTTTATTCATTTTAGTATTTTTAGTCTTCAATTTAATAAAAAATAAAAAAATTTGTAATACTAAATTGACATTAGTTTATATATGATTAAGAGTTTTCATATTTACTATATCATCATCATATTATGCCTTCAATTAATAATTCAAATATTATTTAATATAAAACCTAGTAAAAAAATCGCAAATATCTGTTTTTCATTTTCAAATTCATGTTTATTGCTCTCCAGATAATAAATTTTGATTCACGGTCTAAAAACGATAGTCTACTAACCTTTCAAATTATTAAATTAAATTTTGGCCTCTTTAATTTCAGGACATATTTACCGAGCTAACTTCAACTCCTTAGAGAATAGCCACATTTTACAAAACCATTTAAAGCCGAAATGCTTCAACTTCAGAATTTTTTTGATATAAAAAAATATGGAAAAAACTATTAATGAATTATATAGACGTAGGGGAAGGTGGGGCAAAGTGGGAAAAATACCGATCCTCTCATTAATGTATTGATCAACACCCCTCTATGAGGAATTGAATAGAAGTGTTAGCCTTCAATTAGCTTTAAGTAGGTTAATTAATTATTAATCGCAGAAAATTTCTCTCGAAATTTTTCCTTAAGAATAAATTATATTTAACTCATACAACATTTGAAATTGCTGCATGCCACAAACTTACCAACGCTGTAAAGATATAGAAACATGTTTAATCATTTAAGTCATTTATTGTATCTAAACATAAATGAATTTAACGGATGAAATAAATGATGATGATGATGATTGTGTGGTGTATACAAACATGCACGTAGAATGCGATACTATACCATGTTCACATAGGCTATCTGAAATTGTATTTCTATTTCAGAACGGTATTGCTTTGGGAATCACAAGATACACCTGTAAAGAAGTCAAAATCCTGCTTATGGTATTCAAATTGTTTAAAATTACACATTCCATCAAAATAAAAAGTTATATAAATTGTGGTTAAATGAAAAACTTTACAAAAGCATATAAATAACAATTACGATAACAATGGTAATCTTAAATATTAAAGTTATGAAGAAAATTTCGATGAAATCACAGCAACCAAAGCTTTAAGGGTAGTTTCGAGAAAACATTATTCCACAATGACTTGAAAATATCCGACAATCCAGCTTCCAAGTCCGGTCGTAATTCCGATATCACATCATGGGCGTTCTGATTTAGAAAAGCATTTAAAGATGAACCTAAAATTTCGTTGCCGTTAAACAAATTCGTCAAGTGAATTCGCATATCTCCAACGAGGAATGTTACTTTCATCGCTTCAATTCGAATGGCTTCCTGTTGGACCAAAAAAAGGTAAAAATGCAATTAAATTGTAAAGGGATAAGTTGCACTTACTTCTGGAATATCAGCAGTTTTAATATGCGTTTTAACGGACGTTGTAACATTTCTCAAAATCATCGCTACATCACCGCTTCCGACTAGAGGCAAAAGCAGAATGTTGCCGTTCAGATTATATTCGGCGGTTATTTGAAGTTGCGGTATAAGCAAGTCGAAATTTAAAATATTTTTGTTAAGGTCTAGGCTAAAATTAATAACAAATTAACAATACATTTTTATTTATCGAGGCTTAAGTTAAGTCTTACACAGCATTTTCGACGGTTGCATTCGATGGTCCTTTGACAACAAGATGCTCGAATCCACCAGCTAGGACTAAACTTCCACTACCTTTGGAGACAGAAACTGAATCAATGTACAACGGTTCGAAATTCTTAATGCCGAGTTCAGGTATTCCTTTCGCTAAAGCCGGAAACATTCCTTCGAAGAGATTTTGAAAACAACGATTTTCATTCGGATTTTCACGACTACAAGTTTGTAGCCATTCAGCTGGAAAATTGAGAAAAAAATTATATTATTAACTAATCACAAAAGTTTAGTTTTCATATTTTTCAGGGTTTTACCAGAAAGTTGAAGTTATAGTGTATTTTCGTACGATTATTACACAACTATAAAAATTGATATTATATAATGGACTATTCTTCGGAAGCTCAAAGCCAGAATTTAGGACAAAGAAATGACATTTTCTTCAATAATCACGTCAATAGATAGACACATCTTAATTTTCTTAGAGAAATCACGAGAGATCCTATAGAGATCACGAATTAATTATTCCGGAACTTGATTTCATCTATGGATATAATTGATTCGTTCGATTGTATCGAAAAGTAAAATTTAAATAAATTGTTGAACAGAAAAAAATCCCTTAAATAATAATAGAATTAAAAAAAAATATCAAAAAAATTTGTCACCTTCAAATTTTGTATTTTTGCGGTTCATGTCTACACCCGAAAAAAAAAATTCGTGTGCCCGCCGTACTCTGCGACTGAATGCATGTATCTCGCGATCCGTTTAAAATAGCAAGCTCAAAAATGTTTTCATAAATAGATTTAGTAAAACTAAAAAACCCAAAGGATGTTTTTTTAGATTGTCAGCGGATTATTTGCGTTTCAACAGCACAAACAATTGAAAACAGAGAACTGAAAATAATATAGCAAAATTTTTTGGCAATTTCAGGTCATTTACAATATATGTATATATGTAGGTATATTTTTCACTCATCAAACATTTTTTTTCAAAATTATGACTAATCTTAAAATATTTACAAACTATGACAAGTTGTTCTTCAATAGGGTGATGAAAAGGTGAATATATCAAACCTAATTCTGACTAATATCTATGAGCCTTAGTAATTAATAAAGTCACCCAAAACCGCATATAATCAGAATAGTTGTTAGTATCCATTGTATTTTCTTTAAAATTATTACATCAGTAGAATAATAATTCTTTTATTTACTTGATGACTTTCAGAACTATTTAGTATTCAAGAGCAGAATGTTTGCGAAAAAAGCGGTCAATTTAATTCTTTTTATTACGACAATATCAATGCCATTTTTGTCTGTAATTAAGTATCAATCGATTTAATTTGGTATCTCTTAATTTTATGATGTGTAGCTTTAATATATTATGTGATGGAATAGCTTGAGAAAAACATATCAAAGAGATAATAAAATTAATTTAAAAATAAATATTAATATATTTTAAATGGGTGACAGAAACAAACATGGCGCTGTAAATATAATATTGTTTGCGGGTTTCGTAGTTGAACTTCCTAAGTAGTATCCTTGATCGGAGTTGGTTGTTTTTGTTGTTGCTTGATTTCTATTATTTTTCTTGTACGCAGCTAATTTGTTTGATTCTATTTTTATTTGAGTAAAATGAAAGCTTTGAAAATTGAACACGTCTTAGAGACAAGCAAATCAGAATGCAAGATAATTTATCAAAATAACTTTGAAACGATTTAGATTGTGTACAAATTGATGCTGATGCTGATTCTGATTCTGATTCTAAAATTCTATCTGCACAACTTCCAAATAGGCTTGGGTTGGATTCTCAAGGAAGACGGTAAGTACGTCATACATCAAATCAATTCAGACGAACAATGGAGAAAAAAGTTTAAAAAGTAAATTACTCCTGGCGAGAGCTAAAAGCTAGAATAAAGTATTTTACTTTATTATTTTTTTATAATAAGAAGGCAAGTGCTCTAGTTACTAATCCACCCATATTACTATTAAAGCGGAATTATAATGATTAATTATGACTGTATTATATTTTAATAATACTCTTCTATTTACACTCAAACCAAATTTATTTCCAATATTTTAGAGAATAGTCATTTATCTGTTTGTATTCGTCGCCTTACTGGAGAACATGGACCTAACCAATTATTTTGTAATGCATCTATCGCAGTAATAAGCTAACAGCATACAACCCTGGTCTAGAACTATTCAGAAAATGAAAGTAAATATTTTTTTTTAAATTTCATAAGGGGCCACAATAAATTTTCAAATTTTTGTTTCTTGGAACTTGTCAGCATCAAGGCGACCCTAATCTAGCTGCAATTGATAATCCACAACAAATGTCTGCAAAAAATTGACTTCAACAATTATTCGCTCAAAACATCCATTCCATTTGTTCAACCAGATTAGCAATTTTCATTCATCAGGATTGACAGCTGTTTTTGTTTTACTTAATAGCTATTATTATTATTATTTAAGTAGAGTCTATAGCACACAATAGCGGAATATGTGATGCAGCTAATAATTGTAGCAACAGGAGACAACACCGATAAGTTAAGAATTGGTCAAATTTTAATTTTGTCCTAATTAATGTAAAATAACTTTTAAATAATCAGATAATTCGGCTTATAATTGTTTCCCAAATTTAATAGCTATAAACATTTTGCAAGCATCTTTTTTTGCTCTTCTTAACAGTATGTGCTCGCACCTATCCTTGGACTTCGGAAAGAATTTATTTATTTCTTAAAAATTTGCTGAATTTATCAAAATTTTCACATTGCAAATTAAAATTCGATCCGACAAATTCGTGAGTTTCTTTTTACAAACTTCAATTTATCACTTTCTAAAGGTGGGTCAGATTTGGGTCCTTTAACTCACCTGGTTTCTCCGATGAGTACATAACAACTAATGCATTTTCTATCAAAATAATTTAAAATTATTTATTTTTTAAGATATGATGCAACATTTGCAACCCTTAACATAAACAATTAGAACAACGGCCGAATCGACGGCTCTCGAAAGAATTATTATTTCTTAATCACAGCTCCTAAAAGAACTTGAAGAATGCAATAATATGAGAAGAAGTGCATTTGACATACAACAGCAGTAAACAAAGAATGTCCTGACATAATAAAATATTTTATAAATTATACCTATATAATTTTAAAATAATATAATTTTATGATTTTTTTTCTGTTGGATTTAGGAGAATGGATGTTTTGCATTCCAGTAATATATTTTTGTAGTTCTAGTTTTACAATGTTACGTATTTAGTATAAAATCAATACAACTAACAATAATATCGCTCAAATAACAAAAGCTTTACTGGTTTTATTGAAATAAATAGTATCTAACTAACATTACCTTCGTGGTTTTTTTCGGACTGAGAGTAACTTCAATTAAAATGAATAAAATGTAAAATAATAGTTTTATATGTAAATACATACATTTATTATAAATTCGTTCATATTTAATTTTATAGTTACGAAAAAACTCAAATATGCATTTTACTAAAAAAAAATTTTTTTTCCCGAAAAACACGTAAATTTTACTGTGTAAATAATTACTAAAAACTGGAAAGTCTCCAACGAAATTACTTATTTGAAATTCCACAAATGAAAGTGAAATCCCTACACTTAACATGTAACATCACAGCTACAACTGCCGTGAGGTAATATTTGAATTGCATCATATTTTACAATGAAGTAATTCACAACATTGTGAGATATGAGCAAAAGTGGTATAATTAATTAAAATAAACCCAAAAAATAGTATAATTTCTTACGTTTTTCCATCAACTGTGGCTTATCATTTTCAATTTCACGTGCTGCATTTGAAAGTGTGAAAGCAAACGCACTGAAAGCGATGGCACGGAAAAGCATCGTTCTTCCGGAAAACATAATGAAAAGCACTCAATTAGTAAACAACGACACGGCGAAATATCTACTAGGCTTAAGAAATGTTAATTATTTTTAATAATATCTCCTTTAACACTTTTCGGACACTTTGCTTCTTATAGCGACCGGAACAAAAGATTGTTGCGCGCTACACTAAAAGTACAGAGACGTTCGGCAGAGGCTTTATTGTTACTTTGTTACGATCAACGACACACTCGAACTACACGGATCAACTTTAACCGACTGAATGCTTCGACAATCTAAAGGTAAGTGTACGTTGGTGAAATTGTCTTCAATGGTTAGCTCTTCAGCGTGATCAGCCTGTACCACTATTGAGTCTTGTAAGGAGGAAAATAAAAAAAAATCGGGTATCGAAATGTTTTTTGACGATAATTTTTGAATTCAGATTTAAATTGATTCATTCGACTAGAATTTCAGTGTTTTGCAAAGACTTATTCAAGATGTTCGAAAGATCCTCATGCAAAAAAACAGCGTGTGCAGCACCGTGCATTTGATAGAAGTGAAACTTCTTGAAAAATAAAGAAAAAGAATAAGAGAAATTTAATGTGAGAGACAGAGAAAGAGAGCATTTCCAAATAAATACAATAATACAAAATTTGCAGTTTCTGAGTTTTTGAATGTGTTGTAGGAGGAAGGTAGGGGGTAGAGAAAAGGGTGGAGAGTAAGGGGATAGAGAAAGTAGATGAGGGGGAACAATATGTAGGGTGAGAGGTAGAATGATAAGGGTACACAGAGGGGGGTATACAGTGGGAGGGTGAAGGGTTGAAGTTAGGAGAAAGGGGTGTAAGAAGAAAAGTAAGGGGTGAGAGAAGGGTGAGAGAAGGGTGAGGGAAATCAGTTGTTTAAAAAGGGATAGGTGAAGAGAGGGAAGAGATAGGAGTAGTATTCCAAATAAATTTTCTAAGTTTTTCAATGTTTTGTAGGAGGGGGTACGGGGTAGAGAGGGGGTAAGGGGAAAGAGAAAGTAGATAAGGGGAACAATATGTAAGGTGAGAGGTAGAATGGTAAGGGTACACAGAGGGGATATGCAGTGGGAGAGTGAAGGGTTGAAGTTAGGAGAAAGGGGTGTAAAAAAAAAGTAAGGGGTGAGAGAGGGGTGAGGGAAATCAGTTGTTTAAAAAGGGATAGGTGAAGAGGGGGAAGAGATAGGAGTAGTATTTCGAACTCTATGGGTGTAGTCAGAAGGGAATACCACTCTCTCGCAGTGTCGCTTTTTCGTTTCATGGAGTTTCGTTTCATCGTTTTGTCTCTACATAATATCTTTCTTCTCTATCGTGTAACGAAATGTGCTCAAACGTGACGAGTCCTTGAAATTTTGTTCCCCGCTAAAAAAGTTTCACTTCAAATACGGCTTGGTGTAGTCAAGTGGTTATTCTATCATAGGCATCCCTTCATGTATTCATTAAGATTGAAACGGTTTTAAACAACATCTGCACGTAAGTTAAAATTTAGTAATATGTAATATGTAGTTAAAAAAGTACATACTTGGAAATTTGAATTTTTTTTGTCATATTTATAATTGTGTAAAAATTTCATCATCAATCACGCTATATCCCAAATCGGGCCGTGGTCTCTTTACCAATATTTTGCATATAATCCGAAGCCTACTCAGTATCAACTTAAAATTTTCTTTAACTCAAATTACAAATGTTTAATTCATTAAACTTCAAAATGCTGTCATTTTCTGCCATAGTTTTTTTTTAAAATAAAGTAGATATTGTGATTGACCTGAAATCTAACAAAAAATCTGCCACCCACAAGTGTAGTATTTTAACGTTTCAGAGGCTTCCAAAGAAGCAAGAAAATGTTAGTCTGCCCGCCGTAGACGTCGTAAGGAAATGCATTTGAAGGTAACTTACAAAGCCCTTAAAAAATTAATCTAAGAAATGTTTAGTAGGTAGACTGAGTGCAAGCCTTTAAGTGGACTAATTTTGTGAATGAGGATGGGGTGCGGGTGAAAAGTTGGGTGGAGCGTTTTATAAGAAATATATCAGTTTTGTATCTCAGGAACTTAGAGTTGGAAGTTGAAACTTGGAATTTAGGTATATTATGCTCCGTTGTTGCAGCCATTTGCGAAATCATCGGTTTTGTAATTTTGTATAATAATTTTTGGAATACAAATTCATCCAAAAGAAATTACGCTAGAAAGATTAAATTTGGACTGTGTGTATACATAAGACATATTCTTTTAATAAAGAAAAATTTAAAATGTTTGAAGGGTGTGGCTTGAACGGAACTTTAGGGATAACTATTACTAAAAAACATTTCTTTTTGTATCTCCAGAATCATTTCAGATATGATTTTGAAATTTCTTGGCTCAATTAGTCCATTGATCAGAGACAAAATTCCAGTAAATATCGGAAAAAAATGGAACGCGAAACGTTTTGACGTAGTTAGGTTCCATTGATGGAGTAGAATAGGGAATCACAGTTTTAGACCAAAATTTGATATGGCGTGTGCCCGAAATTTTGAATTTTCTGTTCAAACGCTTTTCAGTACGGCAGACGGACTGACATTTTTTTCGGATTTAGAACGTGAAAGTAAAAAATGTCAGCATTTAATTTTATTTTAAAATTCAGGCGGTTATAATATATTAATATTAAAAAAATAATAATGTGAATCAGCAATAGTAAAAAATGAATCAATTTTATCAGCTACATGAGAGTTACATGAGTTACGGTATATAATTTAAAAGCAAACTTCTGCATTATTAAAATAATCGATTAAAAATTAACATAACAGATCACGTCGTTCGAATCAAATATTATGCAACATTTCGCACTTCTTTTTAGGTCAACATTTTTATCTTTGACGTCATTAAATAGCCCTTTTCTCTTTTCACCTTAACAGTGTGGTTCATATCTTTGCGATACGGAAAATATATAATTTATCACTAAGCACAGCTTCCATTTTTACGGCGAGAAAAACGATCAATTCCGTCATTGTTTATTTTCGTTGGAATATTTTTTATCTTGTGCAATTCAAAAACAATATATAAAACAAAATTGGCAAACTTCTTTCTCACCTCGAGAAAAAGTTTTATTCGAATTGACACAATGTGATAAAATACTGCATTCGATGTTAAGTGCCACTTGAATAAAATTTATGCAATTTTTTTTTATAGCCGTGTCTATTATTTCCAATAATAAAAACAAACAGTTGTAGTAACAAAAGCGGTTTGACTTTTATACGTGTGGTTCATGATAGTAAATATTTGAATATTTTTAAAGTGCGAAATCGCAAATACTTTTTTTGTTTTCATTTTAAGTAACAAACTATTAAATGTTGTGTGCGACGTGTTTTTCGGGGATTCTTAAAGAGCGGTTCGATTTATTTTAGATAAATCTAGCAATAGTCTTGGCACAATTTAATTCTTTTTCAGGCGGAATATCAGCTCGCCTTTATAGCTAAATTCAAAAGCTTTTCTTCTCTTACAATTAAACCATCCAAAACTAGCTACTGTACAAATTCGAAGCATAGGTATATTGAAAATAGGTATATCTCCGTAAGTTCTTGAGTTTTTTCTCGTCAAATATCTATGCGTTGCGTACCTACTATTCAAATTAAAAATATTATTTAATTTGTTCGATTTATATGTTTTAATATTCTCAGTCCTCCTTTCAAAAATTAAACAGCAAGGTATGTGGGTAAAGTGCACTCATAGTAACATGAGATAGTACTTATAATGGCTCAATTAAAATCGAATTTTGCAACAGTATTATGCCAGTAGGTAGGTATCTAATACATTACCCAAATTTATTTAGTAATTTCAGTATCGAAGCTAGCAAAATTATCTAATCTTACATAATCAAACAAATTATCACCGTAGGAAAGCTTACACAATCTTATCGGGTACCTACTAAATTGACAAAATTATTAACAAATTACATAAAAATCTCCACAAAACACCTGAGAAACTTACCTTAAAATATTATGTGCGCTTCCACTTAGACCCATAGGCCTAATAACCTAATCACTACGCCCAGTCTAGACCATTATTCGCTATTGTGATGTATTTAACAGAGGTAAAGTTTAAATTTCGCATAGGTACATACTTTCACTACTTGCGTGACAAAGAAACTCAGATGAAAAGAAAATTTTTTAGTCGCGGGCATTAAAGGCTTAACATAAGTCACAGAAATGAGATTAGAAATGCATTCCGCGCTAGTTAATAATGCCTTTTTTATAATCTAATAATTAGATGTTTAATAGTAGCGCGAATCTCGTTGTGCCCTGTTTTTCTTACTTTTCGACAATATCAACCTTGTTAACTTAACATTTATATCGAAAGCAAAAATTTTAGATTCCTATGATTGGTGAAAATTGAAAGAGTATCTGCCAGTGTCTGTTACTTCTATGTCAGTCCAAAAAAAAAAACAATCAAATTATTCAGATCTTCAAGAGTCGAAAGAAATCTGAAAACAGTTTCACACTCCCAACGCAAGCGGTGCCAGAGATGTTGGCCTACCCAAATCACTTCATCCTTTAATGAAAGTTATGTGACCATAACTCTCAGAAGCTTATATGGTGGACGGACGGACTTCAATAACGCGACAGTTCTAAATTCTAGGTAAGTAGGTTTTTTTCGGAAATGGCTTAGTTCCTGTTCCACATCTCCTGGGAGTTTTCAGAAAACACGTTATAGGTACTCTATATGAAGAATCCGTAGAATAGAAATAACGCAGTCACGATCAGCTGCAAGCCAATCGTATGATACTCGAGATAAAATACTGAACTCAAATTTATATTTTAGTTGGAAATATGTCAAAGGAATGAGGAGTGCACAAACAATTATTACATGACCTTTTACTTACAGATAGAAACTATTCTAAAATGACTACTCGTTTTCTTGAGTTATAGTGAGTTCCATAACTTAATTTAGGACATCTTACAAAAATTTTGTATGGCAACTACATGAAGTACCTACTTATGGCGTATTTTTCATATTAATAGTTTCAGCTACGATTATTATAAAATCAATGTGCACAAAATTTCAAAGTCGTTACTTGTAGCGTTCTAAAGTTATCGTTCAATATTGGTGAACACGTGTTTTAAGGACTTTTGTATGACGAAGGTCTTGGATTTGATATAAAACTAATTCGTGTAAAATTTTGAATTCCTGGTTTAACTCATACTGGAGTTATAGTGAATTCTGCAACTTGCATACATTTTTGAAGGAGTTTTGTAGGCTCCTACATGAAGGACTCATTTGCTTTGCATCATATTCGGAACTTTTGCTTCAAACACTCTAAACTGTAAGTATGCAAAGTTTCATGTCAATAACTTGAAGCATTCGAGAAATAATTGTGTTTTAAGGACTCTTGTATGGGAGGTACCACAAGGAGTGGAAAGATATCGCTCATTAACGAACTTAGCCTTACTTTTTCCACTTTACAGGTTGTGACAAAGTTTCAACTTCCTAGGTCAACGCGTTCTTGAATTATCGTGCAAACGGACGGACGGACGGACAGCAAATGAATTTGGGGGTTTTTGCCCGAAATAAACACATAATACTATATGACTTTTCTTCGTCCGAGGCTCAGTTATATACATTACTAACCTTTCGGGCTGGATTAAACTTACAATATCTACTCTATATGATTTCATCTAGAGTATAAAAATCAATTCAATATTTGAGAAGATATGATGAAAAACGTAAAAAAATTTGCATTCTATTTTCACTGATCATTTTTCCCTTCCTCCCTTCCGAACGCCAATGGATGTTCGAATTTTTTGTACTCAAAATTACTTTTCTAGTTGATTATTCATAAGGCGCAAAATCTTTCAATTTAATTTGAAACTGAATGAAGACATACTACTGAAATTATGGCAGCTCCTACCATAGTACATATACACATTGAGATTCAACTTTCTAGCATAAGCTGATCTATAGCTAGGCAAAACAGCTCCCACCATAGTAACATACTACCCCTAAAAAAAATTATATTTTACCAAAATACCGCTATTATTGCTCTATCTAAATACCAAGTTTCAGTTCGAAACTTTTTCTTTTTCTCCTTCCCCACCATCACCCTCTTCTTTCTCCCCCACCCTTCTCTACTGCACTGAAAGAAAAATCCTTGGCAACATTGACAAAAGGTATTTGTTGAACTTCAACAGTGCACTTTTGTCGTAATTTTAAATAATTTGTCAGCATAACAAAAAAAAAATTGTTCAGTTTGATAAATTTTTGTCGAATTGACAAAAATTCGGCCAAATTCCAGTTCGTTCTTTTAACAAAACATGTTTTATCGAAATGACAAAATTTTCTTTCATATTGAAAAATATTTCTATCAAATCAACAAATTTTTTGTTGCATTGGAAGAAAAGACTTCTGACAAAATGTCAGATTGACCAAAAGTAAACTGCAACATTTTGTTATATTCACAAAACTATTTATAAAATCAACAAAAAAATTTGTAAGAAAGATAAACACGCTCCCATACCGCAGATTAGAGTGGGAATCACAGTGCGCAGAGTTCTAGTTCGATTGTATCATTCATGATTGACTGTTCAAAAGTGATAGTGGCCTTTCGTGAAAGTTCTCTCAATCATATTATATAAAATTATACTTTATTCAATTAATAATATTGAAATATTGTACCTACACAAAACTTTAGCATCGACAAAAATGCAGTTGAATTCGACAAAAATCACTCAGAGAAAAATCTTGGTAGCATTGACAAAAATGTAGGTCAATTCGACAAAAATTTTGTCAATATACGTCCAACAAAATACTTTGTCGTATTGACAAATTTCATATATTCCTCGACAAAAAGACACTGTCGAGACAACAAAACTTTTTCGTTGAATTGATAAGAAAATTGTCATAACCACAAAAACTAAAAAAAATTTACGGAACAATTATATGAAACGTGATTTCTTTTTAAAAATTCTCACTTCTTCCACTCTCATGCTCCACTGCCCCCTTAAAAAATTTTACTTTGAGCAATCGTTATTTGCCAACCTTTAGGTATAGCTCAAACCGAATTTTACTTTTCTAGTGCAATAGGTTTATGAGATATCGTAATCTAAAGTTTTTCACCCCACCCCCGTACGCCACTGCCCCACTTAAAAATTTGTTTTCAATCTATTCTCCTAGTATAACTACAGCTATTCGTTAAGTTTTAATTTCGTTTAGGAGAAATATTTTGTCCACTATATTGCAACCCTTAAAATAAGGCATCATCAAGATTCCACGATGCATAGGTATAGATTTCTTTGGGAATTTTAAAGTAACTCGGTGTTTGCAGATAGTGGAAATTCCCAAGGATATTCAATTCACTAGTACCTATATATGGTTAAATTATCAGGGAACAGAATAGAATGACGGGAGCTAGCCTTCGTCGATTAATGTTTTATAAATTTAATTTAGGACATCTGCTTCTATGATTGTACGTAATGTTAAGTAAGTTTATTTAATGGTTCTTATTTAGTTGTTCTTCATGAGGCCTGCTTAACCAACAGTGTAACCGTAAGCTGTAAAATTATAAAAATCATTTTCCAATTTCTGTATAAATTAATTTTGGGGTGTCAGTTTCCGGTGAATAGCTGGGTATTTATAAAAAATTCAATACCTATTACATTTTTTGGGGAAAGTAGTACTCGTAGCCGGTCAAAGTTTTATTATTTTAGTTTTGTCTAATTTTCGATGATGTTACCATTCAATTGATTAAAGGTAGACCAGTTAAGTACCGTTTTCAAATTTGGCATTACCAATTCAAATGCTTAGCCAATATTTGGTTTATTTTAAAGTCATTGACATTTAAGCGCTTAAACGTTTCCACTATACTATCTACTTAGTAACAACTTTATTTCCGATTTGTTGACATTTTTCGCCATTTCTACTTTCAAGGAAGTCCGGTGCGTACGAACGAACATCAAACCGCTGTATTAAAATTAAATTGTATTTCCCAAAAGTATGCAACACATGGTGAATTTCTTGAAATTCATAGCTTTATAAATTAATTTGTAAAATTAAACGAACGTAAGATAAATAACTTCTGAAAGTATTGCAGTGGTTCGATGCTTAGTTAAAGACTTTAAACACTACAAAGGTATCGGATATATTTAGACAGTGATAACGACAAACTGGAGATAAAAAAAAGCGAAAGATGAGCCAAAGAGAAACTTTTTGTTGATTAAATTTTCATAATTTGGACGACCTTTTAGGTGAGTTTACCAGTGAGTTGTTTAGGTAAATAAATCGAAGAGCTGCGGTGTCCGAGTGGTTAAGGAGATGGACTTGAAATCCATTGGGTTCTACCCGCACAGGTTCGAATCCTGTCCGCAGCGTGTCAGTTTTTTGGCCATTACTGGAATTGGTAAATTTGTGTAAAAATTTAATTAAAAAAAATATTGATTAACTCCATATGGATAAAATTTACCATCTATTACAAGTAATAGTAGTTGAAAAAAATACTGTAGTCATGGGTATATCGATAGATGTGATACTCGTAAGAAAGTGGTGATAGATGAGCACAACATATGCCTTTAAGTTTATTATTTTGATAATAAAGAGTTCTGCTTAATTAAAATAAATGCTTTAAGTCTTACAAACCCCCATGAAGAAATAAAACCCTGTCTTTAGTCTGGCCGACGCGACGTTCACGAACACGTTAAAAGGTTATGCTGTACGCACGCCACAAAACTGTTTTGCCGCGTTTCCACCTATGCTTTCATATGCATAGGGCATATGCGATAAGCGCGAATGTCTAGGCATCTGTGGAAACGGCAAGCATATCCTTTTGATCTGCGTCAAAAACCGCCATCGAAGCATATGTTCAATTCAACCGTTTTTTGCAGTGGTGGGGCTACCAAGTGTTCAGTTCAGTCCCAGCGGGAATATGAATAATGTACATATTATGTATACTGTATGTAATATTATAGTTTATAGAATCTAGAATCTTGAAATTTTGAATCTGTTGAATTTGTAAGGCTAAGTTTGTTAACAGGCAATCGTCCTTCTTCTTCGTATAGCTACCATACAAATGGTCCTTAAAACACGTATTCAAGGATATTGGTCGATAACTTCAGAAGGGTTTAAGCTACGTCTTTGAATTTTTGTATGTGTTATTCTTACAATAGTTGGAGCGAAATGTTTGATAATGAAGAAAATCTTATTAGTCCTTCGTGTAGCTGCCATACAAATATCCTGTTAAATTGTCTTCACTTAATTTATGAAACTCACTATAACTCAAGTAATCTTTTAGCTACGAATTCAGAATTTTGTACAAATTAGTTATGATTGAAAACGAAGTTCGAGTTTACTAGTCAGTGAAATCCTTTTGCTCCTTCTGGTACCTTCTATACAAAAAAATCCCTAAGACACGTTTCAACAATATTTTACGACAACTTTTAAACGCTTCAAGCTACGAATTTGAAACTCTGTACACATTAATTTTTGAATGGTTCGAAGGAAAAGAATTTATATGTTAGAAATTGAGTGAGTCCATCAATGTGAAATGGGTACAGAAAGTCATTAGCTCTAAAGTAACATTATAAGAAATACTGAATGTTACATATACATATTAGGCAAAATAAAAAGAATTTAAATTTGAAAAACTAATGTAGAAAATTTTATATATGGCAGATGTGTTCATTTTTGGAACTTTCGCTAGTTCTCAGACGAAGGGTAGAATGCTACCTAATCTTTTACGAAAATGCGCTTTAAGATCAATGAAAAAACGTATATTTCCAGAGCCAGGTATGATGTATGATTTTCAATAAACAATGCATTTTGTATGAATTTGATCTATCCATTACATTATAAATTTGCGAGCATGAGTAGCCCAATTCATATTGATGTGAGCTAGGATTTCACCGAGATTTCAAGTAGAACACAACTCGATTAAAATCAATTCATATATATCAAAAAAGAAGATGTAGGGGAAGGTGGGGCAAAGTGAGCTAGCAAGGTAAAGTAGGCCTCCTTAAAATTTCTAATCTGGAATAGCGCAATCTCTTAGTAAAATAAATAATACGATAAAGCTTCAAGCATTGACCACAATGCACTATAAAAGAAATCCACTTTAAATACAGTTCTTCGAATTTTCTCAAATTACGATTTTGGCACTATTTGATGTAAATATCAGTGTTTAATAATTTGATTAAAAACACTTTTTAGCGACTGAGAATTGCTTGCAACAGTATCCTTGAGATCGGGGTACTGATTGTAAAGTAAGATTTGATGATTATTTTAAAAGTATATAAATTTTAGCAGATGCTTACTATTTAGTGTTCATTCGGGGTAAAGTGAGCCCCGGGCTAATTTTATCCCATACCAATATAATTTTATTTGATAATTAAGAATAACAATTTTAACAGGGCTAGAATATACAACAAATGCAAATGCAACAACAGTGGACTAAAGTTGCGATGAAAAATGCAGTAGCTTCTGTTGCTGAAAAAAATTGACCTAATATTTTGGTGTTCTCAGGGCTACTCCTCAAAGTAGAGCACGCTCTCAACACACTTAATTTCATTTCAATTTTTTAACATAACATTTTTTTATTCAATAATATTAATTCAGGTAGCTACAGCTTTGTGGTACAATTTAGAGATTTAGGCAAAAGTTGCCTTTACAGCTATGATGAAATAGTTTTGGTAACTAGTAATGATTTTTCAATGTAGATGTGGTTATTAAGTCATTTAGGAAAAATTTTCAAAAACCTAATACTGTTAAATTTAAAACTTAAATTAACTTATATCTAGACAATACTTCAAAAAGACTAAATAAATGAGAGGCACACATTGCATCATAAGTGTTTTACTCGTTTAGAGATGCTATGAGAGGGTTGTTGTGATTTTGACATTTTCCTAAAAATTTAGTATATGCTATTTCCGTTAATACCGGTAATAAGGTGATTTGAGCAACATTGTGGAGGCGACTTGTTGAGTAGTAGAATGGTTTATTTAGTATTAACTTTAAGCATTTGTTTTGAACTATTTGTAATTTGTGTTTGTGAGTATGTGCGCACTGGTTCCAGATGGGAGATGCATACATTATGATCGGTTGCATGACTGTCTTAAAAATTAAAATTTTGTTGCATGTAGAGAGTTTGGATTTCCTATTAATGAGTGGGTATAGTTGATGTATACATTTAGAAACTTTGCTTCGGATTTGTTCAGTGTGTTCCTGAAATGTTAGCTTTGTGTCTAGATGTAGACCAAGGTAGTTTATGGAATGCGACCAGGATATTGTTTCGTTGAGAATGTTGATCGAAGGATTTGGTAATGACTGTGCTGCTCTTTTCTTAGTAAAATATATAATTTGCGTTTTGGATGAGTTGATTTTTATTTTCCAACGATTGAAGAAATTGTTCAAAAGGTCTAACTGAGACTGAAGATTGTTTATAATAATATTAGGGTCGTGTGAACTGGAGTAAATAGCTGTGTCGTCAGCGTACATAGCTAGTTCACAGTTGGGAAGTTTTGGGATATCAGCGGTGTAAATATTATATAGGGTTGGGCTCAAGCAGCTTCCTTGTGGAACACCAGCGGGTATAGTTCGGGAGTTTGAAAAAGTGGAATTTATTTTTACTTTGAAATATCTATTTTGAAGGAAATTACGAATTAATTTAACAATATAGGTAGGGAAAGAGAATTGAATTAGTTTGTATAGCAGTCCGGCGTGCCAAACTGAATCGAAGGCCTTCTGAATATCTAATAGGACCATTCCCACTGATTCTTTATTCCGGAAGGATTCCTTTATATATTTCGTGACTCTGTACAGCTGATGATTAGTGGAGTGCTGTGGTCTGAAACCAAATTGGAAATTCGGAATGATTGAGCATTCTTGTATTGTTTCGTTCATTCGATCAAGCACAATCTTTTCAAATATCTTGCTTATTGTTGGGAGTAAGCTTATTGGCCGGTAATTATTAGCAAATTTCGGATCTTTACCAGGCTTAGGCAAGGGAATTACAATTGCACTTTTCCACGAGTCTGGGAAATAACTCAATTTGAGACAGCCATTGAAGATAAAATTTAAAAGTATTAAAGCCTTCTTTGGAAGATTTTTCAGAAGGAGATTTGGAAGCCTATCTTCACCGGGTGCTTTGTTGAATTTGAGGCTACGCAGTATAATCTTCAGTTGACTAGGCCTGCATAGATCTTTTGCTTCGAAGTCAGATGTTAGGTTGGGGTTATTTTGTGCCGTGTTTTGGATGCTAGTGTCATCAGTGTTGGTGCCTAGATTTTCGGTCAAGCAATGAGAGGCTAGGAATTGATCTGCTAGCAGTTCAACCTTTTCTTTATCATTGAAAGTAAGACTGTTGTCGTTGTTAGAGAGTGCTGGTATATATCTCCGCCTATTTTTTAACACTTTATGCAGTCTCCAGAATCCTTTTGATCCTTTCTCCAAGTTAGAGAGCGTTAAATTCCATTTTTCATTCCTTTTCTCAATGAGTTTCGATTGTATTCTGTGAGTAAGGTTGTTTACTAATTTTTTTAGTACAGGATCTCTGTTTCTTTGCCAATTCCGACGAGTAGTATTGCGGATATTAATTAGGTCCTTAATGGAAGTATCCTCAATTATGGTGTTGTTTTGCCTTTCGCGGAGTTTTGGTGTGCTTCTTTCGGAGGCTCGCCAAATTGACTCAACCAGATGATTTAAAATCGAATCTATTTGTTCTGGTTGAGTGATATTAGCCAAATTGAGGCGGCATGTACTAACAGAGTGTGTTAATATCCTTTGATATCTCGACCAATTCGTCTTGGAATAGCAAGGGAAAAATCTTTCCGTATTTTCTATTGGAAGGTTTTTATTAATAGTAAATTCTACTGGCGAATGCGGAGAGGATAAATCATGAACAGTAATGGGTTGAGAGATTGGAATAGTGCCGCTACTTAACAAGATATCTAAAGTTGAACAATTGCCTTTCGGAGGGTAGTAGGTTGGTTCAGTGGGAGAATGAATAAAAAAATTATTTGCACACATTTGTTCAAATAGAATCTTTCCGGCCTTATTGGCTTTGGTACAATTCCAGTGGCGATGTCTTGAGTTCAGATCACCACAAATTACAAATCCTTGGTTCATTTTAGTAAGTATATTTATGTCCAATTTAAATAAATTTAATTTGTTTGCGTTAAGTTTAGTACCTGGAAAATATGCCGCAATAAACTTAGTCGCTATGTCATCAATTCGAACTCCAATTGACTCTATCACCTTTGTACGTAAATTCGGGATTAAAGTATGTTTTATTGCCTTATTAATTAAAATAGCTACCCCCCCTCCAGTAGCATCGCTTCGGTCATGTCTATAAATTCTATAATTCGGATGATGAAGCTTGTCGGTTTCTCTAAGCCAGGTTTCAGTTATGAGGCATAAGTCAATGTTGTTAGAGCAGAGGTAGTTAAACGTTTCTATAGTTTTATTTCTGATGCTCTGAGCATTCCATAATAAACATTTAATTTTGCTAGTATTACCCATAGAGAAATTTAACAGATAGACCAACTAATACAGTGTATTGCTCGTGTTTCGATTTACATCGAGCCAAATTATTAACAAGTTCTACAGACAATTGTATTAGTTGTTCGGATGTAAAAAGATCAGAATTTGGGCTTGGATCATGAGCGCGGGTTTGAGGGACCGACGAAGCTGAAGGTGATGCAATGTGTTTCTCTTTAACAATGTCATTGAATGCAAAAGCTAGTTTCGGTGGATGCACGCTAGTGTCGGAATAATTAGTAAGTCGAGGAAAATTATTTTGTACAAAATTAAAAGATTGGTTATTGTTATTAGATGTCTTACTGTTATCCGAACGTCTGGGATTTCTGCTGATGTTTTTAATTCGTACGTAGTCCTTCAGTTTTTCGCAGCTACGATCGTTTGCTAGATGGTTTTCCCCGCAGTTCGCACATTTAATTAGGGAATCATTTTTCTCCTGGCAAACAGTAGTGAGATGTTCCTTGCTGCAGATCATGCATCTCGGTTTTAGGAAGCAGTGAGATGAACCGTGGCCATATAGTTGGCATTTTCGACATTGTGTTGGTCCCAGAGCTTTTCGCGTGTAGTACTTCCATTCTACGATAGTGCGCATGATTGTTTTTATTTCTTTTAATTTGTTGAGCTTTACCGATCCTCTTTTAAAGTACAGAAGGTATACTGCATGGTCTTTGTACCGTTTATTGTTTAGCGTGAACTTTTTTAGGTCCATACAATCGATATCGTGGTTCGCGCGGATGAATTTTTTTAAGACTTCACATTCCATATCGTGTAGACCAGTGAGAACAATTTTAGTTGGTCGCATGTCATGCCACCCATACGTGAAGAAATGAACCTTTTTGGAGACTAGGTGTTCGT
The DNA here is from genome assembly GCA_949128065.1 of Beris chalybata. NCBI lineage: Eukaryota > Metazoa > Arthropoda > Insecta > Diptera > Stratiomyidae > Beris > Beris chalybata. The sequence goes on along the minus strand of OX421894.1, from coordinate 33,694,804 downwards.
GCAATTTGTTATAGTCCTCAATTGTGTCAGCTGTGACTTTAATTCCTGTTGACATAAGTTTGATGGTCGGGTTCTGAATTTGAAGTTGGTTCAGAATGACTTCAACGGTTTCTCGAGCTAATTCTGGCAAAACTAATGCTGGGCATTTTATTTTCGGTGGATTTTGAACTTGAGTGTTGCTTGCACTGCCTTCCTCGCCGTTATTGTCAGCTAGTGGCTGGAACTGGTTAGCACTTTTGAGTGTCGCGGCAGCCATCACGACTTTGCTTCTTTTAAAAACTTTAAGTCTTTCCCTTATTGGTATTTCAGGAGGGGAAACCTCCCGATTCCTCTTTGTTCCCACAGAACCTTCGATTTTGACCGCGTTTACTAATTAAAATTATATGAAGAAATTTAACACTCTTGACTTATTCGCTATTTAACGGTTAAACGAACTCAACGCGAAGAGGGTTGAACCTCTACTTTCAATTTATTAAAATCATATTGTTTGTCTTAAGGCAGTATTCTAGTCTAGAAATTTGAAAAAATCGAAATTTTTTTTTCGATATTTCGATAGTTCAGATATTCAAGAATATCTCCCTTAAAGGATTTTTCAAAATTCGAATAATTTTTAATCATAGTCATTTTAGTGACGTAGCACCCATTCTATTCTATGTGCGTTTAGTTTGAGGTTTCAGTTCTTCAAATGCTTCAAAAGAAGGAAGAACTGCTCGTCTTGCGGAAAGAAACGCTGAAAATCAGCAATATGAAGTAGAAGAAGGTCCGATGTATGGAGCTGGGATGGCTGATTAAGAAAATGTAAGTTATATGTACGCATCTATCAGTTACACTGCCTGAAACTTAACGTAAAACTTTAAACGCGTTTTTCTCGAAACTACTTTTTTCGATGGGGTTGACACAATATCTCAAGTTCTAATCGACCGATTTAGTTGAAATTTGGCATGAATATTCAAAAATTAGTGCGAAAATCGACCTCCATTTTTTTATAAGCCACCATTTTGCGAAAAAAAATGATTTTTTCAATTTTTCTGGTTCATACGATACTGGCATTAGTACTGATCAAAAATTATTAAAAATTTTATTTTTCCGGTAACCAGGAGGGTAGATATCATGACGACCGGGACACGACTTTTTTTTCCCCCTCTACTTCAACGACGCATAACTTGCTGAAATTTTAATATTTTTTTTTTTTTATTTTTTTTTATGTACTCTTGAAATATGAGTAAATAAGCCATAAAAAAAAGGATAGTAAAGATATCAATTTTTTTTTTTTTATGAATTCTCAAAAAACGTTCGCATTTCGGACTTCTAGACTAGAATACCGCCTTAATTGATCCATTGTCATATTCTTTTCCTTTAGTTTTGGATGAAATTATACTATACCCCTCGGAAGTGCTCACTTTACCCCAGTAGTGGGGCAAAGTGGGAAGTTTAAAGTATGAATGGTCTAACATCCTAAGCTATCGATTTTGCATGAAAAGGATTTTATAACTACATATTACCAATTTCACAGAATCTCGGTACAAGCCATAGGAGGCTCACTTTACCCCACCTTCGCCTATATATGTATGTCCCCTATAAAATCCTAAACCGCTCAACCGATTTGGATCAAATTTTCAGGGAACGTGTAGAATAGTCCCGGGATGGTTTCTGTGAAGATTGGTATCGATCGAAAAAACAATTCGGTTTTGTGATATTTTTCAAGTTTTTTCGTGATTTTAGTACCCTGGTGCACTATTTGTTATTTGTCCCGTACGTTTCTCTATACCATTCATCCGGTTACGATAAAATTTCGCTGATGTTTTGTGCGCACGCTAGCAAAGCTTTTTGTTTTAGTACAATAGGGGGCGAAAGGCACAAAGAAATGAGTGAGTTACAAATAGTTTAGCGACTTTTTGTATGTTTGCGGTGTATTAGTACACGTCAGACAAAATCGAACAACGAGAGCAATGAAAGCAACCAAGCAACGAGAACAACAAAGCAACGGTAATAACGGAATTATCGGGTGTAACGGGAGAGAATTGGAGCGAACGATAGCAATGGAGCAACGGGATAAACAGACCAAAGGGAGTTACGGGATCAACGGAAGTAAATGGAGCAACGGGAGAAACGGAGCGACGGGAGAAACAGGCGAAACGAGAGAAACGGAACCAATGGAGCGACAGGAGCAATGGACACAACAGAAGTAACGGGAGAAATGAAAGCAACGGGAGTAACGAGAGCAACGGGGTCAACGGGAGAAATGGGAGGAACAGGAGCAACGGGTTCAACGGGCGCAACGGGAGCGACGGATCAACGGGAAGCAATATAGTAGAGCACCATACAAATGTGAGCGTAGCTGCGCTGCGCTGCTAGTAAAATATAAATTGCAATGATTATTCGAATTATATCCTGACAGCACTGTTCGATTTTATGAACTATTGATCACTAAATCTCTTTACAAATACTGTTGAGTAACCGATCGTCATCTCACTGTTCAGCAAGTTCAGTCTTTTCCATATTTATATACTGCATGTGTGAAGTCGAGTTTTTTCCGTCCATTTATTATTATTATGTATTATATTTTAATAAAAGGCATATACATAAATATACACAATTATACTTAAGCACTAGTTACAAAGACCATCAGCTTAATATTACTAAATTGTAATTTTAAATCTAGACAAAATTGTATAAATGTGTTGTATATTTACATACATACATTGGTATATATGAAACTAACGATAAAAGAAAAAGCGTTCGAGAAGACTGATGAACTATTGAGAAGCTTATTGATCCCTCCACGCCCCTCTCACTGGGTACTGCAATATTTGTTTTTTTTTCGTTTTCCAGCTAGGCACAGTGAGGTTACTTTTTTTCTCACTGGAAACTGATCAAGTCGCACGGGTTGCGAGGGTAGCATGTAACAATATATTTTTTTTTAGAAAAATGCACCATAAATAAGACACTTTTTGAAAAATTGGAAAAATGTTGCACACAAAAATTCTATTTCTGGTGAGGTTCAACTTAATAACTAACTAACTTCATTTTTGAAATTTGCAAAAATTTGACTTAATGTTTGCTTGTAGACGATGTGTTCTTTTATACAAGCTTATAGAAAAGACCTGAAAAATTTGACCGGAATTTTTGCCAAATTTTCTATGGTTAATTACTTGAAATTTCTGGTGATACGGTACGTTCAACCTAAATTTCAATTTGATTTGCATTTTTTACCAGTCCGATAAAGTATTTTCCGACGTCCACTCATTTGTTGGAAATTTTATTAAGGTTTTTTCAGAGGAAATATAATTTTACAAAAACTTCAATTTCGTTAACTTTTTTGCGCTACAGAACCTTTAAATTTTTTATGGTGTTTTTACATTTTTCACTTTCTAAAACCATGATTTAATGAAATCACAATTTTGTATCATTCCCCACGGCCAGCTTAAATTACTTACCACATCGTCCGCAAGATGCATTCGAATACTTTGCTAATCACACCTCAAAAAAATTTTCATTGCAAAATTAGCCAATTGGTACTTAAGTGCACAAGATCTTCATTCAGAACGATATGGTTTATTGACATCTTCACCTTTTTCCGATCCAATCAACTAACTGTCGGAATATTTGAGTAAGGTAATTTGCTAAAATGAAAGCCCATCCACCTTTCACCTAATATTTCAGGCTTCTTTTCGATGCCACGAAAAGCATCCGACAACTACCAGTTTCCGATCACTTTCATCATAAAAAAAATTGCAATGCAAACTTTTTTTTTCTCTGTATTTTTGTGTAGTTAAACATGTTCGTTTTGTTCTACAGATATTAATCGGTATCGGCAAATCGAAAGATATTAAAACAACGCACAAACTATAATTTTCCCAGCTTATCAGACCCTCTTTCTTACGCACCTGAGATTAAAACATAAAAAGTCGAAAAATAAGAGGGAAAGCGGTCTTCTCGGTGCAGTCACCGTAACATCATGCACTTGTTGTATGCATTGACGAATTTGGCGATCGTGCAGTGGAAGACAAACTGGGGACCTTATTTTCAAAAAAAAAAAATCACCGACCGGATTTCGTATATATAGTACATTTAGTCGGTCATCCAAGACTACCTTTGATCACTTAAAGAAGAGAGAAATATCATTCTCATACCTGAAGAAAATTCCCTTATGTTCCAGTCGAATACCATGACGAATGTATACACCTGTGTTTCGGACTAATCGTGCTGTGATCACCCAACAGCGAATTGAATTCGGCGATTTTAAATTGAATAGTTGTTGATTTTTCAATAATTCTAAGGTAATAAGAAATATTATCCCAGACGAAGTATTAGTGATGATCGCGCATACCGCGATCATTTTAAAAAAACTAAAGATTTCAATGCAATTCAGCGCTCTACCACTAACTACTCCACTCCGAACTATAAGTTGAATAATTTCCCCTTAGCAGTCGCGATACACACAACGTTATTCGGAGTTAAATCTTTCGGACACAGGTAGGTACGATCGCGACTGTTGATCGCACCTTAGCTCAGGTGTGTGTTTCCGAAGTTATTGTTAGTGGTGCCGATCTTAGCCTTACCACCATCGTTGGACTTTCCAGTTTTGGAAATTCGGAATCTTATTGGAGGTTATGTATCTTATGTGTGCGGTTTTAAATGTGAATTCGATATTAAGACGAACGAACGTTGTGCTACGATCGGTTAAATTTTTTCGTATCAGTCGAGTTAAAGACTGCATCGCGTCGATTTAAGATCCGATTTCTATGCCGTTCGTATGTAGGCGTATGGTGTTTCGAAAATTTTTAATTAAATTGCCTAAAGTATAACAAGTGTAATAAAAGTGTACCGTTGCCGGTTAAATTTTGTTTTTGTTCTTAAAATTTTTTTTTCTGTTCTTGGTTTTGTGGTTCTTTTCTTAAAGACTTTCAACGTGACTCATTCGTTCAGAACGTTCAACTGCAGAACAATTTCTGGTTAGTGTTTTATTGTCATACTACTTTCAAATTTTCCATATTGTTATAAAAATTCTTCGTTACCTGAATTATGAACTGTTCCAATTCGATCGAGTGTGCATGAGTGTTTCAGTTTTATAACCACAATCGAGCCGGGGCTACATTCTAAGATTAGTGAAGTGAAAGGATTGTGCAATGTCTACCATGGATTTTTTTTCTTTCTTGGATATAATATCAACTACTGTAGCTATTTAAAAGCCATTTTCGGATTAAACTAGGCTCTGTACAGCTTTGTGGCGGTTTGTTTTCTAAGTCATAGGCATATTGTCGACGATAATGAGCGGATTAAAGTGCTCGCTGTTCACCTTCACCTGTGGCATTTCCATTAGACTCGGTGTAAAATACGAATTTATCCTTGGGATTTTATAGTTTTAGGTTAAAAGTTGACAAACTGGTAAATTTCTGGTATAGTATTTTTTCGGGCAGATGAGCGATAAAATATGCGGAAGATATCGACCGAAATGACGAAATTTTTACCGGATTATTTAGTGACTACTTGTAATGCAAATTTAATGACTTAGTCACGTTAATTATTTCTATTTTTTTTAAATCTTGAAGCCATTAAAATAATAGACTGCGTTCTAAAGGAAATACTAGCATAAATAAGTTTTCCTTAATTTGAATCAGCTTAAAGCTTTATTAAATTATTTCAAAGAATGTTATAAAACTCACTTTAGAGCAACTTCTACCCAATACGGCTTATATTACACTGTATGTCGTTTTCTCAAATATTTAACCACACAATTTTTTACGGAAAGTTCAGTTAACTTTATTCTTTAAAAAAGAATTTAAGTACCTATAGCAAATAAATTTTTTTTGGAAAATTTTGTTTTTTACACAATTCAACAAAGTGATCGTAGTCAAAGATTTGAAAATATTTACAAGCTTGACCAGTACTGGTTGAAACAAAATATTTGAACTCTCAGTAGGAGATAATTGAAGCGAATCTCATCCAGCTCTGGGATTCTTAACAACGAATGTTAGTTATTCGGACCTAGTCCAACACAGTCTTATTAACTTGCCTATCCAGTGAAGATTTTCTAACTGTCATGTCCTCAAGAACAGCGATTAATCAACAGTCGGAGATTTCGTGGGTTTCACTCCACTGACGCCGGAAAACAACAATATATTCACGTTCAAAACAGACTCGAAATACTTCCTCAATGAAAGTATAATTATGAGAGTTCGGTTTTTATAGTTAAATTCTAAATGCTCTCATAATACTCAGTTTGAATCAAATGATGTGACCTCTTAAATAATATCACACGATTGAACGATAACAGAAATATAAACAATAACCCCGGACTGGTTATGTCTAAAACATTGATAAAATGAAGTCGAGGTATAAAATAAAAAGGTTAAAGGTTACAAAATAGTTACAAATTTTAAATATTTGTGGTAAATTGTGATAATTGACTACATGTATTTCTAGGGAAAAATACATTTAAAATCTCTAGCAAATTTTGTATAACTCATTTTTATTTTCACGCACCGTCTAAATTTGTTTCAGTTGTAATATACATAAGTATGTTTTTAAATGAATCGTTTTATAAAATAATAACACAAATAATTAGACAATAAAATAAGAATGTATTATTTTGAAAAAAATTCAAAATTAAAAATGCGAATACAAAATTTTCATTATTCTTGTTATAGTTAGTGCCAGACTTCTAATTTTAGTTTTTAAATTTTTTTACTGTTACAAAATTAACAACTTATCATCAATTTTTGAAATCGTTTCTAAGTATTAAGTTCTAAAACTAACACTCACTCTATAAAATAATAAAGTCATTGAGACGGTACAAATTTGTTTATTACTTTTATATAGTTTCATGAAAATTCGACTCTCTTTTTGTAAGAATGAAATATTGTTTTACTTACTAAATTTTTAGATAAAAATCCGTGCTCTGCTTAAAATGTATTAAAGGAAGTTAACAAACATACTGCAGTCACGATCGGCTGCAAGCCAATCGTATAATACACTAGATGATACTGAACTCCGATTTATATTGTAGTTAGGACTAAAGTAGAATTACGTATGTGCATGTTTAATGTTCTTTATTAAGGATCTCCATTCGGTTGCTACTTGAAACTTAAAGACAATATCATCAATGTTTAATATCATTTCTTGAACTGGGTGTGCCATCGGGAAAAAAATTTAATTTTCGAAGGACTTTCACATGGGAAGAGCAGGAAGGGCTCACTCGATTTCTTATATATTTATCCTTTTCCTTGGAAGCATCCAACTTGAGCTTGACGCGTTCAAAAGCTATAGAAAAATATTGTTGAATACGTGTCTTAAGGATTTTTTGTATGGAAGGTACCAGAAGGAATAAAAGAGTTTCGTTGACTAGTAAACTCGAAATTCGTTTTCACTCAAAACTAATTTGTACAAAATTTTAAATTTACAGCTAAACGATTACTTAAGTTATAGTGAGTTCCGTAAATTAAGTGAAGACATTTTGAAAGGATATTTGTATGGCTGTTACGCGAAGGACTAATAGGATTTTTTTCATAGATATACATTTAACTTCAACTATTGGAAAACAAACGAATACAACATTTTAAACAAAAAGCTAAAATGGTTGTGAATCCATCGCAAATTTTCTAGAACACGTCATTTCAAGGATTTTTTTGTATGGAAGCTACTCGAAGGAGTCAAAATATTTCACTGACAAACGCAGTCAACTTCTTTTTTGCTTAACTCTTATTTGTACAAAATTTAAACTTCGTGGCTAAACGATTTCTTGAGTTATAGTGAGTTTCGTGAATTGAATGAAGATATTATAACAAGATATTTGCATGGCAGCCACTCGAAGGACTTATATGATTTTCTTCATAATCATACCTCTAGCTCCAAATATTGCCAAATTAGCACATACAAAATTTTAAAATCATAGCTTAAACCGGTCTGTAGTTATCGGCCAATATTCTTGATCACGTGGTTTAAGGACATTTTATATGGCAGGTACCAGAAGGAGCAAAATGATTTCGCTGATTAATAAACTCGAACTTAATATTCACTTAAAACTAATTTGTACAAAATTCAGAATTCATAGCTAAACGATTACTTGAGTTATATTGACTTTCGTGAATTGAATGAAGATATTTTAACAGGATTTTTGTATGGCAGCCACTCGAAGGACTAATAGGATTTTCTTCATAATCATACATTTAGCTCCAAATATTGGAAAATTAACACATACAAAATTTCCAAGTCGTAGTAGCTTAAACCCTTAAGAAGTTATCGGCCAATATTCTTGAACACGTGTTTTAAGGACATTTTATACGGCAGCTACCCGAAGGAGTTAGGCGATTTTGCCCGTTAACAAACTTAGCCTTACAAATTTAACCAAACACTCAGATTCGAAATTTCAAGATCCTAGGTCAAGGCGTTCTTGAGTTATCGTCTTCACGGACGGACAGACGGACGGACAGACGGACGGACGGACGGACGTCAAGCGGATTTGAGGTTTTTGGCCACAAATAAACAAAAAATAATGTATAACTTTTTTTTGTCCGAGGCTTGGTTCTATGCGTTACATATTTTTCGGCTGGATCAAACTTACAATACTCTATATGATTCATCTAGAGTATAAATACCAAGGAAGTATTTTTAATATACGAAAAGGATAACATAAATAAATATATTTTTTTGAATATATCAAAAATTATATCTTCGATAACATAAGTGTCCTCTACCCTTGAAAATATCAAAATCGCCATCATAGATTATTTCTTATTTTTTATAGTATTTTGTGTAACATATGAGAATAAAACTACAATTCGGAGTCAGACAAAGTTCCAAGTAGGAAAACTTTTAGTTTCTTTATCTCAGGAACCGCTTATAATAAGAGTGAATCCATTTGCAAAAAAAAATTTTTGAATTGCAATGTGTTCCCAATAAATTGTACTAAAAGGATAAAATTTAGTTACTCTATATGGTAAAATATTACAAATCCGAGACGGAGTTAGGAAGTAGTGTATAGCCATTCTATTTTCCATCAAGATATACACAGTGCAACAAATAAATTTCGAGACTGGCCATGGAAAACCACATTAAAAGAAGAAATCTAGATATATACAATTTTTTATTCGAAAAATTCTTCTCCAGTTTCAATACACTTTTTACAGCGATTCAGCAGTGATTTAAATGCATGTTCTAATTAATTTTGTGTAACTGCCTCTAGTGCTCGTGTTGAAGCTGTTTTGATAATTGAAATATCATTAAAAAAAATTCCTTCAACTTCAATTTCAATATTGGGAATAGTGAGAAATCGCATGGAGCCAAATGAGGTGAATTCGGCGTATGATTCTGGGCATCACACGCTTCAAAACTTCGAAATGAAATGCTCCAGTAATTGTTTCGCCAGTTAGAATGAACTCCCTGTGGACAATTCTTTTGCTATCAAAGAATGTAATGAATATTGTTTTGTTTTTTGATGGAATTTTCAACATCGACAAAAACGTTATTTTGGGAGAACTGTCATAACTTTGCTTTCTATCGACCGATTTAAATAAAATTTTGTATTATTGGGAAGAGAATAGTAACAGCTTTCAAACGGCGTCTGTATACATAGATAGTCCTACCAGTTATTCAGTTATGGTTCGAGTCTCGGATCTTATTTGTCGTACTGTGTACACTATAGATGCATCCCAGAAAAATAAAATTGTTGGTACGGGGGAAAGGTATGGGGCGAATGTAATCTTGTCTCAGAAACGGTTTATGCTAGAAAGTTGAAGCTTACTACGTTTATATAGATGTAACACAGAATTAATCAAAGCAAGACGAGTTCAAAATTTGTATTGAAAGTGTGGAGTGAAAAAATTTCTTTAGATGTTTTTTTTTTTGGATATTTTTAGGATTTTTTTTTAATATAATACTTTTAGGCATGTAGAGTTATACAATTAATTTTACTTAAGTGCGCATTAAGTGCATTTGTCCTAATTAACTTATCTTCAGCCTTTATGGATGTGCAAGGTGGTTGGGTACATTTGCACGAATTCCGATACATTTCTTACATCTAAAAAGAAATCAAATTTGCTAACTAGCTTCTAAGTGCTTTAAATGTAATCGGTGAAAAGATTTACAGATTTAAGTATTTTTTGATACTCTCATATTAATTCTCGAGAATCTTTCTGTCCCCATTTTCACAATCGAAAAATTCAATATATCATATTTAACATTTTCTAGTAAATATAAGCCCTCTGATCTATAGATCTGTGTTTTTCGCGAATAAAGACTATTGGATGTATCCAATTGAAAATCTTGTTTCCCATTTTTGGGCTGGTTGGTTGAACCTCCACCTTCATATCTCGGATTTGTGATGTCTTCCGCACTTTAGCTCAGCTGGACATTTCCGCATCCCACACTGATGTCGCCAATGTTCTTCAATGTTTCGAAATGAAGTTTACGTTTCTTCTAATTTAAATTTCCAACATTTTGCTTTAATCCTCGCGGTTGACTGCCAAGAGCTAACAATAATTTAATTTTCTTAGTGAAAACTAAACACAATGTGCTAGTGACTCGTGGGCGTACACAAGCCAAAATCAAAATTTAATTTCCGCACTTCGTAAAATTGTTATTTTTTCCCATTTCGCGACACATTAACAAGCGTTAAGAAACAATTCATTTTAAATTTTTCTGTCAAGAATAACATTTTTTTTAATATTAATTTTTCATGAAAATGATATAAAAACGTGGGTAACAAGCTCACTGAAAAGCGACTCGCAATTAAAAGCCGTCAATGCACTAGACCGTAACTGGAGCACTTTTAACTCGTATGTACAAACATTGAAATCATTTCACTTTTAACAAGTTTTAAAACGTACATACCATATACGCAATAATAATAAAATGTGTTGTCCATCGCAAAATATAATTGTTGCTTCAACTATTATTGCAAACTAAGCACTTAACGCCGCAGGTAGTGACTAATAGAACGCTCGATTATATTTAATTGTGTGAAATTTTGAAAAAAACTTCCACAAAACAATATTTTAATAACTTTAAGATCTGACTTCCTCGACTGTGACCTTCACATCTTTTCAGTTTTTTTTTAATATCTGAAGTAAAGAATTCATGAAGACTTTTATTGTTTACATTTGCTAACCGTTTTATTAATCTACTAAAACACTTACGGAAGATACGGAATACCTGTAAAGAAAGTAAAAGCTAACCTACTGCTGAGAAAATTTTATTCTGGTCCGTTTAAATTTTAACTGGTCGGTGAAGATATATTTAAAATTATGCAATGCATTAAAAACACGAAGAAAATTTCGTCTGTCGTTGACCTTTAAGTATTGTTGCAATTTGTCCCGATCTCAATTGTATGACCTTAACGCGATGCTCAAAAAATTTTTTTGTAATTTATTCATGCAAATGAAAACACATTAGTGTTTATCGAGTAATTGATATTTTCAAGAAATCACACTTCTTTCTTTGGAACTGGAGAAATATTCAGAGATAAGTTGAGTTAAGATGATGGGTTAAATGTGGAGTTTTTCTTCCATAAATTGGTGGTCAATAAAGTTGTGTAGTCAATTCAGTAGCCTGGTAGACAGGTAGAAAAATATTAATCGCTGATATGTTGAATAATGGTTGCGGTAGTTATTAATATCAGGAAATAATGAGAGGTCAAGTGGTTATTTCAAGTTTTCTTTAACGGAAATTTTTTAATTTTTTTGAGGTCATTGTTTCAGTTTTGCAGACAAGTTACAAAAGTATGATTGTAAAAACATTTTCGAAAGATTCGATATTCTCTAAGAATTTTTCCAAGGTAGTGCGCAATTATTTTGCGCAAACTTATTGATGTGAGTGATTTTCTTCAAATCAGGGTTAAATATCCGCAGCAGAACAAAGCACAAAAATATCGACCGAAATGGCATTTAAAGCACGACCGACTATTAGGATTTTTTCTTTCGTTACAAAAGCACAAAAATTGTCAAATTAAATTTCTCTTTACGTTTTTGAAAAGGATACTAATCGCGGTAAACGGCGAAATTAGAGTTTTACTATTGGTTAAAGATTAAAAAATCCTTAAGACGGCGCTCAACACTCCCACATATTTTATTACATATTTCTTATTCATGCATTCTTTATATTTATTCGTATGATATTTGAAACAAATTGTATTTATAGTTACTAAGAGCGTGAGCATTTAATTTCGATAATAAAATCAAACATTCTTCCGGATGATGTTTAAGCACAACTTCATTATACTTTTATGTAGAAGACCTAAACGTATTTGATTCAAGTACAGCAAATCGAAGTACAACTTAATTATGGTTTTGTGTTGAAGACCTAAACGTAATTGAGGCTGAAATGCAGTGTAGGTTACTATAGAATTAATAAATTAAAAAAAGCAAACTTTAACTGTCAACTTTTATACACAAAACAAATTTTAATTTTCTAGTGCAATGGGTTCATGAGATATCGTAATCTAAAGTTGTTCTTCCCCTACTCCCGCATGCCACAACCCCACTCAAATAGTTGTTCCGGTCTATTCAAGTTCATCTGCAGATAGTCAAAAAGTTTCAACTCTGTGACATTAACAGTTTGGGAGTTACATATATACTTTAGACTGTCTCGATACCGGCTTCTGAGGGTTTCGGACGCATTTTTTTCCGCCCCGCTCACTCCTACACTCCTTCACCTATATGGCAAATTTTTTGTAAATGGGTTCACTATCAAAGCTCTATTCGTATATAAATTCTTAGTTTCAGTCTTCTATCGTCTATATCTGTAAACCAAAATTTTCCATCTAAAATGCTTCTCCAACATCCCTCATCACACAAGAGGCGCCCAAAGGGCTTGGCCATCAAACAATCTTAATATTATTAAAATAATAAAGTAAAATGTGGGAAGCATTAGAAATACATAAATAGTATAGTATACGTATTATCAATTAAGCCTCGTTTTCACGGCGATAGTTTTGTACGATAGTATTTTCGCGGAAGTATAGCACGATAGTGTGATAGTGCGATAGTGTGACAGTCTGCTATTAACACGGCGCGATAGTGCGACAGTGAAATTTGACATTTCACTTGTCTAATTAATCTTGTCAATGCACATTAACTGTTAAATCAATTGTCCCTTTGAATACAGGAATATTTTTTTTGCAATTAGCAACCCGTACACACAAAATCAAAATAATATTTGTTTGCAATTAGCAACATTTATTCACAATATCGAAATTATTAAATATTTTGATGTTTTGAAAATAATTTTTTAACGTTAAATGTCAATGTTAAGATAAAACTATCGCGATAGTTCTATCAACTATCTCGTCAAGCATGATAGTGCGATAGTGCTATCATGACAGCGCGAAAGTAAATATGGAGAAGTTTACATGGCGATAGTTATGACGATAGTAGTTATCATGACAGCAACTATCGCAAAAACTATCACCGTGAAAACGAGGCCTTAGTCGCCAAAAACTACTAATTGTAAGTCATAATTTTGACCAAAAACTTGCTGATATGTATTACTATTGGTTCATTCAAAATGAAAAAATTGTGACAATATTTCAACATTAATGCTAAAAGGGCATCAGTCAACGAAAAACTACCCTCATACCATAAAAATTATATTCTTACAACAAACCACTATTACCTATAGCTCCATCTTCAGTACCAAGTTTCAGCTCCTTATAATTTTGGGTTGTTTAGATAAAAAAAATCAAAGTGTTTTCTGTTTCGTACGGCACGGCGGACGGCAAATGTCAGTCTGCGTACAGACTATTGAATATTTTTTTTTTTTTATTCTCTGGTGAATTTTTTTTTTGAATCGATCACAATAATAAATGAGTACGAGATTTCAAGAAGAGTATATCGTAAAGAAAATGTTATATCTAAATTTCAAGTAAGAAAAGTCATAGCAGAATCGCCTTGTTTGTAAATAAAAGAAATTGACACAGTTAGCAAGCGATCTCTAAATCACGTCTCAAGAAACTCCCTCTAAAATGTGAAGCCATTTAGCAATTAAGATAGTCTGTTCGTTTTAATCGGAAACTTGTTGTTCCTTTCCACTCAAGTCGGACATTGCTGCCACCTACCTAAGTGTAACATCGTCTCGTATTACCTGGCTAAAAGTTACCAAATCGATAAATTTCACAATTAGTGAGTGCACTGTCAACGCAGCCAAGTACCGACCGATAGTTAAGCAGATAAATCTCTAGCTGAGTGGCGGCACTGTTTTCGCTTACAAAATTGATTTCTTGTCACCTGCAAGCTTTCGAGATTAAGATACCTGATTAATGCCACCGATAGATTGTTGCCTAATTCACTTTCGATCAAACTAGTGTGCAGTAAGGTCGCGTTTAATATGTAGTTGATATTCACTATCGGATCAGAGCTGAAGAGCTATAGTGTTGGAGGATACACAATACTTGAGCTATGTGACCACACACGACATTCTTTTTACTAGGTGACTCAAGAATCTCGCGAATTCATTGCGAATTCGAGACATTTGTTGCTATTATCATATTCATCTGCACCTTAAGAGTTCCTGAGACGAAAAGAAGACAAACTGGTTGTATTATAGGAAGGAATTACCTCGATGAGTTTATGGGCTGATGAGGGCGGGGATTTGCACGAAGTGAATCCGAATCCGGCTGGTTCAGCAAGAAGAGAAGGGCTCGAAACGAAAAACAACTCCATTCTCGAAGATGAGCATGGACCGTAATATTGTTTACCAGAATCGCGTTTCAACGTCTTCAACTTTTGCCGTAGAGTACCTATATCTAAAACAACTTCTGCACTCTCTAGCCACATTCATCTTTCGTGAACTCTGCAATGCAGGAACAGTCATAATGTGAAAAAGACGAATAAAATCGACTCTTGTAACCGGTTTCGAGACGCTCGAATCCATCAGATGAAGTGTAGAGTGTAGGAGTTATCTACCTTACGAATATGTTCGTTAACCGCCAAGGTATGCCCCAAACGATCTGCTTGCCGTGTGAACAAGAAAAAATCATTAGAAAACCGGCGCGGCGCGCGATGATATTTCGAAGCATGGGTTCATAATGGCGTAACTTTTAATGTGGCAGGGCAATTATTCAAAAATTTCATCGCTGATTGAAGCTAAGCATTCGAGATCTATAAAAACTAAATTATTATAAGAACAAAAAATAAAATCGATGTTTCTCTTTAGCAGGAAGTGTTTAATCATCATTACTATTAATACATCTACATGTAATAAGATTTTGCTCATCATAACATGACGTCAATGAAAAAGTAAGCGGACTTACAGAGAAAAACACAAAGATTTGGTAAAAAAACTTAGTTACTTTTGACGCTAACAAATTCCCTTTTATTGTCTTTTTATTTTGAAAAATTTGAAAAAACAAAAATAATTAAAATTAAATAAACTAGATACTCTTCTATAGCTCGTTAAGTTTGTTGTCGTTACTCTCGACTTACTTTCACTCAGATATCAATTCAAAGTGGAATTAGTATTCCAGCTTAGCTTGTTGTAAAAAATAACAACAATTAACAGAAAGTTATATTTCATATTAACTTAAGACAATCAGTGCGAAATGAGTATATGAAATCACACATGCGAAGCGAAAAATTAATCAGAATTTTAATGAATATTTTCGGAACTTTTATAGCACACAAAATCATATAAAATTTTGAAGATTTACCCGGAAATCCGGAAACTGCTTAACAAAATTTCCAAAGTACAGCAGAAATCGATGAAAACAAAACATTCAGATTAATGCCGTGAGCAAGACTAACCGATCGACTCTTGTATAAACGAAAATAAACAATGATCTCACAAATTATTATTAATTAAACGTTTAATTTTATTTTTTTATAATCCAAAAGAAAATAAATACAAACTGAACTTTAGATGTTGAAAAATTTTCGTCAAAATTTCATATCTATGAAATTGAAGATCTCCGATTTTTTGTGTTTTGATGGATTTTTATTTCTTCAAATATGAAAAAAATAAATTATTATTTCGCGATTAAGTTAAATTATTAAATATATCATTATGCAGGTACTTAAAAAAAACTTTTAATATTTTCTTTTTGTTGTTGCGCTCGAGAAAGTTGCAGTTTGATGAAGTTGGAGTTGTTGTAGGAAAATTTTTTCGGAGTGGGTGACTCCTTTCCTTTCACTTTAAGCTGCTTTAAAAATTTAGGTTACAAAGTACATACGAGCCATAATTCTGGTAATCTAATATAACTTTTATGATTTAATTTCATATTAACTGTAACAGTTTTAGATTCTCTTGTATCTCTGCGGGATACAGTACCTAGTTTGAAAAAAACACCTACAGTGACTAAAACTAAAGCTGATTTTTTATAAAACATTTTTCATACGGTTGCCGCTGAAAATTGACGCTATAAAATAAAATTGAATGATTTAACTTTTGTTAGTTATACTACTTTTCCTCTTACGGTCACATTCTCGCGAGATTCCCCAAACTTTTCTTCCTAGTTGCTGTTTGATCTATAGCATTGTCAAATTCCATTCCTTGTATGCATGTTCTATGAGGCGGAGTTAATTGTTTTTGAACAAACTTTTGTACATATATATCTTCTGAAATGTTTTTATCATATATCTGTTTTAAAAGAGTCAGAGTATTTCAAATTTGAAATTATGGTGACACGGAAAAACTGTTACGTTAGGAATGCAAAACTGCAAAATCAAAAGATATTGACGTTCTAAATTTGAAAAATGAACACATGCAGAGTGGACATTAACATCACCAAAAAGGGCATCATATACCTTAATATCATTTTCAATAGTTGTCTAGCAATAGGATATTTCTACAATAAGTGGAAAATAGCCGAAATAATTAAACTACCAACAACTGAACAAGATGCATCAGACCGGGTAACATAGACCAATTAGTTTGTTATCATTCTATGGGAGAAATATTTGAAAAAATTCATATGTAATAATGTATAATCCCAAATCACCAATTCGCCTTTCGTCAAGGTCACTCCACTAAGCATCAACTACGAAGAGTCACAAATTACATGAAAAACAGTCTGAAGAACAAGGAATCCATTGAGTTGGTTACCCTGGATGTTCAAAAGGACTTCGATTCGGTGTGACTTAATGGTTTGTTATATGTATAAATTTATCAGATTCTGATAAATCAAAACTAATTTCTATAAGATTAGACTTCTAATCTCAATGGTTATTCCTGTTTTAGTCATCACCGTCATAATCATCATCATCTATGGCGCGACAGCCTCAACCGGGCCAGGGCCTGCAGGATACATTGTCTGAAATAATCTCGGTTCAACGCCCGTGTTCTCCAATTTGTGCATCTAAGAAGCGATCTGCAATCGATTTTTAGTGGGTTTCGAAAATTGTATGGACATATTTTCCAAGAATCATTCAATGTATGGTAGCTAGACTCACAGAACAAATTTTCCTATATATGCCTACATGAGGCATTAAGATGGGAAAAATTTCACATTTCACATTAGCGTTGAAATCGTATATAAAGAACTTTTTGTATGTTAGCTACCCGAATGAGTAAAAGGATTACGCTGACTAGTAATCTCCAATTTCAATGATGTAGCTAAACAATTTCTTGAGTTATGAATTAAGTTCGGACATTTTTACATGATTTTTTGATGGGAGCTACACGAAGGAGTTATGAGATTTTTTGAAGTGAAACTTCTTTAGCGGCGAGTGAAATTTCAAGGACGCGTCACGTTTAAGCACATTTCGTTACACGATAGCGAAGAAAGATATTATATCGAGACAAAACGATGAAACGAAACTCGATGGAACGATGAGACGAAAAAGCGTCGCTGCGAGAGAGTGGTATTCCCTTCTGACTACACTCATAGAATTTGAAATACTACGCCTATCTCTTCCCCCTCTTCACCTATCTTTTTTTAAACAACTGATTTCCCTCACCCCTTACTTTTCTTCTCACATCCCTTTCTCCTAACTTCAACCCTTCACCCTCCCACTGTATACCCCCCCCCCTCTGTGTACCCTTATCGTTCCACCCTTCACCCTCCCGCTGTATACCCCCCACCCCTCTGTGTACCCTTACCGTTCCACCCTTCACCCTACATATTGTTCCTCCTCATCTACTTTCTCTATCCCCCACCCTCCACCCTCCTCTCTGCCCCTTACCCTTTCCTACATCACATTGAAAAACTCAGAAAATGCAAATTTTGTATTATTTTATTTATTTTGAAATGCTCTTTCTCTCTGTCTCTCACATTAAATTTCTCTTATTCTTTTTCTTTATTTTTCAAGAAGTTTCACTTCTATCATGTGCACGGTGCTGCACACGCTGTTTTTTTCATAATCGACGTATACAAAATTTGAAAGATGACGAACACTTGTTGGCTTTTTGTATGACAGCTACCGCAACAAGACTACCGATGGTTCGGACTAATATTTTCAGTCTTACCTTTGACTTAGAACTAATTTCTACAAAATTTCTAGTTCGTGCTTTAAAGCGTGGTTGAGCTAATGTGGATTTTGTAACTTGAATACAACTTGTGTGCCAAATTTCAGGTTTCTTTCATACATCATTCATGCAATAATAGTGAATGCGTGTTTTAAGTACGGTTTAGAGCTAGTACATAGCATTTAATCACGGCGTACGGAGTATACGGTAAAAAGACGGAGTTTTTCTTTACATTGTTCGGTTACCATTTTTTTGATTTTCTTTAATACTTTATTATTCTGATATTAGTTATAAAATAATAAATGGCAAATAAATGAAATACTCAGATTTTACGAGTAACTAATGACAGCCTCTAAATAACAATAGTATTAACGCTTCCCTGTCAAATATCAGGTATTATAGTTATTGAAATTATGCAAATTGTATAAATTATTTTTAATAAACGTCTATTGCGCGAATATAAATTTATTGTTGACACCGAGTTTCCATTTTAACAAGTTTTTGCTAGTGTGATTATTCGCGCCAAAGTGGAAAACACTTCAGATTCTGGAAAATTTAAATAAAATACAGTTAAGTAATTATAGCACATTTTAATATACTTGATGTGTTAGTATCCAACTGGGCATCAACAAACTGATGGACCCATCCATTGAGTTGTTCTCAGTGCTACATTCGTTATTTTGATTATTTAGGTTTTCATTAAACTGATGCCGTTCAACTATCCTGTCCTAGATCCTTGTTTGAATAGCCGCATCCGTTTTGATCGTCTCCTATTGCATCTTCATCTTAAAATTATAGTGTTGTACCGACTTATTTTAATTCCAATCAATATTGTGATTCATTTGCGCTTTCTTATCATCTTTGATATCAATTTCATAATAACAAATGCTTAGCTATAACTTCGGATTATTATTAAATAAATTACGGAGAAGGCGGCACTACTCAGTTTTACCGATCGAAAAATTAACATTTTAAAACATCTTCGATCTTCAATGTCATTCGCTAAATATCACGACTTCAATCTTGGATGAGGTGCGCCATTGCATTACAATATTTCTAATAGTTTATCTATTTAAGCTGTACACATATACACAAATAAATCCTTCGTAACTATGCACTAAACTCTTCAAAAACATCGTGGAAAGTGAAATTGTACGCCGTTAATTTTATCATAATTTTATTATAATCATACTGATGCCATGGCATAACATTTCTATCGAATGATTTAATAGTAATTGACAGCAATTCTATACTCTGGTATACTCACTAGAAGACACTGTAATACAATGCTTTCGCGTGCAATAGATGGTAAGGTAGATCTATAGGTACCCAGCTGAAGGTAATTAATGATGTCGAAAACAACAAACTTTGAAGATGCATATTACGAAAGTAAATCGCAAAATGAAGAGTTACAAGGCTTTGGCTGGTATTTAAACTTTTAAATGAGCCAGCAATAATTATAAGCTTATTAAGGTCCGCTCAACAAGTTGTTTGAATTGAATACGATCGCTGTTTAACAGTAATAGTTTTAATTAATCTTACCAAATTAAATTTATTGGGTCTGAAAAGATTTTGACATCTTAGCTGGATAGCATGATTCGATGATGTATTTATAAGCCCGAGTGCTTAGACTGTGATCAAAAATTGTTTTTTGTGGCGTAACATTATTATTTTTCGAGATAAAAAACAACCTCAAAGTATTATATACATATCCATAAAATTAAAAGCGAATTCGCTCCTTCAAGCTTGAGTAATGAAAAAATTATGTAATTGATTTTTAGACAATTATATTTAGAACGAAGCCGATATCTCAGTAGACTTATATATCGGAATTCGTAAAAACACGCACAACTACTTTGCATCCACTTGGTAGTTGAATATAGAAAAATCAGTCAAATTGTTTTTTCGTCGCTTGTATGAAACTGCTAAAAAATATACGTCCCCCTCCATTCATTGTCTATCGAAAATTTTATTTCCCTATGGTGCCCTTATACTTGCTCTATACAGACATCATTATCATTACCGGTCCTTGAGATATAACTATCAGAACTTTTCCCATTAACCCTCTCTTATATACCCTAAACCACAGACCCAACAATTTTTTTTCTTCCTGGGGTCCTCTCGCCCAAAAGTCACCACTTTAATAGATCCAGTTTACACAAAAAAATACTTTACTATTAAAATAAAATAAAGTCAAATTGAATTTCAGACGTGCTTATGTGCAAAGTAGTTCATCGTATATGGCGGACAGATGGACATATTTACTTTGACTTTTTTGGGGTTCTAGCTGTAGGTTACTATGCAACTGACAGCCTAAAAACTAACCTACCAAATAGCCTTCTCGGTATTTTTTAGATATCAGTTGCATATTAACCTACACCGTATTTCGGCATTAGACGCTTTCTGTATTTCTACCGTATAATAAATAATAAAGTATCGATATAGTCCTTTCGGGGTTGATTATCAAAAATTTCTGAAACCGAATTTTAGGCGGTTATTACAGCCCATCAAAGCAAGAAACATTTCGATATCTGATCAGACGTAACGTCTGAACTTTTGAATACATAAACAATCATTTTACACCCTCTTATGGATGGTATCCATTTGTTGCATTCCTGCGTATCGTATCACCATTGGTATATTTCATTCACTGAACCGTTATAGTGGATACTACACGATTTCTCTTGTATCAAGAGTGCGCTACATTTCAAAATTCACGATATGCGATCAAAAGTTTCTTCGTATCACATTTGGATACAGAATGAAGATCCGTTTGTCGTGTTTACTGATACGCAACGAAAATATGATACGCAGAAATGCAACAAAGAGATACCGGTCTGTAGGGGTTGAATATTAAAGCCCAAAAAAGTAAAAGTGAATCCGATCTCATGAAACCTAAAACTTTTGTCGGAATTCGTGAAAACTTCAACAATACCTTACACCCCAGCGGTATAATATCAAAAAATGTTTAAATCGTTCCCACTCAGATGTCAGAAGGTATACTTACACTATTATTTCACATCCTCTTAGGGGTTGAATATCACAACCCATAGGAGTGAAAGTGAATTTGATCTCATTAAATATAGTAGATTTATCGGGTTTCGTGAAAATTTCAACAATACCGTACACCACCCTGGGTTTTAATATCGAAAAAAGCTTCAATAGTTTTTTCCCCGTCTTTTGAAACGAAAGTGAATTCGATGTATTAAGGGGAGCAATCCCTTTACATTTTTAAAATTTTTAGAATTTTTTTTTTCACATATTTCAAAAGAATAAAGCGTAACGAACGTTGTGTATGAAATAGAGTCAGTTTGGCTCGAAAGTATGTCTTGTGCGGTTGAATTTCGAAACTGAAATAGCAAACTATCCTATAGCAACGCGATTTAATATAGCTCGTAAATGTTCTAAAAAAGGATATATCACGGCAATGAGTTCACAGATATATGCTAGGGGAATACAAGGGACGGTGTGAGTGAGTTAGATGTTGAAGGTTTCTTATATGCGCCTGTAATTACTGATTCGGTAAGTCACTAAAACTTATAGTTTTCTCGTATTGAAACCTTAAACACGATTATCTCGAAACTTCATCTTCAAAAACTGCTACTATTGTAGCTCAAAAAGTTATGGATCGATTGAACTGATTTTTTCGGAGCTTCCTGTCTACATAAGTATCGGAAAAATATACCTAAAATTTTGAGGATATCGCGTAAATAAATCACTATTTTAGGGTAAAAACTTTCAAAAAAATAGTCGAAAAATGAACATTTGATTGAAAAGCCTCATATCTGTTTTGTTTTATATTTTTTTTATAATTTTTTAGGTATATCCTTCCCATTCATTGGTTAGTATTCTAAAAATATTTTACTTTACTTTTCAGTTTAAGATATATAGAAAACATAACGCAGTCACGATCGGCTGCAAGCCAATCGTATGATACTCTAGATGAAATACTGAACTCCGATTTATATTTTAGTTGGAAATATATCAAAAGAATGAGGAGAGCAGAAGCAATTATTACATGACCTTTTACTTACAGGTAAAAATTATTATATAGTGGCTACTCGACTTTTTGATCAATAGTGAGTTCCATAAAGTAAGTAAAAGGACATTTTACAGAATTTTTGTATGGCAACTACATGAAAGACTTATGGGATATTTTTTATATTAATGGTTTCAGCTGCGACTATTATAAAATTAATGTGTATAAAATTTCAAAGTTGTAACTTGAAGTGTTCTAAAGTTATCGTTCAATATTGGTGAACATGTTTATTAAGGACTTTTGTATGACAGCTACCCGAAGGAGTCAACGGATGGCGCTAATTAATGAACTCCGTTTTGGTTTTGGTATAAAACTAATTCTTGTAAAATTTCAAATTCCCGCTTTAACCCGTTCTGGAGTTATAGTGGATTCAGTAACATGCATACATTTTTGAAGGACTTTTCTAGGCTGCTACACGAAGGACTCATTCGATTTGCTTTATATTCGGAATTTTCGATTCAAACATTGTAAACCTTAAGTATGCAAAATTTCAAGTTCCTAACTTGAAGCATTCGAGCAATAATTGTGAAAACGTGTTTCAAGGACTCTTGTATGGGAGGTACCCGAAGGAGTGAAAGGATATCGCCCATTTACGAACTTAGCTTTACTTTTTCCATTTTACAAGTTGTGACAAAATTTTAACTTCCTAGGTCCACGCGTTCTTGAGTTATCGTGCTAACGGACGGACGGACGGACGGACGGACGGACGGACGGACGGACGGACGGACGGACGGACGGACGGACAGCAAACGGATTTGGGGGTTTTGGCCAAAAATAAACACAAAATAATATATAACTTTTTTTCGTCCGAGGCTCGGTTCTATGCGTTACAAACTTTTCGGGCTGGATTAAACTTATAATACTCTATATGTTCATCTAGAGTATAAAAATATGACAAATGGAGCGTATTCGATGTCACTCAAAAGACGCCTAAAGGAATACCCTATAACGCCACCATTTTGTTTTGTAACAAAAAAATAAAATTGTTTGTCAACACTTGAAAGTTGTAATAATATCATGTCAAAATTTTAAAATGATGCGATTATTTTATCACCATAAAAAAAAATCATGAAAAATGACTCATATTCGGGCGTCTAAAGGGATTGCTCCCCTTAAGAGTAATATCGAAATTCGTGAAAATGTACCACTTTACACTCCCTTAAGGGTTGGATATCGAAAAATTTGGAAAAAACCTTTTTAGTCGTTTATATGAAAATTTTGCAGAATTAAGAATAATATGATAACTCAAAGTGCCTAAAATATATAACAAAATTCGTGAAAATGTAAAAATTGTCCTTCTTTTGGTTTAATTACTTCGGTGTACTTAATATCCACAAATTTTTTTAAAAATTACTACCTCCCCGCTTTTCCACATCTCCCTCCTACAAAATTTTATATTCGGTTGACTCAATTGTTTAAGAGTAACCACATTCCCACTCACTTTAACCAATATCGACCATTTTTTTAAAATTAGCCCACTATCATAATTTTCAGCCTCCTGGCATAAACGGTTCCTGAAGTCTAAAAACCAAAATTATTCGATAAATTTATTTCCTCAACACCCCCACCCCCAAAACTAAAAAGATCCTCATAATTTTCTCCATCTACAGTAATTTTCATCAAAATTTTGTATAATCAATAAATATCTAGTCATGGGTAAAAATTAATTTGACGAGTTTATATTCTTTGGAGCGGACAAGAGGCAAATTTCCATTTCAGAAAACTAAATCTTGAATCTTTCAATTTGGATTATACTTTTCAGTGTTATTCCCGCCTTTGATTTGTAATATTTTAAATCTCAAGCACTAGACGTTACTTATTCTGAAAATTATTGTAGTTATTGTAGGTATATATATTATATACATTTTTTTTAATATTAGCTAAGTCTCGTTAGAAACAAATTATGCAAATGTTCTGCAGCAATGCTTTCCGACTTTCATCTTATAAGCAAAAAAATCTCGTGTTTTCGCCATTCCAGTAAATTGATTCGCAAATATATCGCCTTAAGAGTTTCGTAATTATGCGGGACTTGTTCTGTCCGCATGACAACTTTGTGCCAATAATATCGCCGCAATTTTCAATTTAAAATTCAAATTTAAACGATTTGAAGGTGAAAATAAACAAGTCTTTCCAGTTTTTTTTTGTTGCAATTAACTTCTTGCTCATCGTCATTAACAACAGAACTGCTGCATTTAGACAAACAGGACGATATATTTAAACCGTTGTCTACTTTAAAGTATTATTAATTTTTTAGTAATGTATTTCTGTGTATATTATTACAAATTTTAATTGTGAAAGAAATTGATTAAATCAAGCGTTTTAACTAAATTTCACATTTTTTTCCCTCGTTACAGTTTTCTTTTCGAGAGTCTACAAGTAAATGGATAGTGCATCAGAAAGTGCGTGTGACTTGATATAAAAAAAGTGCATTAAAGCAAATGATTGTGTGTCGTTTTAAATAAATTTTTTTAGTGCTAATAACAACAGAAAGTGAGAAAATAAAAAGAAAATTTCCAAATTCAAATTAGAAGAAAAAAAAAAACATCAACTAAACAATATAAAATCGAATCAAAAGGTGTTTCTGCATAATATAGGTGCGTGGTTAATTTTTCGAATATTATCTACCTGTTGTAGGTAGAGTTGCCCGACTACACTATACCGAGTGTAATTTTGTGGCATGGGATTTGAAAGGCGACACTGACTGACGTCGAGACACCGCGTATACACTCTCAAGGTAAGATCTTGTGCTGTTTTGGTTTCACTTTCCGATCAAAGTTCTCGGTAATATAAAATGCGATTAAAACGTGCTTAAGCCTAAAGTCACTGCGGGACAATGCGGTTTTAAAATGTCTGTCACCTTCAAGCCCAGCAGCACCTATATCGAAGTCGATTTGCATTTTTGACCAGTAACACGGTATTGACGTTATTACGCCATCTGGGACATAATATTATAACGATAATTGTACCTTATAGTAGGAAGTCGTGAACAGGTAATTGCTTGGCTTAACGCCCACACAATAGCGGTATTTCCTATTTGGATTAAAAGTAGACCATCAAGAGCCCATTGAATTAAATAATAGGGAAATATGTACTTTAGTAACGTTTATTTTTTCTTATCTAAATTTATTACTATTATAATATAATACTTGTGGTTTACTTGCTATCGATACTACTACATCAGAAATGTATAAAACAAAACGTATGGGCACAACTTAATTGTTTTTCAGTGCAATGATGGCCTGTATTACATCAGAATTTTATTTCCAAAATTGAGCTCTAATGCAGTTGAAGAAAGAGCCTCTAGTTGTAAAAATGTGCAATTAGAAAAATGATCGAAATTTTACAGAATCCGTGAAAATATATTAAACCCCTTTTCATCATCCCTTAAGGGTTGAACATTAATAAATTGTTCTTATGCAGTCGTACTAAATGACCCCTTGAAGTAAAGACCAATGCAATGCCTCATTGACCATAAGAAATATAGCAAAATTTATGAGAAAAATTGGACCCCTTTTCATCCCCTTGAGGGTTGAATATCGAACAATTCTTAAATTGCTTTTTACAGCTCACAGAAGTAAAAACCGATGCAATTTCAACATGGACCCAAAGAAATATGGCTGGATCGGTAATTTTACCTCTTTTTATCAGCTTGAGAGTTGAATACAGGAAACTTATCGCATTAGTTTCTGTTTGATTAAAAAAGAGCTATATTATAAAAGCGAAATCAAATATTAAATAGAGATTCTATTAAATTCGTGAAAACATGTTCAACGTGATTCTTTTGAATATCTTAAATCCCGAAAAATATTGTTAGGTATTAATGAATTTTTTATGTTAAACTACCATAGAATCAAATTTGATTAAACGTTTGTTGTTTTCCGGCGTCAGTGGCGTGAAACCCTAACACGAATGGATAAGTATAAGTAAAGACCACTGTAACATCCCACTCGACCCTAAGAAATATGAAAGAATTTTATGCAACCAATTTAAACTCTTTTTACAGCTTTGTGTTCAATATCGAAAATATATAGAAACTGTTTTTGGTTAATTACAAAAAGGATGCAGAAATCAATTTGATATCTCATTCAATCAATGAGATATGGTTGAATTTCGTTAAAACACATTGAACCAATTTTCATTCTTTTGTACCTATGTTGAAAATTTTAAAATTACCAAAAATATTATTATGTATTTATATTTGGAACACTAAGGACTGTTCCTACGATGTTCAATTACGTTCTAACTAGAACTTTAACTGAGAAATTATCATACAAAACTTCAAGTTAAAGTTATAGTTAGTTATATTTTAACTGAGGATCGTAATAATAGCCCCAACATTTTAAACCACTTACATACATCATTTGACCTTAGAGTTTTGGCAGAATTCAGAAAAATATATGCATTCCTTACTGATGCCCCTTATTTTGTACGAACCGTGACATGTAAGCATTATATGTTTTTTTTTTACGTAGATATTTCAAGTTTGAAACCATAAACAGTTTAAGATATTGAAAACATTCCACTACCCTAACCTCATACCAAACTACCCTCATCAAAAATCAAAAATGAGCTACTATATCAGCTCTGTATAAATACCAAGTCTTCGATTTCTATCGTCGGAAACTCTTCAGATTTATCTATCGAAAAAGAGAATAATTGGACACCCCCCCCCCAACCCTCTCAACCCTGTAAACAAAAATTACTGATATTTTCTATCTGACCCAAATACAATGCAAGTTCCAAGGTGCAATCGTAGCTAGTCTTTGAGATTATGTGACGCGATTTTTTTTAAAAAAAAAATTGTCTTTTCACTGCCCTTCAAATTCTATGCAAGTCAGAAGAGTTTGAGATAGGATTAAACATTTTAAGTAGTGACTTAAAACTTAAAACATAATATTATATAAATGAGACATCACAATTTGACACCAACTGAGTACTGGGGCTGCCAATCCCACCTAGACTTTGCTTTTTATCTATTTAAAAACTTTATTAACTTATCCACCCTTATGACGTAGCAATTACTAAATCATACACATATCCAATTCCGAACTATTGTTAGCTATCGTAAAGTATTAAATTTTTAGGAAAATGTAATTTTTTCAACAAAACTTTGGTACAAGAAGTTTTTTCTTCTATTTTTTGGTTTCTATTCACATTTTTTTACCTCTAATATTCTGTTTTTTTTAGTAAAAATCTATCTAAATTGATTGTTTATGTAGTTATGTTAACTCAGGTTGCTGATGTTTTGAAACTTCCATTAAATAGTTCAGTGTGAGGTTTTTTGGAAATGACCATTTTAAAACTTTAATACTTACCTCGGACCACCCTCTTTAATTGAATTTTATTTTTGAAAACACGCAATTTCAAAGTCAATCATTCGCTTCAAAGTTGTATGTTCATTAAAAACAAATTTACTTTAATCATTTTTGGATGTAATGCAAGAAACGTACTAAGTACTGTATACCGTTTTTTGTAAGACTCCCCTTTAGTTGATGTCGTATTTGTGGAAAAACAAAATTGCACCCTTATAAGTCGTGCGATATCATTTTTTTTTGTAAAATATCATTCGTCACCCGTAAAACGTTTGCTATATTTTTTCTTTGCAATTTTGTCTTGATATTATTTTAATAAAATTGAGAAATTTTATTGAAGCTAGCTCTGACAAAATTTTTTTTTCAATATTTACAATTATTAATCTGGTCTGAAATTTCACTGTAATGTTTTTGGTC
This sequence comes from Beris chalybata, assembly GCA_949128065.1. NCBI lineage: Eukaryota > Metazoa > Arthropoda > Insecta > Diptera > Stratiomyidae > Beris > Beris chalybata. The sequence goes on along the minus strand of OX421894.1, from coordinate 33,666,643 downwards.
GACTAACACTCCCACTAGGTATAAACAAAATTCATTTTATGAATGTTAGCCTTTGACATACCTTCCTGCCGCAAGAAATAAATAAGTAATAATCCACGTATCAAAAAACAAATCTAAGAAAGCGTTAAATAATTATTAATACAACTCATTTAGGTGGTCAGCAAAAACGAAACAGGTCTTAAAATTTTAGGTATCTACCGCACCTAGGAAAAAACATTGTTTTTTTTATTGCGTTTAGCCGTAAGGTCTTCACGCAAACCAAAATCACATGTGGACGTGAAAAAACGTAAGGAAGCTGTTGGAATTTCTTATAAATGAAGCCGACACATTGCTCTTGACCCAAGTTTGTGCTACAGTTCATTCACACTTTTCACATCAGTTTTAATAGTCACCTTTCTATGGTTAACTAAACGATAATTGTAAGATAGGCAATCAGATTCGACTGCCTTTTTAAAAGATACTTGCTTAGGCAAATTTTTTAGTGTTCAAGGGCCTATGCTATGGGAATACTTAGGCTTAAATTCACTAAACTTTTGGAATATGAGATTCTGTGGTAGTTGCTATGCGTCGAAACTATCAACATAAAGCTTTAGAGCATACATAAGACATAAAATAAGAAAATGGTTTTCTTAAGTTGAACGAAACGAAACGAAACGAAGCTTGAAAGACCGTGGCTTAAACTCGACCAAAAACAAATAAAAGCAAGGAAATCTGAAAATGGTTAAGACACGAACTAGCAATTTCGCGACTTGGAAATACGATTCCACGGACCTCAGCAATGAGTCACACAGTCATTTCTGCAATCACCTCGGAGGTCATTTCAGGGAGTACTACACAATGCCAGAGTCATAACATAAGGTACGTATGTTGATGTAGGTACCGTGTGGGGTATTGGACCAGTGCTATGCAAGATTCTGTTCAGCCCAGTCTACGTCCATGCAAATTCTATCTACAAGAAATGATTTCATTTCATTTGCATTCCCTTTTAAGGCTTGAAAATTGAATTAGTTCAAGCCAACTTGATTGCATTTTCTTGTTGAGTAAACTTCGTAGTGGTACTAAGATACATCCAGAGTTCTAAGATAGTAATTTTGAGCTGGTTTAGTTGAACTATTTCTTCTGGATAGAGAATCACTTCAAACGAAGATTAGGAGGAACTGACCGGATCGTTGGACTGCGCTAGTCAGACTGAAAGGTACAAATATGAACATGGCAGTACTTAAATTCTTCTTTGGTAAGATGATGGTGCTCTTTAAATAAGACTCCTCTGATGTTAAAAAATGAAACCAAGATTTCTATTTTTTTTCGTTATTTCTATAAACATTATCATAAAGAAATGTTTATATGAACTTTTAAATCAAGATGATGAATATAGGTATACTCGTACATTAAAATTTATAGTTGGTGATTTCTAATAGTGGATCTTCATGTAATATTGCTAATTTTATTCGTGTTGTTTTCAGTGGGTATGTAGCCTTATTTGCGAGAAGCGAGCCGTAAAAGTTTTATCAACATTAAAAAACACGACAATATACAGGTGAAATCAATCAGACAACGGAATACAAGTGAAATCAAAGTCCAACTTCAAAAATAGCTTCAATATTGCCAAAATATAGTATGATTTAGTTAAGGTCAAACTAAGAGGTGGGCCAGATTAATGAATAAAATCTTTCGACTTGCGACTTGTTGCAGCTTCCATTCAAATTCAATCAAAATACGTGAACCAATTGCAGACCAAGTAAAGTACCATTGTAGTCTGGGTGGCTTAGTGGCTAGAGCACTTGCCTTCGGTGCACCTGGTACCAGGTTCGAATCTGCTTGGCGACAAGTAATTTTCGAGAATGGGATTGGGTGCCGGACTACCAGTTCACTCAGATGTAAATGAGTACCTGACTTAAAATGTTCCGTTGGTCTCGTAATAATAAAGTAACTGTAGCATTACTTTAAAGCCTAGACTCGATTCGCGCTATTGCGCCATTGATTATTATTTTAATTGCAGACCAACTTCAATCAGTTGCAAACTAACTGCAGGATGTACAGTTAGAAATCTGATTTTTAATATGCTGATTTCCCGGAACTGTCAGGTACTAAGGTAAAACCTAGTACGAGAACCCAACAAGCAAATTTGAAAACTCTTTTCTTGTCTTAGTTAGCTTGTCATTACAGATTGTTCCCAAAAACCAATTGGATTGAAATCATTGAGAATTATTTTTAAAAAAACCAAGCAAACTCGCCTAAATTCTTAGTTTTTTCCTTTATGATTCGGAAATATCAGTCAAAGTGGAAAAATCATAATCTGAAGTGAGACTCAGCTACATTTCACCAAATTACTTTATAATATTAATTGCAGAAAAATTTAAATTTTTGTATCTTTTTATGAAATAAAATTGTTAAGTCTACTCTCTTCATAACTTCTTCATTTACTTTGAAACAAGACAGAGTAATCGTAGACACAAAATTTTCTTGAGACAGATAGCTCACAGGCCTGATGTTATAAAGTGTTATTTTTGTTATTTAGGTTTTCATGGTAAGCTACCATTGAAGCTATTAATATTAAGAGTTAGTTGTTTTTTCCGGTGTCAGTGGAGTCAAACTCCAACACGAAATCCCCGACTGTTGATTAATCGCCGTCCCTGAGGACATGACAATTTGGAAAGAACTTCACTGGAGAGGCCAGTTTTCATAAGATTGTGTTGGACTAGGTCCGAAGGAGCCGTTTCGTCATATGAAGGCATAGACTCGTCAGAGGGTGTATTCTAGCCAACTATCAACTATAAGTGTTATTTTTAGTGTATATGAAAGTATTCCAGAAAGGATACCGCTGAATTAAATTTTCTAGCCAATATAAATTTGTTTAGTACTGAATACTATCAAAAAGAAACTTGAATTCTATACCTAATTTTTTTTTTTATATGTGAAATGTTTTATCAATTTTGAATCGTCAGTATTTTGTAGACTGTTCTGAAGCAGTACCGCTTTTCTGTACTGAAGAAGGACTGTAAAAACTAATAAAAATATATTACTTCTTGAGACACTAGTATATTGCAAAAAGAATAAATAAATCTTTGGGAAAGGAAAAGTTAGTGGAAGTTTGAAATTCCATTCAGTTTTCTTATCGTATTATCCTTATCATATTTTCTTAACGTTTTTCTTATTTTCTTTAACGGGTTTTTAAAATAAGTACTATGTCAGCTCTATCTATACCTAAGCAAAATAAATTGAAATCTCATGGACAGCTCTGTATAACCTCGGTTGCACAGTATTGAGAATGATGTGGTTCTCATTGTTGGTCTACATGGCTGTAAATACAGAAAAGAAAAATAACCAATGCTAAAAACTGCTGTTGAAAATCACAAAGAAGTAACATTTTTTCACGATTAATGTAGTATCAAAGCAGGAGGTACTGATTTTTTCAGTACTGAACGAATTAAGTTTATAAGAACTTAGTCAGTACTGGAAATGTTCAGCTGGAGATATGTATGTTTCAGTGCTGCGAAAAAAAAAACAGTTCTGCTAGGAGATCGGTAGAGCTACGATGAGCTATGTAGGCATAGCCGAAGCAAACTATTGGTATATGTCCTAGGTCACGACTTGGGATCGGGACTGGGAATGTAATAAACATTTCTTTTCTTCAAAGACGTTATAGTCACCAATATGGTTTGTATTACCCATTTAAATGGTAGTGTCTACACCGACTATCATTAACTACGCACAACTCTCGATTTCAATCAATCACAAATTACATTATGTAGTATAAATCACACTAATGAGCTCGATAATTGTTCAAACTGTTAGACAACATTGCGCTCCGTTAGCTCTGATTTGCATGCGAAATCAATTATAATATCTGCTTCGGAATTAGATACGTGCATCTGTGATCGCTCTATCCCCACACATCCGAGACATCAGTCGTCAGCAATTTTATTCCCGTTCTACTCAGAATTTCAAATCGCTTTCAAAAACTTTTGCACGTTGTTGTGATTTTCGCAGCGATTTCCTTTTAATCAGGTGTGTATCAAACAAAAGTCCAGTGTCTATGGCAAGGTAACATTACGTGGTGCAGATACTCGAGGTACAGTAATTTCCACAGCAATTTTACAAGACGTTGTAAGAACATCTAGCGGCTCTTGGAATTCTATCGTTCCGAGCATGGGAATGCTTTTGTAATGATTTCACTCGAAACTCAATTAACATCGGGTGTCAGTTGATAATTAGAATTGTTACTTCTATTCTGTGTTATGTCAGATGATTGTGCAGAAGTATTTGTTATTATGCAGAGATTTTCTTACTTTGTAGCATTTTATTAAAAACGGTGTTTTTACGATCTCAATAAAATGTATATAAATTTAATCGGACGATGAACAGCTTTTTTGTTGTTTAGTAAAGCCTAAAAATTCATTTTAAATACGGTTGCGGTCCGTTGGATGCACAATAACTGCAGCAAGAGTTCGGCAGTTAAATATGTAGGTGTATAAAAAGGCAGACTCTCACACAAAATTAGTCTAAAATAAAAATAACAACTTGCATTTCCTGACAACTTGAAAGGCTCCAAAAACGTAAACTTCAAATCAAAAAAATTACAGCAGCCTCTTTCATGGTAGCTCAAGAAAACGATTAAAAATTGTTTGCAATTAATTTTGCGATGAGTTACATGTATTCTGACGAGTTTTATTTCGTTCGATGATTAGATATGGCATTCTTTTAACTTTATATTCTTTTTTTTTTTAATAATAAGGTATTGTGATGAACCGGAAATTTAAAAAAAATTGCTATCCTGTTTTCATATACCTAAGTTCACAAAAAATTGATTTTCGTGGTTTTTCGATATTAATATATTTTCATGAATTCCTTCATATTTCTTTGGTTTGACAATCTTTCCTATTGATTTTTTCTTCTAGAGGCACTTTATGCTAACCAAAAAAAATGTAAATATACCTACTTGATTTTTCGACGTTCATCACCATGTGTGTGAAAAGGAGTTCAATTTCATTTCACAAAATTTCATCTTGTTCCCTAGGTCGGGTTAGACATCAAATTGATTTCTATTGCTACATTTATTGTTAATTTTTCTCATGCTACCTTGGTACTTGCAGTTATCTGTTATGCAATAAGAAATTCTATGTGTTTTTAGATGTATGTTTAGAAGTTATTCTTCATTACTAGCTTTGTGTAACGAACACCGGCACTGTCCGATGTCGAGCGACGCGGCTCAATAAACAGAGCAACCGATGGACGACTCGGCGAGAATTTTTTTTATCTTTCAAAAATAATAATAATAAGAATTACTGTGCAAGCGGGCTAGATTTCCCTTTTCCTTATTGATATTAAAATAAAAGGTGTTTTCGAAATAATGTGTTCTTCCTTTTAACACTTGATGAAAGACGAAAATAAAAAAGAAATAAATAATTTAATTATTGTATAAAAGTATAATATAGTATTCCATCTAAGGTTATATAATATTGTAGATTGTAGATCTATAGCTATGTATATAAATTTTAACTCCATTAATTTAAAAAAACACACACAAAAACTGTCATTAAAGCAAACCAAAAATTTAAAATACGCCAAGAGCGAAATACGAGATTATACTCGTACATTGATTTGTTTCATTATAGTTTGTACAACCTTCAAAATATTTGCTGATTCGGGCAAAAAAAGCAGATCGGACAAAAAAAACTTTAACTTCCAGCCCAACTCACTTCAATTCTAACACCAAACCACTAATAATAATTGACGTATTTTTCTTCAAAATTAAAATCTTTACCTATGAAATCATTAAAAGTATCTGGATGACAGTCAAAAAATTAAAAAAAAATAATTACAATTTTTGGTCTTCTTGGGACGACTTGAGCCAAATAAAGTTCTAATCCATCGAAATTAATGTCCATCAAGGCCGAAAATTCGTGATATACCTGAACTACTGAAAGGTTTCTGAAAAGAGTGTTGACTATAATAAAATCGGTAACACCATTTCGTAGAGTTGATCACGATCTTTAATCCAGGCTTGGGACTTTCGGTGATTTTTCTATTATTTTATTTTCTATTCAAAGAACGGCTTGACGGAAACAGACAGCTTAGCTCAACGATTGCCTTGGGCTAAGGCTAAATTCGTGGGTTGTAAATTGAATTCTATATTATTATTAAAAAAAAATTATTGTTATTTGTAATTTGCGGCTGCTGACGTGTAGCTGCGAGTATGACCAACAGAAATTTATTTGTTACGCACAAACACTTGGTAGTAAATTGAACACAGTAGAATTTTCAAGAATAATATCGGAAATTGTTGAATATTGTCCGGTTTTAGATGGTCAGAAATTTTCTTGTGGAGCTACGGAACTTATGGCTAAATGACTAATGTTAAACTTGGGCGTAGAATTCTGCAGTCATTCTTTGTTTTTTTTTTCGGCGAAATCTCCTTGAAAGGCTAATTATTGGCATCAATTATGGCGAGATGATTTAGTCGACAAACAAATACTGTGAGGTGTTCTACTAAAATTAATATTTATAAAAACTGCATCACGTAAGAAAGTATGTACATACTAGGGATGTTCCGAATAACCGTATTCGTATTCGTTTAAGCGAATATTCGCCAAATTTTAGGTATTCGTTTTCGAAACCGTATTCGACAAATTCAACCCGAATACTCGAATACTATTCGAATACTAAACAAGGTAAAAAAGAAGTAAAAAACTAGTTGTTGATGAAAAAAAAATTAAATGCATTCTAATTGAAATTAATAAAATAATTATTTTCTTTTTTTTTCTTAAAAAAAAACATTTTCTTTGATGAAACAAAATCAGAGATAATCATTTTAAAAAGATATTATCTACTCATAATCAAATTTTAAGAAAGTAAATTAAATTTAATATATAGCAATTTTATTGCTTTTTCGCCCTGCAGCTTTGTCCGTGGGGGATCGTAGATAAGTCAAGCATTGCTAAAAAATTCTTCTTTATGAATAAATTTCAAATGATTTTTCAATGCAGTGGTACTATTTCCTTTTCTTGAGATATAACTTTTACACTTATCGCACGTTGCAAAGTCTTTGTTTTTTACTGAAAAATACTTCCAAATAACACTTATAGTTTTTTTTAGACATCAGTACGTTCGGTCGAATGTGCGTCGGGTTCAACCCCCAGCACCGACTACGTACTTTACTGTAAGGATTTCACACGGACACGGGCTCCTTATCTGTATTTTTGTGTACATGAGAGCTTTCTATAAGCTCGCCATATATTTCATTAAAAAACATGGATAGAACTTGGAAGAAGAGTTAGTTCTTCCGATTCTTCCGACTTTTAATGTTTTTTCAAAATCACAGTAGTCGAGACTTATATGTCAACGCCAATTCAAAAGCTATTCACAAAATATTTAAAAATGTCCACAATTTTTAAAGCAACAGTATTATTGTTAAGTGTCATTCGAAATCTCAATGGATATTAATTTGTTTTAATTCGGAAAGAATTAAGCAATGTTTGCTTAAATAATACGTGCGAGGATGGTGGTCTACATTTGATGGTGGTCTACATTTGATTTGTTACTATGTAAGTTGAAATGTTTGTTTCTCTATGCAGCATTTGATGTAATTTGGTTTTGAAAAACTATTTCCTCGATAGCTAAATCCAGGAAATGAATAATTGATGCTGATCTATGGTCACAATGGAATTCGAAACAAGTTTGCTGTTCTTTACAAAACTGTAAATATGTTACTCTTGGTATTTGTGGAATAGTGTTTTGAAAATAATTCCTGTTTTTGGTTTTTCCTCAAATTCAGCACTGGGATAGGGATTTAGAGCATATGGCACGAGGGTGTAAGACATTGTTCGATTGCCAAGGACATATGTAATTTTATATGTAAATTACTTTAATTTTGGTTTTAGTTAATTCATTTCAAAGCGGTTTCCTTTCGATGCAGACGATGAAACAATTACAGTCGCAATGACTTATTCCTTCAGTCCAAAGGATCCTTTGAATCGGTTTGTTATATCGATTAAGAGATCATGGCTTTTAGAAATTAACGAAATCAGCACATTTGGGCAATTCCAAAAGTTTAAGTAATTTTGTTTAATTTTGAAATTTTCTAAATTTCATATATGCAAGTTTTCACTAAAATTTGTATATTTAGACCGGCAAATATGACAGTATTAAAATATCCCACTGTGTAATTCGTAGGATGTGCTTCTGCCAAGTTGATATGTATACACATTTGAACTTTTTAATTGCAGTATTAAGAGGGCAACAAAAAGAAATGATATCAAAAAAAAAAAAACATTTTAAAAAATGTAAAAAGAGGTGTCGGGTCCAACAAAAAGTGATGATATTCACAGAGTCGGCTTTCTTTCTATTATATATTTCCACTTACGTTTGTATACAAATTTGTGATATTCATTTTCTCAAGAAACCCGACAATCGCTTGAAGAAATATCACCCTCCAAATTTTCCAGATTAAAAGCAACCAAAAAGTATACTTTGCACATCATCATTTTGCTATACAACGAGCGATTGTCGCGTTTCTAGGGAAAATGAATATCACAAATTTGTATACAAACGTAAGTGGAAATATTTAATAGAAAGAAAGCCGACTCTGTGAATATCATCACTTTTTGTTGGACCCGACACCTCTTTTTACATTTTTTAAAATGTTTTTTTTTTTTTGTTTTTGAATACGCAGTTTCATACCTACTTAAATACACTGAAAAGTAAAAATATGGTTTCAAAATTTTAATTGTTAAATTGACAATCATATGTTATCTAGATAAAAATTTACACCTGATTTCGCTTTCTTATTTTTAAGGATTTAAAATTTATTATTATTAATGGAATTTTTTCATGGTAAGCTACAATTGAAGCAAATTTGAAGAAATATTTCTAATTAATGAATTTTTTCGTGGTAAGCTACCATAGAAGCAGTTTTGATTAAATGTTACTTGTTTTCCGGCGTCAGTAGAATGAAACCGCAACACGAAATCCCCAACTTTCGATTAATCGCTATGCTTGAGGACATGATAGTTGGAAAACCTTCACTGGGTAGTCGAGTTTATAAGACTGCGTTGGACTGATTGCACCCTAAATTTGTACTTTCGGCTTACTTTCAAAGAAAATAAACTACACTACCAAAAGTAGTTAGCTGTCCCATTTCAAAACTTAATAGGCAAATTATGAAGAAGAAACCATATTTTTAACTCAACTCCCAAAATTTATATTAATAATTCGATGTACAGAGGTTCTCCCAGATAACCTTAGGGATCTTCAAACATATTGGGGTAGCAACATTAATTTACTATGGCTAACTAATAGCAATTTGTGGTCACCTGTATAAAATTGTCATAAAATCTCTTACAAGGGTTTGAAATGCCACAGCCTTAGTGCTAGCACTTGACAATGAGTGCTGATTTTGTAAAGAAATGTAAAAGAAAAATATAATTTTCTTGGTGAGACAGTCATCACTATGATCTTAGGAATACCTGTCTAATCAGCTCACGTGAGATGACTCACTCATTACTTCCCAATACATGACATGACGGAGGTAGGGAAAAGAAAAAAACTTTTTAATTGTAGATTTTTTGACCCGGGGGTCCCAAACAAATTTTTTATAACTCATAGAATCTGAGAAACACCCATTTGTAAACTCAATTTTTTTTCATTTAAAAATTGGAAACAATTTAAAATATATAGCGGTAATGTTACAAAAAGATTGACTGTAAAATTTTAAGCTTTCTAAATGAAAGAATTGTGTTTGTTTGCTGTTAGAAAAGTGAGCAAACTTTGCTTTGTGCTGTATATTACCTTTGAAGACAAATCCAACGTGTCATTAGAACATACTTTCAACATACTGATACTGGCTCTATTGAATGGTGCGTAATATTTGGAATACAAAGAACATTTTTATGGATGCGGGTATGAATGAATTCATCCCGAGTAATTGGATAGATGTTTGTTGACATATTTTATGTGTTTTTCTCTGTGAAATGGTTTTAAGAGGAAAAATCAGCTTGTATAACACTACTACATATATTATATCACACTACTGTCTCTTCCATATGCATAGACTGTGTAATTGAACAGAATGCTAAAGTTAGCCGTATTACCTACATTAGGTTTTCATTGATACAGCCATACGTTTCTAAATTTAAAACAAATGAATATGGTTTTAATTGTAATTGTATTAATTACAAGGCAATTAGTACACACAAGCCTTTATTATATCAAACATAAATAAGTTAAAAAACTCTCCCTAAACTCGGGGTATCGTTCTTTGCGTCGATAATATGTTTCGTCTGACACCTTATCGCTACTTTAAACAATAGTGCTTTTTCATGCAAACGGATTCAACAGGACTGATAAAGCTTTTGATGCGAACGAGATTCCTTTGAAAATGAAGCAGCTCCATATGGATGGTGGGTTTGTGTCTCGGGTTTCTACGATCGTTAGTTAAATTCAAACCGAAACTTTAAGTGTAAGTATTGTGTGAAAGTATGTCAGTTTAAGTTCCAGTTAGAACGTAACACTGACGATCGTAGGAACGGGCCTAAGAGATTATTTGTTTGGCAAAATATTTCGAAACTGTTCGTACTATTATGTATTTTATTTTTTGTTATTAATTGCAATTTATTTTGGGCCTTAAAAATTTGCAATGTTTTCTAAACCATAACCGTCTCATTTTGCATAATAAATTCAAAATCTTCGTTAGAATCATAAACTCATAAACCACCAGCATTATCGGTGAACACAAATCTTCGTCATCTGAAATGTCGTAGCTTCAAGAATCATAATTTGCTCCCCCTAACTCATAGTAAAAGTATCAATGAATTGAACAATAGATAAGAACTTATTTTACACACATAAATGAGATTTTTGTTGTTCATAATATTTTTTACATTTAGTATAACAAATATTCGCATGGACTTTTCCCAATTTAAACTTTGCGGGTTAAGGACGATTGCGGCTCTGGATCTTAACAATGTCGTTTGCCTTTCTTTCAGCAATTTTTTTTATCGTTTTCCCGCACCTTGATATAAAGAAACAGAATATAATTAGCTACTTTTTACTGAAAACTTATGAACCTCCTTTCATACCCATAATAATTACATCGGTTTAACTGACTGATGATCTTATGTAAAAAAAGTATCTCAATACATTGGTGAAATATTATTTCATGAACATAAAACGAATATTCACAGGTGAACCATAGTTTCTGCCCTTTAACCCAGTTTTGAGAACCCTTTTCTTACAGCAAAACAACTGCGTTATAATTTTATCTCATTGCAGGGTGCCTATTTACGTAATCAAAGTACCAGAAATAGATAAAAATCTAAAATTTTATGCGTAAATTTCGGTCCATTTTAGTTCAAAGAAATCAATAATAATTAAAATGTTTAAACGTTGATTACACGGTTTTATTACCTGAATTTCATTCATAGACCACGCTTCAGTTTACAAGTAAATTTACAATGTCATGAAATTCGAAATCGAAAGTAGCCTATGTAATAATAATAAATTTGTGTAGAGTGTACTAAGCTGTAACGCGACTACCATAAAAATAATAATATTATGCAATTAAATTTGATGTCTTCTGATTTGAAAAGAAAACTGGCTTTTTTGAAACGAAAGACTTCGACGTGCGTAAGAGAGAAACTTGAAAATGCAAATAAGACGGAGATAATTTTTGTCGCTAATTTTGAAAGATTTCTGTATTGTATGCACCTTTTTAACTAGGTGGTATCAAAAATACAGCCCACATATTCAAGCAAAGCTAATTAGCGGTATGGTGAAAATTAGCTACGCCTTGAATTACTTGAATTTTGTTCATGTGTGTTCATTATGAATATGATAAGGATGCTTGACTATAATACGAGTCATTTGCTCATTACAATAACTTGCTTTTGATTAAGTATCAAAATACAAAATGTTTGGTTTCACTTCGGCAATTAACTTACAGATAAAACAAAAATTAAGTGATAGACATTAAAATTGAAAAATAAAATTTAAGCTAATTTCAATTGTTGTGTATGTTGATTTTTACTAGTTACGTATTTTATTTGATAATATGTAAAGAACGAGACTATTGTATGATCTAGTAATGATACTAAAGAAAGAGGTTCAAATTCAAGAAGGTTCTTTATTTCAAAGGCATCCGGCTTGCGACTGTCGCCTCTGACTAACAGGGACAAAGGATAAAAATGGAATAAGTAAATTTATCGGTCCTGACGAACAAGAACATAATTTTATACTCTGTATGAAATCCTTAACCCGATTTAATTTAGCTTCAAAAGTTTTTAAGGCATTGATCGAACCATCAAGCGTAAATAAAAACTGTTTACAGCCGTTTGTTTATATTCGTGAATATTTGTTCATATTATTGATCAACATATGAGGATGTTATTATTCTGTTGTAATATCATGGTTTGTTCTCGACAAAAATAATGGATCTAGACAGCGGCGGAAAGAACTCCTTAATATTAATACTAGAAAGAAATTACTCAGTTTATTAGTTCCATTCATTGCTTCAATATTTTTCAAATCAATTCTTCCGATTTGTCGCCGAAGAAGTTAGTTAACTTAGTCATGTCAAAATCGTTGTTAAGGGCATAGGTATTGTTTTGATACAGATAATATAACTATCATTGTCATGTTAGCCGACTTGAAGACTGGAACTGTTAATAAATTGAAAATGTACTGATGTGGTTAAAGTTTTTAGAGCATTTTTAAATTTAAGTGGATGGCAACGATTTTTGTCAAACATTAAAGAATGCTTATTCATAATATTAAATAATACTTCCATCGAACCAAATGCAATTCTCTTTTCATTATAATGATGTACATTTTCGATAGTACGTATTTTTGCGTTCAGTTGACACAATTTGCGATAATAAGTTCGTTACTGAATACAATCTACTTAATCCTTCGAGAATCTTCTATTAAAAATACATCCGATGCCAGAGAATTTTCCAAACTATTAATCTGCAATTATTCATAAACGTAGTTTCAGAGAAAATGAAGATGACTCAAGAACTTGTTGAGCTGAGGGGATAAAACGTTATCAAGTACATCTCGTCTATTCTTGATGTATTAATGAAGTCACCACAATAACTGGACGTAGTTCCAGAAAACATGTTGAAGGATCCATTTGTTTCATGATATTTACTTTCGTTAACGGGTTTAAACATTGGCTATAATTTTTAATTATAATACATTTGAACAACCTTACTGCAAACTGCAGTTTCTGAAAGCATATGTAAACTTAAAACCTACCAAATTCAATTTTCAAATATTTTCAAGAATCCAAATTTTAATCAAAGTTTTTGGTATCAGAGCAGTTTATTTAGACCGAAACCCTGATTTCAACAATACACATGTTTTGATATCTTTTCAAAATATTGATAAAATCTTCTTTTTATGAATTTGATATGGTATGTAAATAGATCCCTGAATTTTCAAGAAAAAACTCTAAAATTACGGTCAATATATGTCCAACACAATACTTTATCGAACTGATTGATTCTTTGAAAAAATCCACTGTCTTGATGACAAAAGAAGTTTTTAAATTGAGAAAAATGTTACAATAAAAAATTGGTAGTTTATATAATCGAACTTGAGCTCTACGCCCCGTGATTCCCTCACCAATGTGTGTGTATTTGACTTAGAAGAATTTCTGACAAACATTTTTGTCAATTCAATAAATCGTTTTGTAAATATAACAAAATCTTTCAGTTGACTTTTGGTCACTCTGACTAAACTTTTAAAAAAGACAATATTAAGGTGGTTTCCAAATTCCTTGCTTCGTCTAAGGCTATGTTGACGTCACAGCATAGCATTTCTATTATAACAGTTTAAGAAAAGCTCGGCTAAACTGTCAAAATGGATCAGCTGATGCTTATTTGACACTTCAAAATTCAAAAATTAATTAAATTCCATAGAAAAATTAGAATTTTTTTTACGTTTGCTTAGATTGAGTGATAGTTAAGACACGAACCAAAAATGAATTTAGCCACAGCTTTGCTACGTCTGACGTCATAACTGCTATAACTAGACGAAGCAAGGTTATTTTAATACGATAAAAAAAATGTTTATTTGATAAAAATATTTTTCGATATAAAACAGCAGACAAAAATTTTGTCATTTCTATAATACGTGTTTTGTTAAAAAAACCCGAACTGAAATTTCGCAGAACTTCTATCAATTTGACAACAATTCATGAAACTGAATATTTTTTTTTTGTTTTGTTGACATACATATTATTGTCAATATGACAAGTTTCACTGTTGAAAATAACAAATATTTCTTCTCAATATTTCTAAGAATTTTTCATTGAGTGATTTGATATTCTTTGATTTGATTTTATATTTAACTGGTTTGTAATTTTACTTTAGTTTTGCTGTAAAGAATGATTATTCGACATAAATTCAAAATGTCAAATATTTTGAGTCCAATGTTAAGAGATTCCAAGTATGAAAAGTCAAAAACTTAATTAAATTTTGAAAAAAATCCAAAACCGAAAATGGTTCACAGATTTTCCTCACCAAGTTGAAAACAAAAATTTGAAAGCAGGGAACGAAAAATCGAAATGTTGAAAGTCTTATGAGTAAAGTATGAAATTTAAAATTTCGACATTAAGAACTATCTGAGTGGTTTAGAGGCTAGAGCACTGACCTTCAGTGCACCTGGTACCAGGTTCGAATCTGCTTGGCGACAAGTAATTTTCGAGAATGGGGTTGGGTGCCGCACTTCCAGTTCACTCAGCTGTAAATTAGTACCTGAGTTAAAATCGAGGGTAATAATCTCGGACGATCGTGTGGCTGACTACTTCACCTCCTAGTGTTGCGTTGGTCTCGTAATGAAGTAACTCTAGCATTACTTCAAGGCTTAGGCTCGATTTGGGCTGTTGCGCCATTGATTATTATTTATTATTAACTTTTTGAAGCTTGGTTCTCGTGGTTAAAAATCATTCTATTTTTCTACAAGCAAGCAGTAGTGCAATGGAAAAAGCCAAAAGACTCAGTAGAACCAATAAAACAACAATAACCGATTTTTATAAAACCAAGATGCTCTCTTTGCCATAATAAATGAATCATCTCCACTCCTGTCTTAGTTTTAAGAAAAATTCGTAAGATTTACATATTAAATTCATTCCATGACATATTTCAGTTCCTTTAACGAATTCTTTCTGCATGACTGAATTTCTCAATGCTAATTTTTTTTCTCGATTCTTCTTAACGAAAATTTCGATACCAACACCTATGAGCTAATGTCGAGTCAAAATAATTAATAATAATAAGAAATATAAACAGTTGTTTAACACAAATCCGCGACTCTCGATTTACGATGTGGATCTTTATTCTTTGCACATTAATTTTATTTGTATTCTTATTTAATTTTTTTATGTTTTTTTTCCAGATTCCTCTCATGGCCCGTAACAACCAAACAGCATTAACATAAATTTTATCAATTTATAATCGCGATTCGTCGAGCTCAATGTGAGTAGCAAACATATTGCCAACATTTTCTTGAATATTTTCTTGATATTTTCGACCAATAAGAACAAGTTGATATGCGAATATTTTTTGCTAAGTAAAAGTTCTATAGAATGGTGTAGAAGAAAGACGAACATAGTTTAGTAAGAGTTAAGTCTGGCTAAAAAACACTCAGAAGTTCAGTGCTATTATGTCTGAAGATTGTGTGAGTAGGTTGTTGGGATTCTGGCCACTGAACTTAAATAAAATGAGGTTTTTCGAACGCGATTTTTTGCAACGTACTGCTAATCTCTCAATCAGTCAATTTGAAATGGGGCATGTCAATTCGAAAACCTAATGCGTTCTAATAGTCATGGAATCACGACCTTTCTCATATTATATTTTTTAATTAGAGTTTTTATTGTGGTTCCGGTTTTTCTCTCCGCATTTACCAAATTAGTACGAAAATATCTACTGGCTTAATATTTTGAATATTTCGTGATGAAGTTGATAATTTAGCCTGTTCGTGGTAGTTTTGTTAATTTTCCATCGCTTCTCAGTTAGTTTTAAGGTATGCCTTGTCAAGGCAAATTATCAATCTGACAACTTCTTGACCATTCCCTCATTTTAAAAACGAAATAACCTCCAACTCGTTGCGATAACGTTAGACAAATTACGTTTAATAGGCTCGTAACGTCGTACCGACCTGTTGACAACGTCGCGCAAACATATTGACGACGTTTCGTTGACTAAAAGTGTAAATAAATCAAAAATATTCGGGCATCATATTACCTAAAATAAAATGTAAAGAATTTTGCCAAACAATTTTCAGGAATATGACCAAACCGCCACTCATATAACTCTAGGTTATCAAAGATTTAATTAAATAGCTTATG
Source organism: Beris chalybata (assembly GCA_949128065.1). NCBI lineage: Eukaryota > Metazoa > Arthropoda > Insecta > Diptera > Stratiomyidae > Beris > Beris chalybata. The sequence continues at coordinate 33,650,298 of OX421894.1, read as the reverse complement.
ATCTTCATAACCAAAAAGTCATGTAGTGATATTTAAGCCCAAGATGTTTCTCAAATAACTTCTAAGTCGTAATTTCTCTTCACATCACATATGCAACCAAAATGTTGCCCAAATAAGTATTATTTTGTGGATACGAGTAAAGTTTAGTGTATTTTTATACAATGTAAAAAGTCGAAAATTGGTAAGAAATGATGCGTCACAGCCTTCTGACTATTAAGTTGCAGCGACGTCGTCCCGCCTTAAAATTTGGGACTTGGAATTAAATGGTAAACAAGTTGTATTTGCGTGCAATTCGTTGAACCGATGACCACATAATTATTTTCACGTTAACAGTATAATCGAACCATAAAATCAAAATATTACATACATAATATTTATAATTTCCTAATTTAATTTTCTTATTTTTCGTCGCTGCAAAAAACTAGCTCTCAATTATTTCCCATTGCTAACTCATCTCTCATTACTGCGAATATCACAATTTTATGTAACAATGTGCATGTTGCCTATTTTGCTCGAATGTAAGATTACATAAAATAAATTCACAATTCGAGTCGTACGAATAATTTTCCTTGTCGCCCTATCGACTGATTGAACATATGAAAAAACAGTCATGTTTGACGCTAACATCGATCCATATTAAATCCGATTAATGTACATTAAACACGTAATCATACAGTTATTTCCTATAACATGTTCACTTATTTGAAGGTTACTCCGTCCATAAGGTAATTACTTTCACTTTTTATGGAATTGGCAGCTGCTTTATTGCAGACATTACACCTTAGAGCTTCTGCTTTCTGTTGTCATTCATCTGACGAACTGTGTACAAAAATGGTGACAAATTCATTGTTGTTTTTTGCACAATTTATCACCAAGGAAAGTTGGAAATAAAAAAAAATCAGTTGATCGATTATGCGGAACCGAATGTAATGCAACTACATAAATACATTGCACAATTATTTAAATAGCTTAATGCTTCGTATCCACCACGGACTAGTGAATAGGTGGAATTTTCTTGAACAAACAGAATTGTTGTTAAAAGACTTACATTGTTATTTGAAATAAGCGGGCGTTTGATAAATGTTTCTTTGTTATTAGTTTTTGTTAATATTTGAAACAAGATAGTGCGTGACAAAACCTTTTCTTGTTTGTACTGTACTTTTGAGCAAAAATTTATAGAAATTTTTGTTGCTATTACTATAATCTATTCTATCTAGGTATGTATATATTCTTATACTATTACTATATGTACTATTTCCAAGGCTAAGATCTTCGAAGATAAGGAATTTTCTATATAAAAGTAAAGCATTCAAAGATAAAATGATGAGTAGTACCTACTGGTAGAATGAAGAAGAAAAGATTCATATCAATGTCATGCATAAACTCAACCAAAATTCTGGGCGCAACTTTGAAATATTTTGGATAGAAGTCGGGAACGCGTTTCATGTTAGGATGTAGTATAGGTTACTACAATATATGTCTAATAATTTAAAAAAAAAAACTTCACATATATTTTCATTTATTTTGTCAATTTCAATAAAACGTTAAACGGGTTAAATAGCAACATAACTCCTCACGGTTAAGTACTGAAAATTCTGAAACCACTTTTTAGACGACGATATAGAAATGCTGCTAAAATACAAAAATAAACATATGTAAGTGATATGTTGAAATCCGTAAAAACCGACTGAATTAATTTTCACTTAATTACAGGTACCTACCTACATATATAAAGCCTATGCAAGGAAAAGCAAATTCGATATCTTATTAGATTTGTCGGAATTCGTGAAAACTTACACAGCAACCATCCATACGAATTTCATCATTTTAGGCATGTGTTAGTTCTTTTGCATCCTTTCTTTATAAACCCGTCTTGAATTTGTTGTCAAGATTTATCGATAATCAATCTTATGAAGGTGTAAAGAATTTTTTTTTTTCACTAACTCCGAAGTATTTCGTTGGTCTACTGAGATATTAAATTCGATTTGACTTCTATGGGCTTTAAATATAATCACCTAAGAATTGGTTAGCCCCTATTTTGGTTAATATTCATACCTCCACCAAATGAATGTCGAAAAATGTTTAAGACTCATTTTATGTGATTGTATCTTCGTAAACTAATGCCTTTATAAAATTGTTTAACCAAAATTATAATTATTTTATTATACATAACACACATAAGTATGTCAACCAATGTCCAAGTTTAGGGGTGGTATTTAAATTCTTTAGAAATAAAATCACCTCATCACTTCATTAAACTGAAACCATATTTCGGAGTTCGCAAAAAAAAAACTTGATACTTGATCTTTAGTGGTGGAGTATCGATACATCTGGGAAACAATTTCTAGAAGCTTTTATAAAATGGCCGCAGAAGAAAAACTAATTCAATACCTGGACCGACCAAGAAATATGATAAAATTCATGAAAAACTATATATACCACAGCTAAACTTAAAGGTTGTTGGACATTATGTTGATGTACGTGAATGATTGGCTTTACGAAGGTGGCGTAACGGCCATGCCATCAAGAATCGCCAAAAATGACGAAATTTGTGAACTTTCCATCGCCGATTCTTTTGAAAATGATTATTATGAAGAAATAGCGAAAAAAATATAATATAAATTTTTTCTTTCTATCTAATTTTTTTTTTTTTTTTTTAGTTTTATGTTAAAGTTTTCGCATAAAAAGTGTCCGAGTCCTCTTTGAAAACTGATATCTCTTGTTCTGTTTATCCTAAAATAACAAGATATGACTTATTTTAAAGAGGAAGATTGTCGCAATATAAAAAATAGGAATACAAATTAACCTTTAAATTTGTCTTCATGGCTAACAATTTTTTGATCTTTATCCTTTAATATCTCTAAATCTTTTTTTTATATTTTGTAGGTTATATTGTTTATAAAAATTACCAAAAAATTAACTCAGGGTCTCAATGGGATGGGATTGGGATTAAAAAATCGAAGAACATCAGTGCTTCTTAAATATGTTATAAACAAATTACAATTATAACATAATTGAGAAGCATTAATTTGATAGTAACATAATTGAGAAGCACTGATTTCCTTAGATTTTCTTGACCGCGAACCCATTGATCCCAAGTTAATTTTTCAATATGTTTTGTAAAACGGTATAACCTACAAAATATATTAAAAGCAGAATTTGAAATATTCAAGAATAAAGGACAAAATCGTTATACATACTTGAAATTTCAAGGAATATATTTATTTGTATTTTTTTATATTGCGAAAATTTTTAAACACCAGTTTTTAAAATATGGTATAGTATGCTTTCATCTTCCTTCACTTATACCTTATTGTTTGTCCATTGTGCTCCCCAAAATCTTTAAAATTAGTCCTACTTAAATATACTACGGTCAAAATTACCAGGGATATGAATGTTCAAAGAGGACTTGAACACCATTTGTGAGAAAACTTTAACATACTATAAATACATAATAAAAGCAACTAGAAACAATAAAAAAATTATACCATATTTTTTTCACTAGTTCCTCAAGTACAAACATTATCAAAAGAATCGGCGATGGTAACGTCACAACTTTGGCGATTCCCGTAAATAAAATGGTTAGTGAAAATAGGAACATATATTTTCACGAATTTTGTGATATCTCTTTGCCCTTTTAAAATTGACAAATTTTACTTCTGTGTTCTTCATTTAAATTTTTAGAAATACTTTCAAGCATTTTTTTTTAATTTCAACCTCTAAGAGGTTATGTACGTTTTCACGAATTCTGTTGTGAAGTTTAGTATGATATCGAATGGGTCTTATTTCCATTGAATTTTTGTATTGCATTAATCGCCTAAATACTGATTTTGATATACATATAACCCTTAAATAAGTGTAAAGATTGAGGATATAATAAATAACCAATAAAACCTGGAATGGGTTTTTAATTCTACGGGTAGTTTAGTTTTAATCTTTTTGCAATTTTTGTATTAAACAAATTCTTCCATCAAAGAGGTATCTTAAACCGTTCTAAATTAATCGTTCAATATTCGTTAACTCGTTTTAAGGATCTTTGTATGGCAGAAACCCGATGAAGTAGAGACACTGTGTCCAAAGAATGAGCTAAGCGCGGCAGAGGGTTAAGTTTATAATTCTCTTCAGATTTAACTTAGACTATAAGCATGCATAAAGTTTAACTTTCTCCAAAAATGTTGTAGACAAATTTGTCAAAATTGGTCAGTTTTAGTTTCCAAGAATTAAACTTGTTGCAGTGTTTCAGTGTCGTTAGACCTACTTAATGCGGACTATTTACTTCAATGCGACACCCCACATTCCATTGAGTAATTGTCCTTAATTCTTATTTCCGTGACAAATATCTAAAGAAGAGATTGTAATGAAGCCTAAAGTATGTCATATAAATGTTTTTTTTTTCCAAAATAGAACCATATAATATTCGGTTTTTGTCAAAATTTTATGCAATATCAACCGTTTTTTGGGAGAAAAATCAGAACACTATAGAAAGTTATACATTGCTGCATATTTTCGAAAACCAAAAAATTTGTTAAATTTAACGCAACTGTTCAAATTACAACTTGTTTTCTTCACTCGAAAATTGAAAGTTTAGTAATCAAATAAGTGCTAAAACGAGTAGGAGTTAAATTACCGGAACCTAGAGCAAACTAACTGGTCAGGTACTCCCTGAGTAATAACACCTCAAGTGGTTCATTCCAAATTCAACAAAGCTCGCTAGAAGCCGAGTCTATGACCTCATTTTGTTACTTTTGTAAATATAATATCAAAATCGTTTAAAGGTCAACAATGTTTTTGCGACTAATTGAAAATTGTCAAGTGTGGAATTCATGCAATATAATTTCGTGTCCACTCGAAAATAATTGCGTATTTATTTTCATTAGTACGACGCGATTTATTGTGATTAAAGTAAGCGCCATTTTTACGCCTCTGCGCCGGCCGTCCAAGACTGCAAATTATTTAACAAACTGGAAATTACGTGATTTTTTGTTTCCTCCCCAACTTGTTAGCCTGAACCAATTACGGAATCGCAATAATGTTGATTGCAGTGCGCATTGCACACCTTTAGAGCTGCATGCATTCCGGGGAAAGGTGCTAATCTAGCGTGGCACACTTCAAGTTTCACATCTAGAGTGCGAGGTATGAAGGTGGCTGGATAATATTCAACCCCTCCAAACGACTAGATTTCTTCTATGGGATTGAATGCACTGGAGCATTACTATGATTTTAATTGCACTGGACTTCCTCGTAGGTGAAGTTACTTAACTCCCATGCAAGTATGGCTGTGACTCCGCCATGCCTCAATGGGGTTCATCTGATCCAATTCTTGACCGGCGTCTTGAAATAGTAATTGTAACCGAAGTGTTTAAAAAATGAAAGTGCAGGTCATTTACACCTGTCGGTCGTAGTAAGCGTCTTCGTTAGATCTTATCCTACAGTGCACTGTTGATCGAGTGCTTTGATAAAGTCGATTTTATGGAAGTTCGACGGCCTAATGAATACCACTTGCGCAGATTCTTCAAATTACTCGTCATGGAATCTATTAAAGTTTCCGCAATGTCCTCAAGCAGGTTTCGAGAGAATTCTTATTTTATTACCTGGAATGATTGTTACTCGAAAATATTTTTTTATGCAAAATCAATTTCATAAGCGGTCAGCGATAAGCGTTAAACTAATTTTATTTTACTGATTATTTTTTTTATTACTTATAAACTGGTTTTCTTTACACGTGGTATACCGGATCCACGGGACTTAAGGTGATAACACCGTTTAATACATTACGAACCTCGGCAAAATACTTGGCAAGCAATTTATTTTTCCTAAGTCAGACAATTCAATAATGAAGATCGGTTGAATGATTCAATAATGAATCGGTTTTACGCAATTAAGTTTTATTGTATTATTATTATCTTAGGAAACTAATAAAAATTATGATTTCGTTCTTCCTTTCAGAATAATTATTTTAAGAGTAGAAATATAGCAACAACAAAATAATGTATGCGATCCGTGATCCCTGATCGCAGTTATGATGGAACTTATTTCTTAAGATCCATCTGAAGAATAACCAGTTCTTAACTGCCCATTTTAAAATATAGATGAGTAAAAAATCTAAAACATTACAAACCATAAAATGTGGTTATACCCTTGTAACAAAAGTTTCTTATTGTAGAATGAAATCAGTATTTCGAAGACTTCGTTAGTAGCTCTGTGTAATTGATTCATAATCGTCTTCTGGGGCGAAAAGCATTTTTACGATCCATCTTCCAGGTTTAAAGACGTATTAACTTTCTTTTTTTACTTCAAAAGAGAATAGAAATAAAAAAGTAAACATCGAAAACAAAAATTTCCTGAAACCAATAAAATAAAATTTAAGGTTTAAAAAACACAGAATAATTTTGATAATTTAAAATATTGAAAAATAACTGATACGGTTCCAGATTTTTCACTTAAGAGTACACATTAGTTTGCTGCAAGTTGTAAGACACAAATTTAAGTTAATTTTATGGCAAGGTCGATTTTTAGAAAAATATTAGTTTTGTTTACCGTTGAACATAAAAATTTTCATGAGAAATGTGTAAAATAAAATAATTGATAATTGAGTTATCAGTCATATTTCTTATTCGTGGGCCGCTATTCACAGTCGTCATAAAGTAGGCTTTAAGTTAGAGCTGACTTTAGTGTCATATAAATTATACGACACTAAAGTCAGCTTTAACTCAAAGCCAACTTTATGACGACTGTGAATAGCGGCCGTAGTGTATAACAAAATATTATTTTTTAAAAAAATGTTGGCAAAAGGATTTTCTAATAAGTCCTATGAAAAAAGTATTTATAAATCAACAACCCTCTAAGAAATACTGCAGTAAGTTTACCATTATAGTTGGAATCTGTTTTTCATCGCCACTGATGGTAAAATTACATACTTGTGTAGTTAGAGGAAAAGTTGCGGAAATAAAATGTAATAATTACACAATATAAAAGTAATAAATGCATATCAGTGAAGTAATTATTACACAAGACCTACGTAATCATCAGTGGCGTAATTATGACGTAGAGAACGCACTTATTACACACTTTTAGTGTAAAATTCCTATTTTATTGCAGGGACAAATTTTCTATTTATCTAATGAAGGTGTATAATTATATATACGGTAGAACTATAAATTGAAGACTTGATTTCACAATATAGAATTGACAATGATATAAAAACATATTACGGCTAATATTATAGCTTTCTTGTATTTAAAAACATTTGGCTACTTTAATTCCCAATACACACCAATCCAAACGAAGTGGAGTGGAATGAAAAGATGAAATGCATTTCAGGAAACCTAGTTACTTATTTTGGTGTAATATTACACGGTATTTAAAGTAAAATTACACTGAATTTACATTAGACTTATTTTTTTACGACTTCTAGAGCAGAGTAGGAAGGAGCTTTGAAATTTGCATGAGCCAGAATAGCTGCACCACTGTTTGAGGTAGTGTAGTTGCTCCTCTCGCTTTGCGCTTTGTTGTTGTTTTCGCATGTTGTTAACATGCTCTGTACTGGATGAACGAGCAAAAAACACGCCTCGTATTAATAGTTTAATATAATCATGTTATCTAAATTTGCTCTTTGTTACATTCTGTTTTTAAGGTGAAGGCAGATAACTGAATTTCCATTATTTTTGCATGAAATTTTGCTTAGGTATACCTATGCAAAATTTTCTTTTTTCTGCATTAAATTGGAAATGATCGGAGCTATCCTTTGTAGTATTTTTTTTCAATTTGAAGACAGCCGTAGATCTCTCGATGTTAATACTCAAATTTACAATAGATTTTAACAACGAAAATCATTAAATGAAACAAAAGATATGCCAAAGAACTACATAAGTTAAATTCTCTTTGTCTTTATATATGATAAATCAAAGAAAAAACACAGTACACAACTTGTGCTGGTATAAATCCATTGTCAGCCTTACTACGAAGTATACATAGAATAGGTACTTAATCATTTACAACTAGGTATTACTACTCTAAGAAGCTATGAAACACTTCCTACTTTCAGTTCCATTGAAAAATCGAAGAACGTATTCAATTTATACTTCAGGAAAATCCAGAACAATTCCATCAACTGAATCATCATACCTCGTTCTGTGACTCAAATTTGATTGGAAAAGGTGAACCCAGGGACAATTTTTATTTTCGTATACACCTACTTGAAAACCGGCTCGTGAAATATTCGAACAAACCCAAGCTTGAGTAGCTTTTAAATGTCGCAAACGACTCTCAGATGTACTGAATTTACACTAGCACAACTACACTTTTACACTAAATGTAATTTTGCTAAGTTTTTCCAGTACTGGTACTTAGTATGCGCTTTACTTTCGCCCACATAACTCGAATTCCTTTCAAAAAGGTTACGTAAACTGCAGATTGGCCGTTGCTATCCAGAATAAAACCGCAAATATTTGCTTGAAAAGACCTTGCCAAGCTACAAGCTACAAACGATTTTTAAAGTGTCGCCTGGATGCATTTTAAATGCACTAAGTATTAGGGGCTTGCTTGTTTGTGATGTCAAGCATTGAGCCGGTAAGCGGTCTTCAACGCTCAATATTCAACGATTAGCAAAAGATTGAAATAATTGCATTTTGCGAACAGTTTAATTGCTGTCGCGGTTTGTTATGCATTTTGTTCGACAAAACTGTAACAATAATCGCGGGAGCACTTTAATTACACGACTAATAGAGTCACGTTTGTCGACGGTTTTATACAGAATAGTGCTTATTTCTTTTATTGCTCAGAATTGTTAGTTATGTGCTCTATTGAGTATGATACCACCTATTGCAATGAAATCGCCCTCACTTCTTTACCGTGTAAAAATTTATACCCATGCATTTGTTCTAATTTTTTTTTTGTCAATTCAAGTTGCCTATTCTAAATTTTGATAGCGAAAGCTTTCAAAACGAAGATTAGCATTATTTTATATAACTTTTAAAATATAAATTGCATTTAAGACACGCTATAAAAACAGGTGCTTAGCTCATAGTTTCAGACAATGTTTTATGGACAGGTAAGCATTTCGGACAATTACTGTGATACATGTTAATGTGGTTAAGATTTCGAATTATGTACATAGAGAGCGGACCGGACTATCATAAACTTTTTTTCGTTGTTGAAAAAAAGTGCAGTATGTCGGACTCATTGCCTTGACAAATCTTCCGGATTGGATTTCTTACGAAATTAAGCAGATCAATCAAATTTGATCCGCCGTACCAGTATTGAAATTAGCTGAAAAGTGCATATAGAAACTGAAGACGATACCTTCGATGTGTTGCAGTAGAAGCATTATGCGACGTTTTCACCATGAGCACTTTTCAGATTTTGTAGAAGTCAAGAATAGAAGTCCAAATATACCCATTAAAATAGTTGTTAATAGATGAAACACTTTTATCAATCTTATACTGGTTAATATTCAAATTCCGGTGAAAAAAGAGGCTTCCTCGCCACATCGTTCTGCATAAATAGTCCATTGTAATTTGTGGTATTTTTCTCCCGATTGCCTGAAATGTTTAATTACTTTCCACTCGATTGGGCAAAAAGCAGCAACTAGCTACAGGTTACAAGCTACAAATAATTATTTTTACCTGATGGATATCGCTGCAACTAGGTACATGCAATTGTTTCTTGTAACCTCTATTTGTTTTGTAGGTAACTGCTATGTATTTTGTGTCTGGCGTTTTTTTTCGTATCGAAATATTGTTCAGCTGAATTTATGTCTTCCATCCTGGGGGCCATTTGCAATATTTTCCATTGTCTCGAGATCGAAAAGAGATTGACGGATTTAATGCGATTTTTATGCATAAAGTTGTGATTATTATGCAAGTTTTCGAGAGATACAACTGGTTGAGTTTTACAGATGATTAAGCACTGATTATATTGGTATGCTAATGATTCGCATTTTAGCTATTTGATCATAGGTCACTGACATATTTTAATTTTTTTACAAATTATAAAATTATAGATGAATAGATGTTAATATTTTTGTACTCGAAATGTACAGAAATGTCCAAATCGTTAAGCAAAATCGGCCAAAATATTGTTATACATTTTGTCTTTATTTTCTGGAGTCGTTATTTAGGATGTGCTGAAATGTTTTATGTCTTCTAGAAAATGTGCTCAATTAAGCAATAATATTTATTAAATAATCTGGGTAAATCGTCTCAGATCCTACAAGTAATAAAATATCTCAAATTAGTGGTGTTTTAATATATAAACAGAAATAAGTAAAGGATGACAATGTAAAACAGATAATAGTACAGAATGCCACTTGTCTCATAGCAAAAGTTTAAAATTCAATTTTATCAATTCTTGTTATAGATTTCCGAAATTCTTTACAGATATATTTCAAAAACAGTTTTTTAATAGACTATAATGAACAAAATATAATTTTAAGAGCACATTCTAACTAATATAGACTTAGACTTGAATAAAGTTTTCCCCCAGCCAAGGAGGCTTAATTTCAAAAATACTTAAATAGGTTTTTTTTCCGTGATTATATTTAAATCTTGTAGAATAATCAATTATCAATGGCGCATTAGACCAAATCGGGCATAAGCCTTGATGCTAGAGTTACTTCATTACGAGACCAACGGAACACTAGGAGGTGAAGTGGTCAGCCACACGCTCGTCCGTTATTTACCCTGATTTTAACTCGGGTACTCATTTCAGCTGAGTGAACTGGTAGTCCGGTATCCAATCCCATTTTCGAAAATTACTTGTCGCCAAGCAGATTCGAACCTGGTATCAGGTGCTCCGAAGGCAAGTGCTCTAACCCCTGAGCCACCCAGACTGTTGAAGTGAAAGCGAATTCGATGTCTTGTTGGACCTATGAAATATTTCGGAATTCGTGAAAATGCTCACGACCATTTTAACCGAAATGCGAATTTTTATTAAAAAGGTAGGTAGGCGCTTATATAAAAAAGTCAAATTTCTTTCAGTACGACATATCTAAAAAATTTAACGAAATTCGTGAAAATATGAAAAAGAAACATTTATTACTTGCCATTTGTACTCCAAAATTTGAGCTGTTTTTTGCTTTAATTAATCTAGTATCTACACTAAGTACTAAGGTTTCTAGCACAATCTTTTTTTCTACATATGACAAAGAACCTCAAACCCCCGTACCTTGCTTGATAACCCTATCCACAAACCGAGCCGCCAAATAAACTTCCTAACTGGAAATGATCGCTGCCTTTACTACTGTCATTGAGGATGAAGTTGAAAATATTCAAAAGGCCAGTTTGAAAACCGCATTTTTTACTTGGTCAAGTTTCGAAAAATCTTTGAAAGTAATAAGTGCTATACATAGAGCGTTTCGATTAAGTAACATAATTATTTTCTATTTTCTACGTGACTAGTTGTTCCCAAAATCCATTTTCCATTAATTTGTTTCCACAATATTTCAATATAAGGCAGAAATTACAAGTATCTCCGATTTCGCAGATTGTAGGTTCACTTTTTATTTAAGATCTTTCGGTCTTTCAGTATTTCCATAAAATAACTTTTTGACTTAAATTTACTGCGTTTGAATCAGATAAAAACTTAGATACTAGTGAAAATACATTTTAAAATTAAAACTGTAAGGTTGATTTACAAAACAACAATTTTTATTAAGATTATGAGAAAGCTAGCTTATCGAATTTTCAATAGAGTAGAACGAAACCACGGCCTTTATCATCCGAATGGTTTCAACTTTTTTTTATAAATTATTGTCAGTTTGGATATATTAATTTTATTTTTGATATATTTTTAACCGTATCAATTTTTAGAAGTTTTGGAAATTATCATTATAAATTAGTCAAAATCTGAGACCAATTAATTAAATATTAAATAAAATTAAATAAAATTTATTATTTTTTTTTTATTTTCAGATAAGCTCAATTTGATGTAAAATATTTCAGGTAAGATACTTTTCATAAATAATGGAATAAGTGGTTGAATTTATTATTGTGCTTCGTCTGAGAGTTTATCGTGAAAAGCTGCCCAGTAACCTTACTGCGGCCACTATTCCGGTTAAAATCTTTATTCTAGCCTACTATCTACAGAAAAAAGCAATGAAAAAAACAGTATTCTTGGTGTTTCCAATACGAATTTGAATCACCACTCTCGATCTGGATAAATCGCAAAAAAAAAAACACACCTATGAAAAGAAATTTTTTTTTAATGTAAACTTTAATGTTGTAAGCATTTCCTTGAGAGGTAGTGGGCTAAGAAAATAAAATCTTACATGCAGTATAAGTGTCCTAGAAATATTCGCTAAAATACCGTATTTCTACTAAAATTTATTTCATGTGTTACTCCTCATACTGCCTCTAGTCTTAGTGTTCTAATCTAGTCCCGGACTATGTACGGTAGTCTACACAAAATATTCCTGTACTGAAACACATAAAACCCTTAGATTCACTATTTAAATTTTTCAGCTAATAAAAGTAAAAGCAAAATAAGTAAATTTAAAATACCTTACCATAATATCGGAATAACTTTTACAACAACATTGAAGGACTGCTACATTTTAGTTTGCGGCTTTTATTGAAAACCTATCAAATTGAATTAAACAGGTTACCAATAAGTGTAAAAATTGTTGCTGTACTTGAAAACTGACTTATCGGTACCAATAAAATGAGACTCAGGTTTATTACCTCTGACAACTATTGAATGTATTTAGATCTATAGTTTTGTGTTTAGTTTTTCGCCATTAGAGGTCAGTCGTGTTGACCTTGTCGCAGTAATTTGTATGTGCGATATTTGGACAGTTCGTTTTCAATTATGTGAAGTACGTTTAATATGTGTGTTAAGTCTATGGCTGAAGATATGAAAATAAAAATGTTTTAAAAATGTGAAAAATAGGTTATCAAATACGATCGCATATTTAATTATGGATATTTATTTCATTTTATTCACATTTTGTCAACGATTTATTGAAGAAAAAATCCATAGTCTTCAGTCACACTAAGTACCAAAAGTGGGCTCATAGCGATCCATTCGGAGATATCGTGAACTAACTTATCACCTCCCAAACATCCCAAATCTGTACTAAATTTGACCGCCTTGTCATACTCTATCCTCATATCTTCCAAATTGTTGAAAAGGATAGTCGAACCACTTTAAGCGCAACCTTGCAACACAAAGGGTGAGTAATTTCCTCTTCAGCATATAGGTAAAAAAAATCCTTAAAATCAAATAAAATAAAACTTGCCGCCGATAGTTACATCCTTAAACACTAATTACTATTTTGGGGTATAGACATTAACAGGCCTATTCAGGACCGAGTCACAATAGGCCTGTATTTGAAAAATCGTGAAATAAATTCAAAATAAAATAACAGTTGAAGTAAAAAGCAATTTGATTCCTCGTCAGACCTAAGCAATGTAACGAAATCAATGAAAACAATCGCAACTTCTTTATTTCATCTGTGGCGTTAAATTTGTAAAAATCTAAATTGGGGCTCTTCAGACCTAAATAATATGCTATAATTTTTTAAAACGTTTTGAACGCCTATACATCTGTTGGGGGTTGAATGCTAAAACAACCTAAAATTAATTTGTAGGCGAATTTATAAAATGCTAGAAGTTAAAGGTTATTTGATATCTCATCAAGCCTACGGGTTGAATATCGAAAAATTCTGAAATCAGTTTCAAGGAGATTATGTAAAAATTCCGTGAAAGTAACAATGAATTCGATATCATATCAGACGTAAGAGATTTGATGGAATTCGTGAAAACGTGTACTACACTTTTTTATTTTTTGAAAATGAAAAATCGTAAAAACGGCTTAGCCGATTTTAACTAGCTTGTCTAATCAAACCTAGTTTAGGGTATGGCAGAATTTGTAAAATGTTATGCTAAAGAAGTTGCATTTACTTTAAACTTAGAAGTGACGACTTTTTTATATGGAACACTTTAAAATCAAAGCTCTTTTATTTTTAAATATTCTCAAACACTGCCATTGCTTTCCTAAAAACATATAATCAAAACTATACATTTCCAAATTAAATGGATAAAGTTTTGTTTTAACATGTAATGTCAAATCTGCAGAAATCAATGGAATTTGGTCTTAAGTGAAAAACTTTTTAAATTTAAAAGCACAGTTTGAAAACAAATATGTTGGCTTGGCATTGCAAAACAATGTACACCATGTTAAATTTAAATTTTTTATATGAAAACTCTTTGTAAATCACCCAGTTTTATTTTAAATGCAGTACTTCTTTATTTCAAAATTACAGTACTTTTTTATTAAGTAATACAATGTGGTGCCATAACGTTGTATACAAGTTGTATGAAGATTGGCGCAAAATAAAATTTAGTCGTAACGAAGCTAATTTTTCAGCGGTACCTAGTAATTTTTTTTTAGTTTATAGGGTGTAAAAATATAATTAACCGTAGTGCCGATAGTTAGAATATAATTCTGGCCATGACGAGAGACCAACAAATGTATTTACGAGAATAGCGACTTAATAAAAACTTTTACTAGTGAACGTTATCCAAAAACACTAACGAAATCGAAACTAAGGCACATCCCACATGAACTGAAGAATGTCGTATGCCTATAACTATTGATAATCCGCTAGAGAAGTCACAGATTGTTTTCTAAGCAAACACAAGGCCGACAACTTTTCAATACATTTTCCCATATTTGTAGAAAAAACATTTTGAAAGCCGATACGACAAACGATATATGTACGTATATGAACACTTTAATTAAGTCGATGGCTCCCACAGCTTCCAGCTTAGTTAGAGATAGGAAACACGATGAAAAAGTCAAATGCTTGCTATCAATCACCTTTACAGGTAAAAGTGCTTGAGTCGAGGCACATCTTAAAGTGAGAGAGCACAAAAATCAAAAAATTTCTATTTGCCGAGATCTCGTAAACTATGCAAAATACGATAAATCCTAGTTTTCTACAATAAGCAAATAATTCAAAGTTAGATGAGAGAGAAGCAAGAAGTAAAAAAAATTGTACACGAATCGACGATCTGGCGAAGTTATCTTGGCATTCTTGACGCTGTACAAAAACTACCTACCAACGACCAAGAAGAGTTAGATACCTTGTACGAGTAGAGGCTGGAGCGTTTCTTGCAATTGGTATTTTATGCAGCTATTGAGAAAAGAGAAAAGCCGTTTCGGATTTCCCAATACAAATACTGCATAACTTTTGCATCTTACATGCACCTGGGCGACCATCGTGCAAGTGCATACCATTCGCTTCTTGTATACGAAGCCAAAGTGTTTGCATACAAGACCTAAGCTTGCTCGCGTTTAGGGAATAAGAAGTGGGGTAACTTATCGATATGACGTATAAGGCGGTCTAACGACTGCGACATAAAAAACGCCTTGCTCGACTTTTCATTCGCACTACTACTTAATTGTGAAAAACTAAAAGTTTTCATGTAGTGCTGTATCTTACGTACTCGTATGACAGAAAATTTACTATACGGGTGCAATGTGCTTCAGAGGAAAGTGGCAACGAAATGAAAACGATCTTCAAAATTGGACTAAGCGGGGCAGGTGGGATACTCTATGATAACAACACCCTGCATATAGTGATAGTTGCTTTTCGGACAATTTACCCAATACCATTACGTCCGACCTAGCCAGTGATAAAAGTCTGTCTAAAAGAGCATTTACGTATGTATCCATTAATCAATTATAATCATGCTATCTTATCCACACACTTTCTCTACTATTGAATTGTTTTCCCAGATGAGGAAATAGGAAGAAAAACTGGATTTTCGAATCGTAAATTAGTTTTGTGCTCAATGAGATTACAAGGAGTTTAAAAAAAATTAGATATCAAATTTTAAATTAAATTAGGTTCAATTTATTTAAATTTGCTGGCCGCTCAAGATAAGTTCGGGAGTGAAAAGAGAAACCTAACTAGCTTAAGCCGAAGGTATTAATGCTTGATACTTGATGAAAAAAAATTTCATATGCAAAAGTTATACCCTTAAACAAAAACTAAAAACATTAAAAAAATTCCTTATTATAAGTATGAGTATTTCTCTAAGTAGACCTCAGTAGTAGTAGTAAGTAGTAGTAAGTAGACCTGAGTCATAGTTATTCAACACTTACACTCAATAATAGAACTCCATGCATAAAACTAGGAAACATACAGGAAAATCATCCAAAACGAAAGACTTAAGACAGTAACTCGATATTCCACTTCACTGTTTTCTCTTAGTAAAGCATTGAGACCAACTTGATATTCCATAAAAATGGAACCCTCAAATTATTGTACCTACATGTTTTAGGAGTTCAGCATGTTCCTCTTCAACTCCCTGGATCCCTCCTCATCTCCTTCCCCCTCCCAAAAAAATGTTCTTTTCTTTCAAATAATTGAAACTCAATTTTTTGTTTCTATCTCATTTTACTGTATTATTTATAATACAGTATTGTTATCGATTTTTAAAAAAAAAAAATTTTGCTGCCCTCAAAATATTTTTTCCATGTTTCATGACTAGTAGACACGAAAAAAGCAAAAAAAAATTTCACTCCGTCTGTCCGCCGTACGCCGTACGTCGACCGCCCCACGCAAAATCCTTCGAAGTCTCGTAGCTCTCAAACCAGCAGAGCTTCTAAATTAATTTTTTTTCTGTGAATAGACTGGGTGGACCCCTTGAATTGACATTATTTTCAGAGGAGAGGATTTGAGGGGAAGGTGGGGGAAGCGTTTAAGACGAAAAGTTTTGGTTTCTAGATCTCAGCAACCGCTTATGGTAGGAGGCTGAAACTTGGAATTTCTATAGAGCTTTGATAGTGGACCCATTTGCAAAAAAATTGATGATATGGGTGAAGGAGTGTGGGAGTGGAGAGGGAAACAATGCGTCCTAAACGCAAATAAGTCGAAATCGACACATTCTAAAATCCATATCTCCTAAATCGTTAATAGCAAGCAATTAAAACTTCACAAATATCCGTAAATATACTAGGAGAGTAGATTGATACAAAATTGTTGGGTGGGGGTAGTAGTGCACGGGGTTGGACGGTAAACAATTTTTAGAGTTCGATGTCTCAAAAACCGATTGCACCAGAAAAACAAAATTCGGTTTAAGTATAAAGCTTGATAAATTAAGATTGTTCAAAGTAAAATCTTTGAAGGGGGGGGGGGGGGAGCACGGAAGTGGAGGGGATAAGAATTTTTCAAAAATAACACGATTCATATCTCAATAACAGTGTTAATTGGATTCTTCAAATTTTTACCAGAAGTAGGCCTAATAAGACTCTAGTGGGTAAAAAAATTTGGGGGTGTGGGTGCAGAGGGTGAGGGTAGGGAAGGGTGAGAAGGAAAAAGTTCCGATGCTTATATCTTAAGAATCTATAACGATAGGAAGCTGAAACTTGGTATTTAGATAGAGCTATAGTAGTGGCATGGTGGAAAAATAAATTTTTTTTTTAGGGGTAGTATGGTACGGGGTGGAGGGTGTTTTTCCTAACTTTAGATCGGCTTATGCTAGGAAGTTGAACTCGGTACGTATATGTAAATCAACTAGGAAAGTAATTTTCATAAAAAAAATTTCGAATATTCATTGGCGTTCAGAAGGGGGCAACAAAAAAATATCAGTAAATATAAAATGCATATATTTTCACGATTTTCGTCATATCTACTAGGTCTTTCGAAATATTGAATTCATTTTTATTCTACGGATTTGTCATATGAATACCTAGAATGTGTTTTTAAGATTTTTTGAAATTCGACCCCTAAGGGGGTGTAAAGTGGTTGTATACTTTCTCATGAGTACCACCATATCTCTCAGGTCTGATCAGATATCGAATATATTTTCACTTCCCCAGGCTTGTTTAATAATCACCTATTCTTAAGTTTTGTCTTTTTCAACCTCTAGACCACATCCTGGAATATGACTCAATTATATAATTCATATGTTACACCCTATTCTAACCGCTTCCCGAACTTTTTGTTAGTTTTTCAGTCACATAGTAACATACACCGCATCCCCGAATTGAACTCGTTCTGAACTTCTACCGGAAAAATAATACAGTTGCGCCCAGACTGTTGGCAGATTTTTTTGTTAGGTATAGTATGTTAACGTGTAAAAGTTTTTGCGAAATTAATGTCCGAGTATTTTTTGAAAATTCATATCTCTGGTAATTTGTATCTTAGAACAAAGAAATAGGGCTTATTTTAATGGGAACGGTTGTCGCAATATAAAAAATATGAATAAAAATTATCCTTGGAATTTTTTTAATTATAAATTTTTTTTCCTTTATCCTTGAATATCTCAAAATGCGTTTTCTTAAATTTTTTTTATATTTTGCCGGTTATACTGTTTCTTAAAACATACCAAAAAAACTTAGGATCTCAAACTTTAACATACTTTCACATGCTATAACTATCTATAAAAAAAATTAGATAGAAACAAAAAACTGAATTTCAATTATTTTTTTCACTAGTTCTTCAAGTAAAAGAATTTTCAAAAGAATTAGAGATGTAAAGTTCAGCACATTTTAGATCGGCAAACAGCGCTCAGGAAAGAGGATACGTCTGTCACAGTTTAAGCTAGAAAGTGGAAATTTGGTATATGTACTGTAGCAGTAGAAGACACAATTTTACAGTGTAGTGCGGAGGGATTGAATTACAAATTTTAAAATATGAAAATAATATGCTCGTCTTTCTGTGCCGTGGTTTCGGAATTTTATATTTTGAAAACGGTTAAAATGTGACATTTCACAAAAAAAAACAAATCGAAATAAGTTTTGAAAAAATCATGAGCAGCTATACGATTTTTTCCCGAACAGGAGGTTATGGAAACAGTGGTTTTGGATGAAATTAAATCAATGAAAGTAGTGAATTCTACTCGAATAATTTCCAAATGAACTCATCATCAGAACTCGATTACTCCCTAAATTGTTCCCTTCTTATTAAAAATTTTACACAGTGGGTACACTGCTCTAATTTGTTCGATTCAATGTTATAACTAAAAGCCACATTAGCTATATATGTGGTGATGCTAATAGATGCAAGAATAATCGAATTAATTTGACGAAAACAGATTCTTAAAATATTAAGATTCTTGAATCATTAAAAGCTTGTTTTCATTTTAAGTCACATTTATTGAGAAATAATTAATTTCAATTCAAGTCTTCATGAATTTTGAAAATGGATATTTCTGGAAAGCAATAATCTATTACAAGTGTAATTGAAAACAATTAAAAAAAAACTGGCAACAGTCTAGACGAGGTTCAGATAATAGTTATGTCGTGTGCTGATGTTATAATCGCGGTACTTATTATTAATTTTAAATCACGTCTTTCCAGGCAATTATTGAACATTTCAAGAAATTTCGAGATATCACTTTAACTTAAATATTAAAAAAAAAACAATTCTAATTTATAAAAACCAAAACGAGATCATTACTAAATTAAAATATATTTTTCGTGATATTATACATACGGTCGAAAAAATCACACTTGAAATTGGTGGAAAATTTTCGAAATTTCTAAAAAGCCGCGTTATTGTGTACGCCAAAGCGAAAGATAATAATTTTGATAATAACAGATATTTAGATACGCCAAATAAACTGCG
Source organism: Beris chalybata (assembly GCA_949128065.1). Lineage (NCBI taxonomy): Eukaryota > Metazoa > Arthropoda > Insecta > Diptera > Stratiomyidae > Beris > Beris chalybata. The sequence goes on along the minus strand of OX421894.1, from coordinate 33,630,722 downwards.
TACTTTTACACCGCGTATAATTGAATTCATAGAAATTTTATTTTCAGGCTAATTTAATTGTCAATTAATGGAATGAGCAGATTCGCCAACACTATTTTATAATTTGTTGCTTTCAGGTTCTAAATTTGTTCGGTTGGCTGGTTACTGGTCAAGGGCCTCAATCAAATATTGTCTATCGAACTGGTTAGTACCTTGTCACTAATTCCCATTTAGAGGAATTATACGAAAGTAGGTCAATTACCTGCTGAATGAAATTTATCATGAATGAAAGAAGATGTGTACAATGTTATCACAGTTTTTTTTTGTGGTGCAAAAAAATATGTGCCAGTTATATCGTAGACACTAGTCTGTGGTCAGTGCAGAGAAATGCTGTACAAGGTGTAATTACGATCATTACACGTCTTGTTTTCTGCAATTGAGAAGTAACGAGCCGTTTATTTTACAAAACGTATATTACAACGTTATTCCATCGATCGTCTTAAATGAAAAAAAAAAACAGTTTTTCAATAAGTAGCATTTTTGTTTATGTAACTGAACAGAGGAGTTGAGGCTGTAGTAAAATAACTAAAGCAGTTAAACAGACGTCCTGAATTGGATATTATCTTGAGAAATTAGTGACAAACTGTAAGGAAGCTGCAGGGAAACGTATAAGCATCAAGTGGTTTGACTCAGGTCTATGGAAGATATGTTTTGGCTCAATAGGGGATGAAGCTGAAAACTGCAACCTGCCTTGATTGTCTTACAATTCAATTAAAATCAATAGAACTAGCAATACTCTAGTAACTCGCTTTCAATAATCAGAAGTAATAGCACCATTCACAGCGCTTTCCGATTTTATGTAGTTACTACTCGATCGAATGCCCGGGGATCGCTAGAAGGCGTTTGAGATGGCTGTATAGTCCTTTCATTGGGAACATCGAGAATTTGAGGTCGTTAGGGTTTGACAAATTAGTCAGGTTTGCCATTGAATTGGAGTGTTTCTCAGATGATGGAATAGCCCCCGAAATCCTGAAGGGATCGCAATTGGCCCGTATGGTGGCTAGTGAGCGCGGTAGTTAAACCTAAACCTACTACTCGATCACTGTACGATCATCAACATCGTCTTAAAGCCACTTTTGCGTAGATCTAACCCTTGTTTTGCTTTCACCGCAGTAGCACTGATCCGTAAACAGCTCTAACAAACCCGTTGAGATATTAAGTAAACATTTTTTTTGGTGTGAAGTTTGATTGAGTTCCTGGGAGGAGTGTGAATAATCAGTAGGACACCATGAGCATCATTCTTAATCTTTTTGTAATCGTATGACCATTGGAATTTACGTTCCCCTCGTTGGGCGCCATTTTTCGATAATCACAGGGAATTAAGATAGGAAAAACTCAAATTGGAGGTGAAAGTTAATGCAACATTTAGTGCCTAGGATCTGAAACAATAATCCCTAGACCTTAATCCTATGCCAGTTTCGTGAAGAAAATTTCTGTCAGATTTCCGTTCGGTTGACATAGAATACAGAAAAAAATATGTACCTGCTCGGTTTTCTGGACACTCTTACAACACAAAGTGTGACAATTAGCCACAGAATTAGCTGCTTTCGATACAAAAGTAAAACGATTGAAGTTTTCGTAAAGGATTTAAGTGGTACACTCTCCATTCTCATTTTTGAAACCACACGAAAATATCATCAACTTTAACACCTACTATTATAAAGAATTTCAAATAAAAATACAAATCGATCGAATTTTGCATACAATACCGAATAATGTTATTTATAAATCCCATACGATCAATCCATCAAGAAAATAAATGGCACAAAAATGTCTGCATAGAATCGTCAATATTGAAATTGAAATTCTTAAGCGAAACGTTTATCGTCGTCATCTTGAATACAACACCGAAGAGAATATCAATCTTGGAAAATGAAAAATATATTCAAGAAACCCAGGTAATTTGCATAGACGTAATTATAGTGTCTATCCATCACACGGATATTATTACAACAGTTCGAACATCTTGAGCAAAGTGCTGCGTAGAAATCGAAAGTAAAAGTAAGGTGCGCATTTGAATGGAAGACGAGATCTTCGGACAAGCCGAACGTTGAATAGTAAAAAATTGACCTGTAATATTGGAAAAAAAGAATACTTATCAAGGTCTTTTGAATTCCAAAGCATTGCCCGATAAATACTAAAAATTCTGTCCCATTGTTCTACGGAGGTATGTCTAATTTTTTAATGCAATAAGACGGAAGTATGACTTCGTTTTTTTTTCGGTAAATTGTAAGTACCTACTTAAGTTTCATACCTTTTCGGAGGAAAAGTTATGCTGGCCACAAAGAAATTGAATTCACTTTAAAGTCAAGGCAAAATAATATAAAATGAGTGCATTTACGAAACTTATAGATAACAATGAAATTGCGGTAACGAGAGCAATGGATTTTTTTTGCTCTAATTTTGTTTTGCTTTCATTTATGAACCTTGAATTGAATTTATTGCACTTTAATTAACCATTAAACTTCAAAAAACCAAAATAAAATTAAAAACAGTATGTCTATTTCCCGAATTTTATAATTTTTTCTAAGCTTATTTTCAAGCCATATAATGTGATTTTGTAAGGCTGCTGGAGTTCTCTTCAGGGCTAAGGAACTCAAAACAATAATTTAACACAAACTCTTATCGATTGTTTTTATAATGTTGATAAGTGTAGGTCTTCTTCGCTGTTCGATTGCACTTTTCTCTTTAACACTTTCATTTCATCTTGAATTGGCACTACAAGAAATCGAAAGATTGGAGTATCTACTTGAGTCTTCCTCATTGAAAAGGTGCAAAAATCGTGACTCCCAATCGAATTGGTACTCACTTTCCACTCCATTGTTTCTTGTTAAATACAAGCTTATCCTTTCGCTAGAAGTTTTAGGAGTTTTTATCAAGTTTCCTAATGAATCACGGTACATCTGATCTTGGTTTGCGAGATCTTCAAATATTTTTTGGGTATATCGTAAGTTTGACCAAGACAATTTTCTTTCTTATTTGGTTTTATGAGACTAATATTTTTGATATCCACTGACAGCGGATAATATCTTAGACTATATAACATAATTAAATAATTACAAAATATAAACAAAATATTTTTTTTTTTATCAGATTAGTTAAAAAAAATTTTTTTTTACATCAAAAATATATTTTTGATCCGATCGGACTGTTCTTAATTAAGTTTGCATGATATCTTTAACGTTCTGGTTCAATCCAAGGAGGACGAAAAAGCTGTTGATGTGAAGAAAATTTAGTTAAATTTCATGAAAACCAGAAGCTCGTATACTTATGGCATGAAACACAGCAACACATCACTTGTTGGGTTCGGGTCTTGACCAATTGAGATTGATGCAGACCAAGCACAAATGTTTGCGTCATATAAAGTTATATAAGAATATACTTAATTTGATGAATTGGAAAAATGAAGATTTAATAATATATTAAAATTAAAAAAATTGCTGAAAAGTTATGTATTTCATCTTGAAAGGCTGCCTGGATCTAACCTATATTCCTAAAACACGAATGGAAGTCAGAGTGGTCCAAATGCGCCCATAGAACTTCGGTCAGGGGGCGGGGCAAGGCAAAAGTTTTATAAAATAACGCCCCACTCCATTTAGAATCTGAACTTATGGTTGAAATTTTTAAATTAAGTTCTTTAACGGGCATAATCGTTCTACTCCTTCGGGTCCAAACAAAGGCCTTAAAACATGCGCTCAAGAATATTAGCTGATAGCTTCGGAACGCTTAAATCGCTCTAATCCCAGTAATGAAGGCGCTTGAACACGAGCAATTTTTAAAACAAATTAATTGTCCGACGAGTATGGCCAAAACTAGTGGAGCGGGCAATATCATTCTAGGCAATATTTCGACAATGTGACAATGTTTTTATAGATTGCTGATATTTCTCGCCCTATACTAGTAGTTTCTGTATTTACGGAAAAATGTTATCCCTTCCACTTTCATGCTTCATCACCTCCTTAAAAAAATTTACTTTATTTGTCAAAATTTATACAAAAACCGAATTTTATTTTTAAAGTGCAATTGGTTCGTGAGATATTGTAATCAAAAGTTGTTCACCCCTCTGGAGGTGGGTGCAAGGAGTTATACTTTTTCAGTAATTCTGCCATATCGCCCAGCCCTGATATGATATCGATTTTTCCTTTAATTTCATGGGCTTGCGTAATAATCGCATAAAACTAGTTTTGAACACGTTTTCACGAGTCCCGTAATTTCTATTAGAAGTGACAAGAAATTGAATTGGCTTTTACTTTCTCGTGCTGTCTTTCTATTTACATATCTCTTAACTCTTTCCAGGATTTTTGAATATTCCACCCCCAAGTGGGTGTAAATAGGTTGCATATGTTTTCACAGATTCTTACATCGCCTGGAAACCCATTTCACAATTTTTCGACATTCAAGTTCCCAGGGTTTGCATATGTTTTCACAATTTTTGCTATCCCTTAGTTCTGATGAGATATGAAATTCGTTATTTCTATTTTAACTACCTACATATGTAAGTATGTATTTTTATTTTTAAAATAAAATCAATTTTCCAAGAAGAGCCATAATCTCGAAGCAATTGATGATATACTCCGATTTTGATCGCTCCCGAACTTTGACCTGAAAAATAATAAAGTTTCGCCCAGACTATTGGCAAATTTTTAAATCGAGAACATTACTTTATTGTTAAAATAATAAAGTAAAATATATTTGATATCATTTGCAGAACCAGGACCTTACTGTTGGGGTGTCAGAATTTTTTTTTAATTTGTCTATTTCATTTGATAAAGTTCTGTGTGAATTTAGCTTCATAGATGCACTTAGCAAAAAAAGGGTCATCTGAAGAAGGGGTCAAATTGTTTTCACCATATTATGGATTATTCCATCAAGAATCGCCAAAGCTGTGACCTTACCATTTCTGATTCTTTTCAAAATGTTTGTACTTGAAGAATAAGTGAAAAAAATAATTGAAACTCAAGGTTCGGTTTCTATCTCATTTTTTAACTAACAAAAACAATAACAATCTTTAAATAAGCTCCACTTTATTATTCAAGGATAAAAATTACCAGAGATATGAACTTTCAAAGAGGATTCGGACATCATTTTTGGGAAATTTTTAACATACTATAACTTATAAAAAAAATGAGATAGGAACCAAACAATTGAAATCAACTTTTTTTTCACGAATTCTTCGAGTACACAAAATTTCAAAAGAATCGGCGATGATAAGGTCACACTTTTGATGATTCTTGATTAAATTACCCTTTTTCTATAAAATAATTGAGAATCACTATAATGCTCCTTGATTTTTTTGCCCATTGACATTCCATTTTAATTTTTTGGTATGTTTTAAAAATATAAAAAAAACGTATTTGGAGATATTTAAGGATAAATAACAAAATCACTATCATTGAAAAAAATTTTAGTTCTTAAAGCTCAGTACGGACCTCGATAAAAATTTTCATTCGCAAATTTACTGTATATCTCTCCCATCTCCACAATGAAAAAATCGTTGTGTAGAATAATGTGGAGAAGTAAACAGCTGATCTTCTGTTTGACTTTTACAATTGTCAAAGTGACGGTTTTTTGAAAATGTAGTATCATGGACATTAATATATGGGCCCTTTTTTAACATAAAAATTAAATTGAAATCACAAGACAAATTTTAAAATAAAAGCACAACTCAAAATATCCACTTCCGACTTCAAAAATATCCACTTCCGACAACACACACTCTTTAGTCGGTTTGAAAAAATAAATTCAAACGAATGACAAAGATGTCAAAATTTTCATCCCGGTAATGAAAAATTAAATAGCGGCACATTTAATTGGACGGAAAAATATGGTCACCATGCTTTCAGCGTCGTCTGGTGGTGAATACGTGAACTGTCAGAACGAATGAAAATTTTCATTCGAACTCCGTACCGCAAACAGAAACCCGACGCAAAAATTTGCGTTGAAAATTTTCATCCGTTTTTTTTTACATCCATTTGGTATGGGAATGAAAATTTTCATCGAGGTCCGTACTAGGCTTAAAGTACAAAAACGTTACAAAAGATTTGATATTGATTTGATATTCATTACTAAGAACTAAAGTCGAAGCATGAAAGATGTGTACAATAATGGTAATGGTAAAATAGTTACAACAAGGTTTGGTATATAAAATATTTGATTTGTCTCAACATTAAGTGATGGTCAAATCCAGGGGGGGGGGGGGCAAGTGCCCCTTCTTGCCCCTACCTGTGGGCGCCCATAGGGTGGTCTACATACCCAAAGCAGGAAAAAGTTCCCATGTCTACCCTAAGGACCTCAGACCTATCATTCTATCATCCTTTATTGTGAAAATACTGGAAAGACTAATGGATGTGTACATCTGCGACAATATTGACAAGTGATTGCTGTCAAGATCCCAACAGGTGTACTGGAAGGAGAGGTCGGTCGAGCCGCAGAATATAGATCATCTCTTAAGAAGATGTTCGAACAGTTCAATATTCTTCTGTGCTGGGTGTCAGGATACAAGAATATTCCAGGGAACTGCATGGCTGACGAACTCACTCGGTGCCGTACCACCCTTCAGACTTTGCCGGTACATCAGAATCTGAGTGTGCCTCTCTCCACATGTAAACTGCTACTGAGACTGGAGTCAATTGAGAAAACCAACCGACGGTATTACATGTCACACTGCGAGACAGATCTGGCCGAAGCTGGATAAAAATCTGCCAACAGTCTGGGCGCAACTTTATTATTTTTCCGGCAGAAGTTCAGAATGCGTTCAATTCGGGGATGCGGTGTATGTTACTATGTGACTGAAAACCTAACAAAAAGTTCGGGAAGCGGTTAGAAAAGGGTGTAAAATATGAATTAAATAATTGAATCATATTCCGGGATGCGGTCTAAAGAATGAAAAAAACAAAACTTAAAAATAGGTGATTATTAAACAAGCCTGGGGAAGTGAAAATATATTCGATATCTGATCAGACCTGAGAAACATAGTGGAATTCATGAAAAAGTATACAACCAGTTTACACCCTCTTTGGGGTCGAATTTCAAAAAATCTTGAAAACACATTCTAGGTATTCACATGAAGAATCCGTAGAATAAAAATGAACTCAATATTTGGAAAGACCTAGTAGATATGTATGACGAAAATCGTGAAAATATATGCATTTTATATATACTGATAATTTTTTTTTGCCCCCCCCCTTCTGAACGCCAATAAATATTCGAATTTTTTTTTATCAGAATTACTTTTCTAGTTAATTTACATATACGTACCGAGTTTCAACTTCGTAGCATAAGCCGTTCAAAAGCTAGGAAAAACACCCCCCACCACCGTACCATACTACCCCTAAAAAAAAATGTATTTTTCCACCATGCCACTACTATAGCTCTATCTAAATATCAAGTTGTAGCTTCCTATCATTATAGATTCTTAAGATATAAGCATCGGAACTTTTTCTGTCTCACCCTTCCTCACCCTCACCCTCTACACCCACACCCCCAAAAATTTTTTCCCCACTAGGGTTTTCTTAGGCCTACTTCTGGTAAAAATTTGAAGCATCTATTTTACACTGTTATTGAGTTATGAAACGTATTATTTTGGAAAAATTCTTATCCCCTCCACTTACGTACTCCCCCGCCCCCTTCAAAGATTTTACTTTGAGCAATCTTTATTTATCAAGCTTTGTATCCAAAATGAATTTTGTTTTTCTGGTGCCTCTGGTTTGGGAGATATCGTAATGTTAAGTATTTCACTCCCCTCTCCCGTACGCGACTACCCCCACCCAAAAATTTTGTTTCAATCTACTCTCCTAGTATATTTACGGATATTTGTAAAGTTTTAATTGCTTGCTATTAACGGTTTAGGAGATATAGATTTTAGAATGTGTTGATCTCCACTTTTTTGCGTTTCGGACGCATTATTTCCCCCTCCACTCCCACACCCCTTCACCCATATCATCAATTTTTTTGCAAATGGGTCCACTATCAAAGCTTTATAGAAATTCCAAGTTTCAGTCTCCTTACATAAGCGGTTGCTGAGATCTAGAAACCAAAATTTTTCGTCTAAAACGCTTCCCCCACCCCTGAAAATAATGTCAATTCAAGGGGTCTACCCAGTCTATTCCTAGAAATTTTAATTTAATAGCTCCACTGGTTTGAGAGCTACGAGCCTTCAAAGGATTTTGGTGGTCGACGTACGGCGTACGGCGGACAGACGGAGTGAAAATTTTTATTGCTTTTTTCGTGTCTACTAGTCATGAAATGTACACAAAAAAATTTTGAGGGCAGCAAATTTTTTTTTTTTGAAAATCAATAGCAATACTGTATTATTACTAATAAAGTAAAAACGGTCTAAAAGGCTGACTTTGCTCAAAAAGGCGAATATCCACACTACAGTCGGTGTCTTAACCGGACACTGTCTACCTTCATGCTAAGAACCTCGGTTTCTTCTCAAACGACTTCTGTAGAAGCTGTATAGATGAGAAGGAGAAGGAACCAGTGCTTCACCTTCTCTGTACCTGTCCAGCTCTATCAGCTAGAAGGAAATCTCATCTTAGAGTTCACTTCTTCAAATGCATTCATTGGTGTTCTTGCCGCAATGGAGGTCGCGAGAATCCAACGCTTAATTAGGAGCTCTAAATACTTTAACGAGTAGGACCGGATTCGATGATCCTGTGGTAACACAACGGACCTTTTAGATCTAACTGTGTCCGTGTTCTAACGGATAGCCACGCGTACCTACGTACCCACGTCCGAAATGCCGGAGTCCAACCAGAGTTACGTACACTGCCCAGAAATGGCAGGCCATTGTCCGCGAAGACTTGTCGATCGGTATTGTTTTGGTACTGAAAAACAACCAGACCAGTGTCGGGCCAAGAATTGGTTTATTATTGGTGTATATGCTCTTTTGGCATTGGTTCAACATATTTATTAAAACTGACACAATCTTAGCTCAAGATCATTGTTAAATTTCTCTCAATTATTTATGATTAGAAGGTTTTTTTTTTCATATATGTAAGCTATGATGCTCTCGAAGTCAGTCACATCGGACCACTATTTTTTACATGTAATGTAATGTGTTCCAAACGATTTACTTCCGATAGTCAAACTGCCATGAATATTACGTGTTAAATACTCATCAGATAAGAAAGATGAGAAAATCGCTAGAGTCTATAAACTTAGATGCAAGATAATATATCAAAAAGTGCACACTATGAAAAAGTTAAGTAAACAAATGTATTTTCAGTATACGATGAGCAATTTAAATAGGTGAGATAACTCTCGTTATAAGAAAACAAAAAGAGCCTTTTTTTATAATAACAAGCTGTTTCATCAATTTACCTTCAGTTTCTACAAAACAATTTCGGTTTTCCTTTATAATTCTTGTTGCATTAGACCGGAATTTTGCAAGTATTCAGGGTAGCGAACGCTTCTTTCCCCATCGCAATGCAATCGATTTCGCAAAAGAAAATTTCACCAACTACTCACTTAACTTAAAATTATGCATGATAGTAAAAGTAAGACGTTCATTGTCCGAAGAAGATGACGATACCTGCCAATAAACTCCGATGAAAGTCAATGAACATTCATCCGAACTCAGGTACGAAGTACCTTCATAGTGGCCTTTCAAAGATGCTGTCCATCGATACCTTTGAAAATCACATCGTGTCCAGTTATGATCCAATGTAAAAATTATCTTTAATTTTAGCGATCAAAAAAGAAAGAGAAAAATCTTTCTAATTTAGCGATCAGTTGATCGTCGAAAACACTAAAAATCGTTCAATTCCCAAAGGAATGCCTCTCAACCAAATTCCCGTGATTGTTCGTTATTAAGGCAATCCAACAAAGCTAACACAAAAAAAAAAAGAAATACCTGGCCTCTTCCATCATCACGTCTTAAGTTCTTGCTTCTTTGGAGGTGTTTTTTTTCCAAACAGCCGAAAACCCACGAGGTTTGAATCTTCAATTCGACCACTTCACCTGACCTTGTCCGCTCATACGTTAAAGCGGCATGTGGATCATTAAAGATCGCGTCCACTGGAAGTTGAAATGATCACAAAACTACACAACAATTGTCGGACAGGTTTGCGTCAAACTGGAGAGATGAGTAACGTCGTGATCTTCAACCAGTCGAGGTGAAGAAGCGACAATTTTCACAATGTATAGTACATATCGATGATGGCCCACATTGAAATTGGTAAAACGACTTCGAGCAGGTTCCAATTTGTGACCACGATCACCTTCTATGAATCTTCCGCAGGTGATGGCTTCTTCGATAACCTTTTGCTTCATTGTACCACAGCCGAGTGTCACAGGAAACACGCTATTCGCTATTATTGACCGGAGTAATGATCAATTCAAGTTTTTGTGCTATTGGGCTACAGGTCGCGAGAAAACAAGACCTTGCCGATTTTTCTAGCTGAATAAAACCGCAAAGTTAGCCGCTAAACCTGTTTTCCAATCGCTAGACTCACATACCTCTTACACCGGGTCATGTCTGGATTGGATCACACTGTGGGTCTTGTTTGCCGGTTTTATATGAGTGCGACTGCGGCTAGTAGTTACCTACCTATTACCTGGTAGGTGATAGGCTCTTAATTGAATTTCTGAATTAAAAGCATCTACGCTTGTGGCTTTGGGATAAATTATTATTACAAGAGTAATCAGGCGGTTTGATAGACATTGTTTCAGGCCATGGAATTGGCTTGCGTGCAATTTGCAATGGATTGTTGTAACAAGGGAGTTAACAATTAACGCACATATCAATGGAATTTTAGAGGCTCGGTTTGTTTCCTTTTCAAGACTTCATATAAGCAAACATGGTAATGGTTTGTAAAGGTTGGAATTCTTGCGTGGTTATAGGCAATATCTATGAACGTGTCATTGCCTGAGTCTTTGCATTATTCATTCTAGAATTAACGAGAGTATTACATGTATGTAAATACATCTCTCCTTTACTGGTCAAACAAGAAATACTTAATTTGCAGGTCAGATTGAAACCTCTTGGTTAGGATGACGATTCAATTAGGAAAACGAAATTATAAATCCTACAACTTCGAACTGTTGTAAGGGCATTGAAGCGTCGTTATTTACAGTAATGTCAAGCCACAAATGATTCCAAATTCAGGTACAAGTTACTCAAACCAGGTATAACGTTACCGGCAACTAGCTCAATGAACCGCTTTATAGTTTAAAAGAAAATTGTGCTGGACAAGGAGATTTCTTCACGGACGTGTTTTCATTCAATTACCAGCATGCTTTATTGATCGGATTAGAAATTTAAAAATATATGATATGTACTTTCATACTACTATGATCAACAAATAAGGGGGACTTTTTGAATGAAACGCACATACTACATTTATTCATCTAAATTTATTTTATCGCCTTCAAAGTACTCCCCTCCCGATACTATGCACTTATTTAAACAATTTTTCCAGTCCTCAAAACACCTATTGTACTCATTTTCCGATATTCCCTTCAGAGCCTTCAGGGATTTTCTTTTATCTCTTCAATGCTGTCAAAACAGTGTCCAAGATGTGGTTTTTTAAGTCGAGAGAATACGAAAAAGTCACATGGAGCCATATCAGGCGAATACGGGACTTGCGGAACGGTATTTGTTTGATTTTTGGCCAAGAATTGGCGAATAACGATTGCCGTCGGCGATGGAGCGTTGTCATGATGCAAAAACCATGAATTGTTTTCCCATAATTCAGGTCTTTTTTTGCGAATAAACTCCCAAATGAGATGTCAGTGATGTCCACAAGATCTCTGATGCTTAAACGACAATTTTCCAACATCAATTCCTTGATTTTTTCGATGTTTTCTTGAGTTTTCGATGTTGATATGGCCTTCCAGAACGATGTTCAACTTCAACATCTTTACGACCTTTTTGGAATGTTTTGTTTAACTTGTAAACCTTAGATCTTGCCATAATATCGTCCCCATAACATCTTTCCAACATTATTCCAAGCCGAAATATCGTTGCGAACACAAAATTTAATGCAAACTCTTTGCTCAATAAATTTATCCATGTTAAAAATCGCCGAACAAACTTTTTTTGACTTGCTAAAAATGACATAAATCGTAAACTAACGCTACAAATTGCGCAAAATTTTAGACAGACGTCAAGGACAGTTGTACCAGCCGATGAAAAAAAATGCATGTTCCTACGATTTCAGCGTTCTTTTTAAATTCAAAAGTCCCCTTATTTTTCGATCATAGTAGTACATCATGCTAACAACAATCGTGAAGATATCACCAGAATTACGCATCAATTAGCAAAGCCAGGAAAGTCTTCCATAACAGTTTACCATTGCGTAGAATATTGTCCGAGAGTAACTCGAAGATTGAGCAACTTTGTCGTATCTCATAAACTCGTCTAAACTTAAAGGCAACATTTGTTTGGTAGATAGATCGGGTATAGGTACGCCTTTAAGGGGTCACTTGTAGTGGGTTGTGGTGTGAGATGAAAAGGCTCGTATCTCATAAACTCGTCTAAACTTAAAGGCAACATTTGTTTGGTAGATAGATCGGGTATAGGTACGCCTTTAAGGGGTCACTTGTAGTGGGTTGTGGTGTGAGATGAAATTTGGGAGCTGCGTTTAACTAAAAATTTTGGTTTCTATATCCTTAAAGTTGAAGTTGAAATCAGTGCTTACATGTCAATCCCTTTGCCCAAAAATGGTTAGCATGGGTAAAATAGTCCGCACGTGAGAAAAATGTTTTTTTGGGATTCTTAAAAAAAGAATTTGGAGCCACCATCATTTAGTACTAATTAAGCGAGCTTATTGTTGCAAAAGTTTATTGTTCATAGGGTTATCTCTTGCGACCTGAGGAAGGTCAAATTATTGACAGGCCCGTGCTCAGGATTGTATGAAGGGGGGGGAGGGTTCACAATAAATTATCAGTGATGACCAAAAAAAAAGGTTCGCGCTTCCCAATGAAAGTTGGTCAATGAGGGAGGGGGTGGGGTTTGAGCCCCCAAAACTCTCCACGTGTGCACTGGCCTGATTATTGATGCTCTCAATAAAAATTCAAAACATCTTCAGCGAAAAAGAAAAATTTCTGTTAATAAAATAGTTGTACACAAATTAAACGATAAAATATTATAAACAAATGTATCCCAGTCAGATATCTAGTAATAAGGAGTTTTTTTTACACGTTGGGGAAATAAAGAATTTAAGTTTGCAGATATTAAAAAGTAGTTAGTTGTTCATAAATCTTGACAGGGGAAAATTATGTTATAAGTTTCAGCTACTCTTTCGTAATGGATTAATAAGTATAGCCACTATTATATCGACTTAACCCATTGTGTAATTACCGCAGTTACGGGCTTATTTTTACTGACGGATCTCGTGAATAGCTATACGATCATGTTGGGAGTTCGTCACAAATTTATGGAGTCTTACGGTACTATCCGAAACACCCTTTATGTTCTTTATTTCAAAAATTTCATCAAAATAATGATTACTTACAATATTAAAAATCACAAGTTATTTATCGCGTAAAGCTGACTTTGACTACATGCTAGATAAATTATAGTCAATTCGGTATAGTAATTATTGTTGAAAATACGCAAAAGAGATGCGATTGGTTCGTTTTGCCCGTAGTTGGGTGCGATGATGAGAAATGTGGAGTGGCACATAGTTTCTCAAGGATCGACGCGGAATACTGAAAGTTATGGCTTCAAGCAAATAAGGGGAATCAATTTCACCTAAGATTAATTTAAATACAAAACCAGCCCTAAGGATAATCCGTCTATTCTCAAGCGACTCTAGAGAAAGGAGTTTTAGACGCTGTTCATAAGGAGGAAGATGTAACGTATTAGACCAGGGAAGGTCCCTTAGAGCGAACCTTAAGAACCTTCGCTACTCTTATGTTCCTCGTAATACGGAGCCCACACCTGACAAGCATACTCAAGAATAGAGCGTACAAAAGTACAAAATAAAGTCATAGTTATATAAGGATCATTGAAGTCCTTGCACCATCTTTTAATGAAACCCCAAACAGAGTTAGCCTTGCTAATTATGTATTCAATATGATCTACAAACGTAAATGTGGAAATAAAATATACACCGAGATCTTGTACCTTGTCTGTCTTTTGTAGTGTACTACCGTCTAGGGCATAATCGAAATCGAAATCCTTACAGCTGGTGCTTGGGAATATTTTATATAGACGATGTTGTAACAAATTTCATTATCGCGAATCATATTAAAGATAAATTCATCACATCCTTATAATAAAGGTAGGTGGCACTGAAAATCACCCAATATTTCAACCAATTTGGTGAAATTTTTGGTTGTTCGCTAGGGATATATGGAGCTTCATGCTAAGGGCGCGACATCGAATCCCGACAACATAAATTTTATTGTTTTCCCAATTTTTTATTAATGGAATTTCTTCATGGTAAGCTACCATGGAAGTAAATTTGTTGTTTTCCGGCGTCAGTGGAGTGAGACCTCAACACGAAATCCCCGGCTGTTGATTAATCGCTGTACTTGAGGACAGTTGGATAACCTTCACTGGATAGGTCAGTTTATAAAACTGTGTTGCACTATGTCCGAAGGAGCAGTTTCGTCATCGGATGGCATAGACTCGTTTTATACTTATTTTCAAGATTTGAAAATTTCGCGAAATCGCGAAACAAAAATAACATAATTTGGGAGCGCTAACCTTTCTTAAAAGTGCGAACAATTTATTTCATTTAGTTTATTAATTTCAAATTATTATCAAAAATTATGTCACTGAAAACGAACGACTTACATAATTTTATAGCTTTCCTCCATCGTAGAAAACAATATGAAAGAAGTGAAAATATGTCAGCTAAGAAAAAAAACAGTTTGATCGAATTCGAATTGGCTTAATCGGTTCATGGCGTAATATAAATTAAAACATAACTATGGCTTGAAAAAAAATCGGTTAAATATGTGATATTGATCGAAACTTGCGACATGACGGTATTGTTCACCTGTAATATTAAAATTAGCTTTACGGTTGAATTTCACTTACGGTTGTGTAGGGTACAGCAGAAAATTGGGAGGTCCAATTTATGTATCGCTATAACCAACATAATGACCGATGGTATTTTTTTACGGTCCACTCAATTTCAAACTGTTAAATTTAACGCAGATATTTCGGTATTGTTACTCGTGTGACAGCAGTTAATTTTGGATTTAATTTTGTTTTGTTTTTCTGTATGGTAACTGAGCCATAACGTATTATTATGATAAAATATAGAGATCAGGTTTGCTTACCTATCTGTTCGGGTATTGTTTCCTTACAAATGGTCGAATTGATGAAAGAATCCGGTCAAAAAACTTCACTTTTGACAACTCTTTCTCTCTTTCTCTTTCTCTTTCTTTTCTTAAGTTATGTTTGATTTGAAATAATAAACAAGTTTGTAGAAATATTTTCTTTAGGTTTTTGTAGTTTTCTGCAAGTATTCGATGGTCTAAATTGAACTACATATGTATGTGCATACTGATTAGCAATTATTAGTACAGAATTGCAAACACAAATGCTTTAATAGTTTTGTAAGTTAGTTAGCTACGTCGCTCAAATCAGTAATACCAACGTCGGCGCGACGTTCTAATAACCGATAATCTCCATTGGTTAAGTTTGCAACGTCTTTCATGACGATTCACTTGGCTGTACGCAGAAGTATGTGATTTATGCAGTCTGGAAGTAATCTCTTGGCGTATCGGTTGTTACATTCCAGTTTTCTTAACAATAAATAGTTACAGTATTGTTCCTTTTTGTACAACACTTAAAGTTGTTTTTTATTGTACATTTAATGACCACCACCTATTTTTAATCAATTAGAGGTTCTAATGCCGACGTTAGCCGACGGTTTGCCGTCGTTATGCCGACGTCGTACTGAATTAATATTTAGACAACAGACAAATAAAGTTTGCTCAATCGATTAGAAACTTGAAGCCATTTTCTTCCATTTGTTCTTGCGCTACTTTGAATAATTTTTTATTAATTAATGATTGTTGATTGTCGACCGGGATTTTATCTATGACTGTCAGAAATATTATTCACATCTCTTCCGACATCGGCTTATATTGTACCCGAATCTTTAAACACAAAATTCCAGCAGACAAATTCCTAGAATTTTCACTTGCTTTTCGTGGTAGGCATGTGACTAAAAGAAGTCGTAGGTATCTCATCAACAAAAATAAACTTGACATGTTTTTACCGCGAGCACTTTACCTTTAGAGTGGAAATTAGTGATGTCTGTCGACATAAGAAAATAAATCATTTCGATTCCGACGGTCTTAGTCATTTTTCGTTATGTACCTGTATCAGGGATTTTAACGACTTTAGATAAAGAAAACCGATGATGATGATGATGGAGTGACGCAACGTAGCAAGACGCAAAACCACTGTCAGAACAAGACGAAAAATTTACATTTCGCCGATTCGGAAGAAGCGTCATGAATTTCGTTTCCGTTCTTCGCTCATGGCGAACGACAGGTCTAATTTTACGGCGATATATGCCAGGTAAAATAGGTAGGTCGTAGGTACGAGTATATGCAAATCGCAACATAGACGAAATACCTGTACAGCGGTTGTGGTCAGTCAGTAGCCAACCCCTTCGCGTCACCTTAACGTCCGTTAATTATTATTTTCCCGTCGTTGCTTCTAACAAAAGTTACGGCTTGAGGAGTTAGGTGTAGATGAAGGGTAAGTTCCTCTGTGGACTATAAGATGTACGGCCGAAGTCTTTAAGATTCCGCCAAGCGTGACGCTATTGCATGTTAATGACACACTTGAAGGCTCGCAAGAATATACCGCCGACGAGATGAAATGCAACGAGCAGTAGTTGCGCGGTTTAAGGGTATAGTACGGGGCTAGAAGTTGTTATTATTCTATCAGAAAAAGATTGCTATGCATTTCTTTGCGGCTATCTTATAGGAGGTATCATGAAGAAGATGCCGTGCTCGAATCGCACTATGCGTTTCTATGACTTCGCAATTCATGTGATATGTCAAGGCGTAGAGCGGAAAGTTATTGAGCCGTAGATAAGAAAAAAGTTGAATAACTATGACTTTGGCATTAGAACGGACCGGAACGAAATTAATATTTTAGCCGGATGTTCCCAAGTCTTTTCCAAGAGGGTGAAGATGATTTTACACGGTACAGTGTGAGAAATAGGTTTCCATCATATTTTTGGAATTACCTTTTAAAAGACAATGATATATGAATCATGGACCCCTGAGTTTTGTTTTTTTGATTACATTTTTTTTATTGAATGTACAGAAAAAGAACTTAATAAAACGAGTAAACATATACAACGATCTCATGACATTGGTTGAAATTGGATTCTTCTTTCTTTTTTTATTTGCGTTACTCAAAAAACATAAATGAGTTACCACGAGGTCGTGCAGACGTTGGGGATATAACTTTTGGTCAGATCCATAACGTCGCTCTGGAGTTACCCCGACGTCGTGCCAACCAATTCGAGGAATACTTTCAAGATCGTTCCTTCGTCGCCATAGACAGATTGATTTCTGGTACGGTGGTACCAATATGTAACTGTAACGTTGTAGACGCTAAAATGCAGTAAAAGCATTATTCACTATCCCTAATATAAAATAACACTATTACATTTTGTCTAATATTGAATGGTGGGCCAGTACAAAGAAGATAAAAAGTGTTTTTCTCAAAATCGTAAAAATGCATACCGCATTTTAGCTTAGGACGGCAGGATAGTGTGGCAACCTAAACTCGGGAAAAAAATCTATAGGGTCTACCAATAAGGACGATAGAATTTTTATGGCTCATGGCGGCCATATTTAAATTTCAAAATTTGCGATCTGCTGAATCGTTTCACGTTGTCCCAACGTTTGGAAATTATTCAAATATTCTATCAAAATTCGAGAAGTTTTGTTGCTACTCAAAGAGCATTTCGTGCAAAGTATGATCGTCATTCTGCTCCTTTTGAACACGCTATTAGTCGCGTAATTCAAAAGTTGGAGACAGAATTTACTCTACACGATAGTAAGCTACCGACACGACAACAAGACAGTGCAGCACAACTTGCTATACGGGGGGCGTTACAATGGAGTTATGGCGTGAATTTGCTGTGAATTCGGTGAATCGGTTATTTCACGAAATCATCCTCACAATTGGCCACCAAGATCTTGTGATTTAACACCACTAGACTACTTTCTGTGAGATTAAGCTAAATTACAGGTTTACACCAACAAACCCAAGAGTATTGATGAGCTCGAAGCCAACATTCGGTGTACCATAGCGGCCATACTATCCGAAATCCTGCACAGAGTTATCGAAAATTGGCGTCACCAGATCAATCACTGCAAGAAAAGTCGGCGTGGTAATTCAAACGACATTCTTTAAATCATAAATAGCATAACATGTACCATCTAAAAAAACATTTCGCAACTTTTTTAAACGAATTTACTTTGTTTTGTTTCAATTTTAAATCCTATCGTTTTTATTGGTAGACCCTATTTTTAACTTAAGGAGAAATAACTCAAGTCAGACGTAGTATTTATAATTTGATTAGGGGCCAAGGCCCGATTTGGGATGTCGCACCATATGTGTTTGGAGAATTACCTTTTTTTCAGAAGATGTATAGCCCTTACCAGCAATTAATAGCCACCATTAATAATTTTTTCTAAGATTCTTTTCCTGCTTCAAATATTATTTGTTTGACCAATGGCTGAAATCATAGTAAAAATTTAAACTAAAAATTTGGCTTAAACTTAGGATCTTTCGGACAAATTACTAAGTTTAAACCAAATTTTTGGTTTAAACTTCGACTATGAAACCGACCCTTAGACAAGGTAAGATAATCCAATACGGTTTCTAATTAATCCGTAAGTAAAAATATGTAGTTCTGTTTACAGTTTTGAAAACCATATTTTGTAGTTTTCAAAAAATAGCCCAATTAACTTTACAGAAAGGTGAATTTTCAATATCCGTGGAAGAGTGTTTCGGAATTGTACCCTCACTAATTTTAAACGTTATATCTTAGCAACTAATAATCAGAATTCAAAGTGTTACAGCTTGGTTTTTAGGGAATTGAATTACCTTTTATTTAATGTAACAGTTCAAATTGTAATTGCACCCGATTAGGAAATATTTACTTAAGGACATCATTTTTTTCTACTTCAAGCTGGGTTTCCATATGCGACAATTTTCTGTGACAGAAATTTGTCAGTCAGGAGTTTACATTTGTAACATTACTTGTGCCACACCTTTTTGTAGATTATGGCCATCTTATAAATTATTGGCAGTTGCTAAAATGGTTGCAGTCTCGATCTTAGCGCGTGAAATGAACTGCAATTTTCGAAAAACCTTTGAACTGAAATTGTTGTTACACATGAAAAGTCAGAGAATCTCCGACTAGCGACATGCGACAAAATTTGTCAAGAGATTTGTAATCTGATTTGATAACTGATCTGTCACACATAATGTCACAAAAATTATCGGAACCCCAGCTTCAATCCTAAAAAATTCGTGAGCAATGTAGTTTTTCTCAGAAAACCCCATTATAAAAAAAATCAGTTTAAATTTATTTTTTATGTACCATATTATTATCTTCTATCACCAACACAAATGGTCAAGAGATGTTATTGGTCACTTGAAAAATTAATCAACCACCAAAAGTTCACAATTGAGTTCCGTACCGACGTCGTGCTGTTTTAAGATTGAGAAAACTTGAATAATCGAACTTTTATGTTAACAACACCAAAACAATTTGGCTTAAAATAATTTTCTACATGAATGACTACAAATACAATATATCAATAGAATATCGCTTTTATCATTAATTGCTATTACGAATTTTGCACATATTGAACGTCCTAAAAAAAGGTCCCGATTGCAATTTCGAACACATAAAATTGCACATTACTACCTCGTAAAGATAGTTACTGCGTAAAATTGCAATATTTCCATCATCTGCATTGAGGTTACCAAGTTTTAAAGTAAGAAAACTTTATCATTACACAATTCACAAAACATTGTTATGCTAGTCATGCATCAGTTAGCGGTAGG
This sequence comes from Beris chalybata, assembly GCA_949128065.1. Lineage (NCBI taxonomy): Eukaryota > Metazoa > Arthropoda > Insecta > Diptera > Stratiomyidae > Beris > Beris chalybata. The sequence continues at coordinate 33,610,666 of OX421894.1, read as the reverse complement.
TAAGGAAAACAACTTAAATGTTCATTTGCCCGAAAAGTACTCGAGGAGCTAAATTTAGGCTATTGCTGAAAAATACGATCATTCCATTCCACAACATTACGAATTAAAAGCTTACGAAATCGTATCAAACTGCAAGAAAACGAATCTAGTTCTCGATATTGGAAAATTGAATATTGATTCGTAATTAATTCGCACATAAGAAATACGTTTCGCAATTTATTGATTTTGGCATCGAGTTTTGTGCAAACATAATTTCAACAAAATAAGAGGAAACAATGCAACGAACTCGACTTGGACTTAGTTCTATAAAATATGTATAAAATCAAAAGTTATTGACTGGAAACTTGTTATTTTAATATGAAAATATTTCGGGTTTGTCGCTTAAGTCTTTCGTTTTTTTTCCTGTTTAGAAACTTGAATAACCAACTATTTGCCAGAATTCTGGTAAAGTAAACTTGTTTTTATTTAAATTGAATTAATTATTACTAGTATTGCTATTCTTTTGCGACTTATGTTTTAGATTGATATTGGGAAAGCAAGTATGGTTTTGCGTAACATATTACATAACCGACATCAGTTTGTTATAAAAATAAAATTTATTTTTACAATAAAATTTTTTACGTTCTCACGTAAATTTCGTCGGTACTATTTATTTATTTTTTTTCTCGACTATATCTTCAATGTCGCAATTCCATGGGGTTATCAACAGGAATGTAATGTATCGAAAAAGACGTTGTTACATCCCTACGTCTCACAGCAATCATACTGACCCCAAGAAATTGACCTTTGATGAATGACCAGACGTATAACGAAATAGCGAATGGTTAAAACTCGTTAGGGTCTATCCAAAACTCTACAAAAGTTTACCCGTTTCGGAGAAAAGTATTTTACGTAGTACCTACCTAGAAAACATTTGAGTCTGGAAGGAAAACAATTTGTCCGCAATGGTTGGGGTGTTTTAGGTCAGAGTTTCGTTTTCTATCCGAAGAATTCTATGGAAGTATAGTGCTTCTAAATTTCACTATTCTGAAGTTGGCCTCTCGAACTTTTATATGATAGGGGCAATGGTTTTCCATTGGATGGTTTTACCTGAGGACAGCTTATTGCCCAAATTCAAGTACTTACAGAAACTAAGAAAACGTTGTTAGGATTTTTTTTCTTCATATATGGTAGCCCTCTCTAATTATCATTTCCCATTCTTCAACCCTTCCATTTTTCTAGACTGAAAAAAAAAGAAATCTCTATAAAAGTAAATTTCTGCGTTCTTTACCCAATGTATTTTAAGTTCCAAAACTCGATATCGTTACTAATCTTTATGCTGTCTGAAGTTTATTAAATATTGTTGACAAAAGTTTACCCGTTTCGGAGAAAAGTATATCTGTATCGGAAGTAATTTTTGTTAATTATGTAAATAAAATGCTATGAAGGATTTTGTTCAGAGTGTTGTAAATTGTTCCTGTGGATAACATTTTACTTGTATACTTTCGGACTGTCCAAAGGTACACATATTGTCCAATTCTTAAGACATTCTCTAACTAAAACTAATATCTTCGTAGATACTAACAAATTCTCGACGATTTTTTTTTAATGTTCATCCTTAATACATTGATAATACGTGGACAAAAGGATATTGCGATATCGAATGTATTTCACGAATCACAGACCGATTTGAGGAACGGTCGGCCGATATTGAATACGATTTTGTAACGTCAAACCTTAAACGCGTTTTTCCCTAAACTACTTTTTCCGGAGCGCGGTACGTTCACAGCTTCACTTGTGCCGCTATATAACCCATTAATATGTAGTTTTTTCCATTTATTTTATATCAAAAAAAATGAAATTGAGGCATATTTCGGGCCTTTTAAATAATACCTTGCCTTAAAGATTAATAGCACTTTCTATGGAAAAAATGACAACTGTCCACAGGTAGAGGAGTTGCCTCTACTCGTATTTTACTTTAATCAACGGAACTATTCCTAAGATCGCTATTATTTTTGATATTTTTGAACAAGTGTGGTCAACTTCACACATATTCAGTAGCCTCTGTTTTAATAGACTGTCGCCTTACAATTTCAAGTCACTACAAAAATTGTGTTCCATTTCAAATCGTCGCTTTTATATTCAAGTTATTTTGGTTTTAGCGCTTTAAACACAAACTTGATGGTTAAGGCTGGTCTCCAATTACATCGCTGCTAATCACTACCCTTGTCAATCAAGTAAATGAGTCAGTTAGAATTCCAGTGTTAGTTGATAGAAAACTTGTCATCATACTTCTGTAAAAAATTTAAGATACAGACTAATTGATTTTCAAGAAAAACAAGTTCAAATAAAATTCTGTAAATCCCGGTTGATTTTTAACTCGAAAATTTCTATGGATTTCACGTGACAAGGTTGTCTCTTCATCAAAATCCAAAACCGCATACTTATGCTAATAGCAAGACAAATCTCAGTTATCTACATAAAATCCGCTTAGCAAAAATAACTTACGGATCCACTGACTCATATTTTGCATTTCATTCAAAATAAAAATATTTTTTCTACAGGTGCAGAATTTCAATGAATTTTACTGAAATTAATCTCAATCTGCATAACGTTCGATTTATCTGAAGCTAACTCATATGAGGTTATATCATACGAGGTGTCACAATTCGTTAAGCTATGGTTGACGGACGTTAATATCGAAATAAATGGTTCGAAAAATAGACTAGTTTAATCTAATGCTATTTATGTCGAACGCATGCTAAACTATATGGTCTGCAATGTAATTTTTGCAAAATATATATCACAAGGTATAACATGTTTTTTGCCCAGGTATTTTGCTTTAATTCAGCTAAACACGGCTTGCACGTATCTCTTGCTCGAAATCACCTAAATTACATAAGTTTTGGGTTTGGAAGAAAAAAATCGTGAAAAACTCTAATATTGGTAATATTGCGGCAGTACGTTAAGAGTGAAAGTGCACGAATGTTGTATGCATTTTATTGCTGTATGGTGTTTTTTTTTGTAATAAGCACAAAAATAAATATTTTCCCACCTGTGTATTGAAGATGAGCAATTAACTTATTTGAACGGACAGTTTCGATTGTAATTATAATTTGCGTAATTTCTTTTAATTAAAAAAAAATCGCTTACTGAAAATTTTCGTATCTACGTAAATTTTCACTTTTATCTTAATGCCGGTTCGAATTGATTTTACCACCGGTTTGAGATAATTTTCGCGAAATTAATTTTGCAATTTTTTTCTTCAATTCGAGGAAGTAGCAATTTTTGCCAATCGACTTTCTAAGAAATATAAAATAACTGCATTTGGTAAGTTTGGAGTAATTGACCGGGAGGCTAATACTACCACGATATCCTTAAATGATGCAAATTAAAAAGTCCCATCACATTTTCGTGCAAATTTCTTCGATACATTTGAGTAGCGGTAAAATCCATTCAGCCGTATAAAGAAAGTCTCGAATTGTCGTCTTAAATGGTCATACGATCGTGCCATTCTACTTGTCACTCTTTTGGACTCATTTCCGGATTGTGAATTCAATGATACGAGGTTTTAGCACTTACCGACTCTACCTGAATATAATACACAAAAATTCAAATAGCTACACCTTCGCACGAAATTTTACATAAAAACTATTGCAGTCGAAAGTGGTTCGGACATGGCAAATAGAAACGTGTAAGATAACGACATAACGCGTGTCTTACGTAACAAAATCGATCGCGTTGAATTTGAACTCAATAAAAGCACACGTCCTTCAGAGGTCGAATTAATTCTAAGGTGATGTGAGTAGTTTTGCAGCTGTAGCCTAGCTACAAAAACTATAACCGGATAGCGAAAATAAACTAGAAGTAGCCTAAAGACATATTCAAATTATGCACATTGAAAAACAGTTCTAGATTTTTAGCGTGGCCGCTCGACAAAAAAAAGTCTGAATCGAATTACAAAGTGAACTAGCAAAGTTGTTCGACTTATCCACAACTACAGATCATTTACCTTTGCCATTAATCACTCTGTATCTCAAGTCGTTAACTCTTTTCGTGCAATTAATAGAGTTTTTGTTGTTGTTTTCATTTCAGATACCCGCACCGCAGTAGTTGTCCATCTACTTCACAATGTCGTCGACACCGACTAATCCAGCACCAGATTCTACCGATCAAATCGATCACACGTATCCTTATAAGAACGAGGTTTCGCTATCGATCGGCAACGATGATCAGCCACCCACTATAACACCTACACCTTCGCCGCGAAGTATTCAAATGGAAATCCCAATACCCGAATTGGAAAATGTACCATTGCGAAAATCGGGAAAGAGATCACCGAGCGATGAGAAGAAGATCGGTCTGGATAATCCGGGATTCGAACCGGAACCGATTAAGCCGAGACCTCTGAGTTCGTTCGGACAAAACGGACTGAATGAGAGCGGACCGCAACCACCAGCGAACGGAAAGAGTCACGATACCAAGCCACCTGCAGCAGGTAAGACAGGACTTAAATTGATTACAATTAGAGTGAGTAAGGGTGTTAATAAAAAATACTTTCGAGATGTCTTTTAATTTTTGTCTTCAGTTTCTGTGGTGCATTGGGTACATAGAGTGGTCGTCTTCAAATTGCGATCCTGGATATTAGACTTAACCTGCCACGTGGTTTTAATTTGTCCTAGCATTTCCTCCTCAATTGATTGTTTTCATGTGTTCACTCTACGTATTTCTTGCAAATTTTGATCTGGGTTCCTAAAGTCAAGACCATGGAACCTTGAATTGAAAAGTTGACACTTGGAACTAATATGAACCGATTTTTATATCTTGAAAACGCTTAAGACGTTTATAACGATGAAACGTTTATAGCAAATGTGGTCATACAAAGGAGTAGTGACGTTAAAAAGTTGGAACCGTAACACATCACAAATCAATGGTGATAAAAGTTGAAAGTACAATTATAAATTTGAAGATTTGTAGGAAATAGTATCAAATAAATAGCACAAATCGTATCCACTACAAAAATTATCTTTCGAATTTAAGGAATTCTTCGACCTTAAACCATTTAATTTTTTCACTACAGATACCGATAAACTCCATTCGGTAGATCGATTTTTTTAAGAATATTGGAATGCCGGAGAAAGGCTAGTGTGTAAAATATGTTTACTTTAATCTATTAAAATTTTAATAACAACGTATTTTGATTGGTCTGAAATTGGAAGAAAAAGCTGTCTCCAAATTGTATATCTTCCTGTTTTTTGGCTAGTGAGTAGAGTAAGCTGAAAAAGCAAATTGCAAAATCTTTTGTTTGTCGTTCAGTACCGGGGTACTGGCTGACAATTTCTGTGATATCTCTGGAGCCGAACTTTGGAGAGTCTTGATCACAGATAACGAATGGCTCTAATACCATGGATACACTGCTGGTATTAATATAATAATATCGTCAATACCAGCAGTGTATCACCCAATGCTAAGCATATACGATTAAATAAACGATAAACGAACTGGTATATATCTAGTTTTGAACCCGTTTCATGGTATACAAAATTAGATAATTTTACCTAGTACACTATGCAGTTTACTGCTAGTTGTGCCATTTCCCAACTGTGTGGCGAGTATCGCAACTAAATGTCTTTGTTTGCTTATACCAGATACTGTCAAATCATTACATATGTGCAGAGTATCATGTGTAGCTAGTTTCAATAGTATGATTTCAATATCATGGTTCGTATACTAGCTGTGTATCCATGGTATAAGGTTACACAAATGTGTGCCATATGAAAACCATTTGTTATTCAACTTAATGAAGTAATGATTCGCAACTAAATTTGATCTTAGATCCAAACCCTGTAAGTTGTGAACTAAAGCTTATCCATGAGTATATTTGTAAACATACACATATAATATAGTTGCAGTTTTAATGTCCATTATGTCCATTTTTTAATTACGGTAAAGCTTTTTTGTATCATAGTTTCAAACCATCGAACACCGAAGAGTCACAGGCATTCTACTATTTGCCAATTACTTTATTATTTTAATAGTAAAGTATTTTTTTTAATGGTTACACATTTCTAGTGTGGCGTTCTCCATGTGCGTATTATGTTACTTGCTATTAATGGACCTGGAATAAATGATCGAAGTTCTTTAAAACTCAAAAATTAGGTGTTTCCATTTATTGTGAGTCCTCCTCTTTCTACGCTTTCTTAAGGAATAGAGATCAAATTTTAAAGCTCAGTTTGAATGCAAGCATCTACTTTGAAGGTAATTTGTATGGTAGCTATTCTCAGGAGAATTGACTTGATTTGAATTGTTTTTGGTCTAATAATAATTATTATAAGAAATAGATTTTTTTTGTAATTTCTTATAATATATATATGACTAATTTAGCTCAGTCTCCAATTTTTTTGGGTCATGAATTCATTCAAATTCGACTGTTCACCTTTGATTTTACCCATATTCCCAACTATTTCCGAAAAATTAAAATATAGTAAACCCATATTTTTAGCAGACTTTTTGCCAACGAATTAAAAGAAAAAAATCGGCCAAAAGTAAAAATTTCGTTTGCTTACAAATAAAAACCATTAATTCCAATTCTAGAAATTTAAAAGATTTTTACATATTAAACTGAATTTAATTGATTTTTATTGTGTTAAGTCTACTGACTCCTAAAAATTAAATTAACTGAAAATTTCATTATCTAGTTCTTCGTATTAGATATTGGTGATCTAACCGGTTAAGCGATGGATGAAATTTTAGTCGATATGCTAGTACATACATTGTGCTTTTTACTTAATTTGATGTGTAGATGGAGCTAATAACATTCTATTCGGGGTAAACATGTTGTTTAAATGTTCTGTTATATTTTTGATAGGTTTATAATAACGTGAAATATTCCATGCTCGCAGGAAAACAAAATAGTGGAACGGGGTAGAGCCTAGATAGTATAGAATGAAAGGAAATTCTTCATACTGATCAGCTAGTATGATTTTTTCACTTGCTTATCCACTCCGAAATTGTAATTTGCGTTGGCTAATAGTTTATGGAATTTCGGTTAAATTCAACTGTAATTCAAAAAATTAGTACACCATAGAAAAATATTTCTATTTCATTTTATTTTTTAAGAATTTTTAAATTACATCATCTGAACTCAAAGTTATTTAAAGAATAAATTGCAGTCATCTTCTCAGTGCTTTGTCGTAGATTATTTTCATTGAAAACATAATTGCGAAAACACTTGTTTGTCTTTATCCAAAAAGTCCACCGAATGGTCGATTGTTATTATTGCCACCACCACCTCCTCCACCAAGGAAATTACCAACGCCATTTGCAAATGCTTGACCAAGAGCTCCAAACACATTTGCGCCACCTCCTTGATTATTGTTGTTGTTATTGTTACCAAAGAATCCACCTCCTTGGTTATTGTTGTTATTGTTTCCAAATAAACCTCCAAATAAACCACCTTGGTTATTTCCTTGGTTATTTCCTTGATTGTTGTTATTATAGTTTTCTTGGTTTCCGTTGAAGTTTTCCTGGTTTCCGTTGTAGTTTTCCTGGTTTCCATTGTAGTTTTCTTGGTTTCCATTGTAGTTACCGCCTTGGTTGCCGTAATACCCGCCTTGATTTACACCAGCTCCTTGTCCATAATTACCTCCGAATCCACCTGTTCCGTAGTTTTGTCCTCCTTGACCCTGATATCCACCACCGTATCCGGGCCTTTGAGGGTATCCACCTCCGAATCCAGGCCTTGCAAAATACCCACCTCCGAATCCTGGTCTCCCAGCAAATCCACTACCGAATCCAGGCCTTCCGGCGAAACCTCCACCAAAACCTGGCCTTCCGCCAAATCCACCTCCGAATCCTGGCCTTACTGGATAACCGCTACCAAATCCTGGTCGATATCCACCACCAAGTCCACCACCGGGATAACCGCCATAATATCCAAATTGTCTCGGCTTCCTTGCTGCTGTATTGGCATGCCCTTGTCCACCTGAATCCAGTAGAACCATTGGCTTCACTTCATCAATCTTCGATTCACTTGCTAATTTTGCATCACTTAAACAGAGGGCTGCTATCGCAACTACCAAACAAATAAAAACACGCATTTTAAGAATTTTTCTTTTTTTCTTAACACAACTTTGTGGATGTGAAGTCGATTTTATTGATGGAACTTCAAGTGATTACGTAACTTTTTGTACTGCCTGAAAAACTCTTGAGCTAGTCAATTTATACCCCAATAATCTAATCGCCAAAATCTTGATCGATTAGCAAAACTTTTGGAAATGTTCCACATAAGGACCAAATATAACGGACGGTTTGCTCGAAGCCTTCGGAAATGCCCAATTCATCGAGGTAACGACTTCTTTACGACATCCGATTAGGCTAATTTTTAGCAAATAGTCGATAAGTTTCTTCAATGAACGTGTGGGAGGATTATTAACTTTTGAACTTGAATTGTGTTGTGATTTTGTTTTAAAAGATTCGAAGAAAAAATGCAGGCCAGGGTCATCTCGCTGAGACATCATCAATTTTTTCGCGTGACTCAGATATTTACTTCGTGAATGGAAGAAATTTTAAATTGAATATATAGAACTATTACTTGGTGCTTGCCTAACTAAAACTGTATTCATTTTGGGAATTTAAATAGATCACAGAATCCTAGAAACACAATTCAAAACTACTTATAAAGTACCTTTTATGAACTAAATCATTGTTTTAATTAAAATTTGCTTTCCAAAGTACCATACCATATGCCATAATCCTGTGTTCGTAGACCAAATTTATATTAGTTCACTTTACCGAATGCTAGAACTTTTGCTTTCAATTAACGAAATTTAAGATCTTTTTCGGATTTAACTTCATTATATCTTAGAAAATCGAAAAATTCAAATCAAAACAACATTTTTATGATTATTCTCCCAATTCTTGAAATTGCATTTTCCAAAATCCATTTCAAAATTAAGTTTTAAAAATTCTGTTTTAAAAAATACGTTTGGTCAAAATCTTATTTTCGCGGATGAAATTAATAGATAATCAATTCATTCGTCTCATCTCCAGAACTTTCGTATCTAATCTGAGAAAATTTTAGAATTTATTAAATTTTTTCATGTATCAAATTTAAATCTTTTTTCCGGCTCTAAAGTTTGATATCAAAACAAAATGGGTAGACAAGTTTTCTCAATTTACAAAATTCTCTTTTCCGAAATACGAGCACAGACGAAATGTATCGAATAGCTTATCTTTTTTCCGGCTCTAAAGTTTGATATCAAAACAAAATGGGTAGACAAGTTTTCTCAATTTACAAAATTCTCTTTTCCAAAATACGAGCACAGATGAAATTTATCGAATAGCACCTTAATGCAGGCTCTGTAGAATGTTAGATAATAATCGACTGATATACTTTTTGTTAAACATTTTGACAAAAAAATTTAAGTAATCAAAACCCCTTTGTCAGGTGTTTAGTGTGTTTAGGTATTATTTGGAATTTCCATGAATTTCAGGGAATCAAATAAAATTTACTACCATAATTTTGAATAAAGTTTTATGTCCGAGCAGAAATTTAAAAAAATTGCTATCCTGAAATTTGGTTTTTACACGTCTTAGAACTCCCCAAAAAAAGAAAAAAAATGTCCGCCTGCCCGCCGTAGATACCGTGCGCCGTAAGCAAAAGCTTTTGAAGGTGTGTAATTCAAAAACCTGTCGAGATATTAAGTTGAGAAAAGTTTTTTGGTGGTCACATTGGGCTACCCCTACTATCTTTAGAAATAAATTCTGATTTTTACTTCTCAAAAAACGCAAGGGTTAGACAAAATTTACGACTATTTAGAGGCACTATAGAGTCATCCTAAATTTGTTGATAGGTGTAGCAACATACGAGGATGGGGGGATATTTTTTTTATATCTCAAAAGCGGCTTATGTTAGAAAGTTCAAAATTAGTACGCATGTGTATGTGTATATATTCCAGATTTTTTAATATTTCGCCACTAGGAGGGTGTAAAATGATTGTGTATGTTTTTACAAACTCCGCTCTGTAGCTCAGTTCTGTAACTTATGCATGAGAAATTTCTCACCAAAATGTTACAGTGAGAACAAATTGATGCAGTTTTGTCTCTGTATTTTCACCAAATGAGAAAGCATACCTGGATGACGTCAATTACTGTGCTTTCTTATTTGGTGAGATTACAGAGACAAAACTGCATCAATTCGTCCTCACTATGACGTTTTGGTGAGAAATTTCTAATTCATAAGTTACAGAACTTAGCTACTGATAAGATATCGAATCGTATTTTACTTTAACGGACTTTTTCTATAATCGCACAAAATTCGGTTTCAGATTTTTTTGATATTCAACCCCTATACGGTTAGGTCGGTTTTTTAATCCCTGTTTTTATTGAAATTAAAAAAATAAAAATTAGTAAGTAAGTAACAAAATCTGCCAATCTCCTGAGCATGCCTTTATTATTTTTTGGGTTGAAGTCCGTTATAGCTTACTTGACCATCTTGTCCTGCCCTAAAGTACCCACCCAAATCAATCGCCACTTAATTTTTCAGGCAATTAATTGCCCGAGGATTATTGCCAAAACTAGAAGAGTGATTAATGGAGCAATACAGGGCAATATCATGCTAGTTGCGGCAGTATTTCAGCAATGTGAAATTTTTTTCACGGATTCGAAGTATTGTTCGCCCTATAGTTGTCGTATTTTCACTGACTTCCTTGTTCGGTGAATCAATTTTCAAGTTTTGTTTTGGACTTCACATTTATTTGTCAAGTTTCGTGTTGTAATGGCGTGAATTCAAATATTCCCGTGTTTTATTTTAAGTTTTAGATATGTTTATCTAGTTTGCTTTCGTGTTGTTCATAGACTGAATTGTTCATGTATGATCTTATTGCCAAATTGCTAAGTATTGCTCCATATCGCTAGTCACTGCTGAGCAATGAAATTGCCAAATTGCTCCATATCGCTAGTCACTGCTGAGCAATGAATTGAATTCATTTTGTAAATTGCTGATGTTGCTGTATGTTTTCGTGACGTCAAAGTTGCCTGAAATTGCTGCAACTTGAGCAATTTTAATCGTTCGTGTTCGTGGGCGGTTTTGGCGAGCACTACTACTACAAAGTAGTAGTCACCAAAACCGCCCATGTCTGTCTTCTTTTTAAGCTCATTCTCCCTCTGCTATCAAAGTTGATCATCTGAGGTATTTTCCACATCGTATTAACTTCTCAGCATGAACACTGCGTTCCAAAACTACGTAGAGTGGTGACACAGTATGTTTCCTATGCGTCATTCGGTATCCATATAAACTGCTTCATCGGCGCTTTTTTTCAGTCTCATTATCACACGTGATAAACATCGTAAAGCTCTCAGCAGGCGTTTCTAAAATAGACAGACTTTTGCTTTAACCGTGAACAGTTTCATTTTCATTTTGTTCCATAATTAATGCAAATTAGTGTTTAATTTCTTCTCCATCGACCAGACCAACTTTTAGTTGTCCTTCAATATTTCCAGCAAATCAAGGAAAATTAAAAGTATGCCCAAATTTATCAAAAGACCAAAAGCGTGTTGTGCAATTAGTCGCATTGGCCTAGAATCAATATCGGCATTACCATATTCAATTTTATTATTTCTTCATCTTAAATTTTCAGAAGCAGTCAACCTGGAACTGATCAACTTAAACAAACCGACAAATGGCCACGGAAATGGTATACCAATTAAAAAGGACACAGAAGTCGAAATCGGTGATCCGTACGACGAATATTTTGTACCAGTCAACGAACATCGAAAGTACATGAGGTGAGTGACTTTTATCGCAGATTTTCTTCATCGCTTTATAACTTTACAACCAAAAAATAAAAATAAAAATATGATCGGTGTCCGAAAAGAACGACGCACCTTCCAAAAGCAAAAAACAAAAGCATCATACCTGTACCTTTAAGAGAAATAAATAATGTCAATTTTGCACTTTTGACATGTCTGTTCTCTTATAGCGTTTCGTTCGGTAACCTGCATGGTGATCGTGGCGTTGATCATTGGGGACATTCACTTAACGTACCCGCACAAGGCGTAGTGGACTATAAAAGTTGGACAAAAGTTACGAGGTACCCCCGTAACTGGAATTAAAAACCAAAAAACAAAAACTATTAATTTTCTTTTCTTCACCTGATCCTTTTTAACTCTGTTTTACTCACCTTTTTCTTTCATTTTGTTACTTTCTTTCCTTTTCTTTACTCTATTCTATACTGCTGCATCTTATATCCTCATTTTTTTTGTGCAACTTGTAAATAATGTTAAAAGAAATTGGTGGATAATTTTGGCACCCCCAATATTACATCCGAAATAACAAAGCGTCTGTTTTAGGGGTGTACCTCGGATTTTTTTTTCATCCCCTTAGAAAATTTTGGTTACGGTTGTGATTTGGTTTTAGGATTTATTTATTGCAAAAAGAAAAACAAAGCTGTATTATGTTCACTAAAAATTTCATTTTGATTGGTTTTGGTTTAAAAATTCGAAGAGTTGTTTGGTAATCGCTTTAGCCTTTAATGCCCAAATTGGTTAAGCATTATTGCAAAATATGTTTTTGATCGCGATCAACAAAATTATTATCACAAGATCATCAAATGTTGATATAGAAACAAATTGTGAATACACGATCACCTTAGCAACGAGTATGACAAGATCATTGATCAGAATCGTTGTAGATTTATATTTGTTTTACCTATCATGGCATTTAACTGAAGAACTTTGAATGATAACTAACAAAATAAAAAAATATGATATATGGTGAAAGCTCAACTGATGATCATAATGGGGTATAAAGCGGAATTTGTACCTCTGAACTTGTTAGGAAAACATAACTTTAATTTTTTTTTTTTAAACCAAGATACCATTTAAGTTTAAGCGATCGCAACATGTGGTCACCAACGGTCATACAAATGTATATAATAAAACATGCTTCAAGCTTAAACTTTAAAATTGTTAATAATATCTTGAAAAATCTTATAAATTCTCAATAATACTTTCAATTTGTAAATTTTCAAGGGGTGAAAAATTGTACGTTACAAAAGACAAACGAATAAAGAAAAACTGGAGAAAATGGTTGTGTTGGGCGGTCTGTGCAGCTCTTATTCTTGGCGCAATAATAATAGCAATTTTGGCTGCAAGTAAGCTACTTTATTATAGTTTATTTATTTCCGATTGTGTAAAAACCATATTTTTAGCTGGAGTAATATTAAGTAGCGATCCCACACCGGTCGAATCAAGGCAATTTGGCACCAAAGATAGTCAGGTAAATACAGCGGGAATATTTGGCGCAGGCTCTTCGAACAATAATGAATCAGCTTATGAGGAGTATCCACCGTCGCCAGCACCACCAGGATCAACAGTTCCTCCAATGCCACCTACAACTGAGGATGCAATTGTTTATGGTACAACAAATTTAATTTAACAAATCTAAAAGAAAATAATTTCATTTTATCATCTCTTGTTTCAGTTCTGAATACGGTGGAAGGACAATTGACGCTAGCTAATTTAGAATTTTTGGATGAATATAACAAGAAGGATAGTCCTGTATATCAGGGACTAGCCCGAGAGTTAGAGGATGAAATAAAGCAGTCCTTGAAGCGATCGTATTCAAATGGGGAGTTATACGTGAAAGTAATGAGCATGAAGTAAGATTGAAACACTTTGAAAACGTGAGCCAGTCGGACCTAATGCTATTTTTTACCTTTCTAGACCTGGTTCTGTAGTTGTAGACTATCGTGTCAGTTGGAGCAAGAACGATGAAAATAATTTTTACGACATGGAAAGCTTAAAGGAGAAACTTGAAAATTATCTTGATGCAAATCAGGGCTACCTTTCCAACTACTTGGTTCCCACAAATACACTTCGAGCTGCTCGTTTACCAGACACGTGTTCCATGAACACTAATGACCTACAATGTGATCTTGGCTGTGAATTTTCCGAGCACATATCTGATTTTGTTTGCCGTTGTCCGGAAAATATGGAAGCCGATTCTGTTACGAAAATGTGTCGGGAAAAGCGAGTAGTAGATACTTTCAATGTTTACGAAGTTACGCGACCACCAAAGTCCCTAGAACACGATCATATGCATGAATACCATGAACACGATCACGATCATAGTCAACATGAGCATGATATGTTCGAGCAGGGGTATGATGAACATGATCACAGTATGCATGATCATAATGATCATGTTCATAGCGAACATGATAACCATAATGACAGTGAGCACGATAACCAGTTCCACTATCACGAATACGTAGAACCAAAATCTGCATCAGAACCAACAAGTGAAGCTGAACCTTCTAGTCAAACAGAGCCCGAACCTGCTTCCGAACCGGAACCAAAATCCGAACCGAAACCCACCAGCGAACCAGAACCAAAATCTAAACCCGAACCTTCGAGTGAGCCGGAGCCTAAATCTGAACCAGAGCCATCTAGTGAACCTGAGCCGTCTAGTGAACCAGAACCCTCTAGTGAACCTGAACCGAAATCAGAGGAAAAGGAAGGAGAGGATCATAGTTCACATGACCACTTCTTCCATTACCACGAATCCGAAAATGATACCACAAATGGAAAAGAATCATATTCAGAGCCGGAACCAACAAATGAGCCTGAACCTAAATCCGAACCAGAACCGACAAGCGAACCGGAACCAAAATCCGAACCAGAACCCACAAGTGAACCGGAACCGGAACCGAAATCCGAACCAGAGCCATCGAGTGAACCCGAACCCTCAAGCGAACCTGAGCCAACTAGTGAGCCAGAACCGAAAAAGGATGAAAAACATCATGATGTAATAAATTCTAGTGTACCCGGTCTGGACTTCCACTTACATGACCATGAAAATGAAACTACAACCGATAAGGAGCCAACGTCTGAACCAGAACCTGCCAGTGAACCTGAACCAACTAGCGAACCAGAACCTAAATCCGAACCAGAACCTGCAAGTGAACCGGTGCCAACTAGCGATCCAGAACCTTCCAGTGAACCGAACCCCAAACCTGAGAAAGAAGCAACAAGCAAACTTCTCGTCAAATCTGTATCTGAACCATCTAGTGCACCGGAGCATACTGCTGAACCAGAACCTTCCAGTGAGCCTAAAGCGGAACCAGAACCTTCTAGCGAACCGGAGCCAAAATCAGAACCTGAACCATCCAGCGAACCAAAGCCAAAATCAGAGCCTGAACCATCCAGCGAACCAGAGCCAAAATCGGAACCAGAACCTTCTAGCGAACCAGAGCCAAAATCAGAACCCTCCAGCGAACCAGAGCCAAAATCAGAACCGGAACCTTCTAGCGAACCGGAACCAACTAGTGAACCTTCACCATCAGTAATAGCTGATCTTTCTTCCAAATCTGAGCCAAAATCTGAAAAGAATGAGACATCCTTTACGTCAAGCAGTTCTACTCCTACCCAAGTTCAAAATACAACCAATTCGACTGTAGAAACGGAAAATGAAGATTCTAACGATACAAAAGTGATCGGGCTAGCAAATCCTTATCACACTTTAATTCGCAATGGAACTTCCAAAAACGAAAACGAAGAAGATGACAACACGCCTTATCCACCAATTTATTTTGAACGCGGCCATGAAGAACACCACGAAAGTCAATGGATTGATGACGAAGATGATAAATTCGAACCGATTACTAAGGTCTATCACGTTATTAGTAGGACTACCACCGCAATGCCTAACCTGATTCCCGAAGTTAGTAACACTTCCGAAATTGAATCTAGATCCCAAAACGGCGCTATTTTGGCTGAAGATGAGGAAATTCTAGCGCAGAATCAGACTTCCATGAATTTAGAGCGTGATGAAGTAGCCAATAATATGGAAGTAGCTAGTTTGGATTCTATTCTGAACGATCACAATCTTAGCATTGAAGATCCAAAAGAGGCCAACGTCTTGATTGTAGGAGCTGAAGGATCGAAAAGCAATCCAAGTGAGGTGAGCCCACCGAAACATAACGTCGTTATTATTGAGCCGTCCTCCACTACTTCCGGTCGGGAAACAGAGCATGAAAATGTCCTCGTTATCGAACCTTCCACTATACAATATGCTGGTAATACAACTGATATCCCCAACGACGGAAGCATCTGGATCTTAGGTTCAAGTGTGACAGCTTCGTCGACGAGTAAGACTGCTCCTAAGGAGATTATTCTGACAGGCCCAGCCGATGTTAGTACCGAGCCTTCAATTGACCTATCGAATCGATCAACTCTTATGCCTGCTGCAAATCTTTCCGATTCCGTTGAAAGCAATACAACGATGGCAGAAACTACCGCAGTATCACCAGCTCCCGAAGAGCCAGAAATTAGTTCAACCGAAAATTTTGCTGCAAGCTTATGGAACGGGCTGCAAATGTTCATTGATAGAACTGCAGGAAATACAGCTGTGAATGAATCAAATTCGTTTAGTACCACTTCGAAAAGTTCGGAAACAGAAGGAAAAGAAGTGATCATTGAATCTGATATGGGTGCTTCGAATACTTCGACTATGTCAACAACAACAACAAAGGAAGATAGACCTGCCCCGGTTACTGAGCAAAATGGTGATGACTTGCCCACTCCAACAGACCTCTATCTGAAATCACCCCGCGTTATGGACATCCGAGAAGAAGTGAATGTGATGGACGGAACAATAACTACTCAAATCAATCCACTAAATACGACAACGATGTATTCAACTCCTCATCCAGTTGGAGTCTGGAGCTTGGTTAATAGCACCTCGAATAGCACAGAACAAACCTCCTCTTCGACAACTTCTTCAGCCATTTATTCTGTAACAGAACATCCTGCTGAAATCGAACTCCTTCAAAACCAGCAAACTTTTTCCGATCCTTCACCGTTCCTTCCAGAAACCGAAAATAATGTAACTCTTCTGAATATCCTTCATCGTGGACATGACTTCGAAATCCATAATGAAACTGATGAGACGCTCATCTCAAAGGACGACGAGCAGGAACGGCGTCTTGATAACGATCAGAATCACACTATGAATCCTATGGATGACCAAAAGCTTATCAATCACGTGGAGGAAGTTAAGGACATACCACTTCGTGTTGTTCCACTCGACAAGGAAGAAAACGAAATATCGGATGATGGTAAGAATAGCAAAGATCAGAACTTGGAAAGTATTGTACTGGTAAATTCAGAAGCTATCAATACAACAGCAACAACAGTGAGTACTTCGACTGTTTCAAAAATTGCTAGTGACGAAGAAACCACCAATGAGATTCTAGTTGCCGATGAATCTACCGAAAAACTTAATATCGTTCCTGAAATTACCGACGACACACGTCGATCGGACCAAGATGGTTTTGAGGATTCCCTGAAAAACTCCATACTGGACGATGATGACTATGCCAAACTTTCGGAAAATGACCTCAAAGTAATTCCCTTATCGCGGACTAGTAAAATGATTGAAATATCCACTGAAACGGAAAATCCAATTGAAACTACCACCGGTCATTTTTTAGTTAAGGCGACGTTTCAGTCGAATTCCAGTGAATTGATTGGAACGTCCAAGACCTCGGAAAATAAGTTAGTGGAAACCCGTAACGAAACTATTCTGAATGCCACAAATAAAAATGGCAATAGTGGAGAAACGTTCCAAGAAGAAAATCAAACTGTACGTCAGATGGAGGAATCGACCGAAATACCATTGGAACAAGTACCAAGAATACGTGAATATTTCGCCGATTCTAAACCTGTCGAAAACGCATCTTTGGAGTTAAGTTCTGAAAGCACTGAAGTTGTTGCTCCTATAAATGGAACAGCCAAAAATGACAATTTAGTCCTAAATACAAACATCACAGAAAACAGCCCAGTATTGAACGCAACAACGAAATTGGATACTGAAACTTTGAACGAAACAGTAACCGAGGTTCCGCAGGAATCAGCTGTCGGGCAGACCACCCGAAATCTCATCGACCTTTTCCATTCGGACAGTAGCGATGGCGCTATGAACGACCTACACCTGTTCCCGATTGAAACAATCAATTTGTTCACAAAGTGCTCGGCTGGACAGTTTGAGTGTGTTAATGGAACCTCCCTGAAAGATGGATCTTCGTGTATTAGCCAAAGTGAACGGTGCGATTCTGTTGCCCAATGCTCGGATGGATCAGATGAACACGATTGCAAGGAACTTGGATGTCCTGGACACTTCCAATGTATGGATGGTCTGTGTCTTGGAAGACATCTAGTGTGCGATGGCATCAAACATTGTAGCGATGGAAGCGATGAAAATGATTGTGGTGAGTAGTTCATTTCAATTATAATCTGCACGATATTGGACAGACTTAACTAGTCTACTGGGGAAGTATTCTGACTGACCAACTGTGTGGCTCCTTTTGAGTTCCTTTTTTTCTGCATGTGTGGCGTAGTGAAACACTTTTCTTAGGCATTCGATCATGGACGATATGTTCCAGGTTCGATGATTCCAAACAATAAATTAGCTAACTAGCTGCCACTAAAATATTGTAGTAGCGTACAAAAAACCTAATTATTAAGTGCATTGAGTCCTTTTTTTCCAAATGTTTCCGAGGACTCTTCACTAGGATTTCATTTGGGATAAAGCTCTAGGGTGTGGTTCTGATTCTTGAAAACTCTTGATGGGGCGTTCCTTTCGTTTTACCTGAATACAGAGATCGGTTTTCCAATCCAACCCCGTCGTGATATAATGGAAGTAATGAAATTGAAACTAGCAAAAATCTCACCGAACTGTTTTTATAAATTCCCCAAAATATAGGATTATAGGACAAGGGTAAGGAGGAAATGACGCGGTGAAATTGAAAAGCTAAAGTATTTATTGAACTAGCCACTACTGCCTGACTTCTCCTACATCTGACACATGAACCTAACGACTGCAATACAGTAACACCCAGACTGTTGAAGGACATATTATTCACACGATCGTATCTTTTTCAGATTCCTGGGAGTGTCGATTTGATGAAATCCCCTGCTCTACCTTAACGCCTGGTCCATGTTTGCCCTCGACTTGGAAATGTGATGGTCTCGAACAATGTCCCAATGGTTCCGATGAAACCAACTGTCCCGATAATTGTGACAATAATGAGTTCTTCTGTTCGGCCCAGCAGCGTTGTATTCCCGAAGTATGGAAATGCGACGGTAAGGTCGATTGCCTGGAAGAGGAAGATGAACGTCTGTGCGATTGTAATGCCAACGAATTCAAGTGCCACGCAGGCGGATGCATAAGCCAGCAATATGTTTGCGACGGTGTAATTCACTGTCCGGATTTGTCGGATGAATGGAACTGCATTCAATTGGGCAATGGAAGTGCCGATCAATCAGGATTCCTACTCAGGATCAAACAATCCCATCCGGAACCATCGAAGGTTTGTGCCGATGGTTGGAAGCGACAGAATTCCGAACAGATTTGCCGGAGGTTAGGATTCCCTGGATCAGAGTCCTGGACTGTTCTGACCGTGGATTCTAGCGAGACAGATGACGAGCTGCTGAGGGTTAGGTCTGATAATGAAGTGGATATCCTAAAAGCGTTCGATTCGAGCGGAAGCTGCGAAGATGGCGTTATATCCTTGAAGTGCTCTTCATATGGTAGCTTCTTTTTCTTTGCAATAAAATAACTTTTGATAAAATATTGTCATATTTGTAGACTGCAGCACAAATCCTTCTTCGTCGTCGAACATAGTCTTTGCTATGGACGACCAATCTGGCTTGCAATGTATCGCCAGTATCGTTGCAATGAAATGGGCAATTGCAAGCTATTCATGCTTCAGCAAGAGTCAAGACTTAGTCAATAATAGGAGCAGAGGTTTTAGCGATTGGTCACTGATTGTACAAAGTTCAAACTTGAATGTAAGTGACAATAGTACACAAAAGTTACGAGTACGACGGGTACATACTTTCGCACATGTGAGTTCTCCTAGATTGCAAAATGCCAACAGCTTTATTAAAATTTAATTCATTTATAGACAAGATACAATCATCTTATGTATTCAGGAGATATAGTGCTCCTCGAACTAGAGTTACCAATTAAATTTAGCAATGTTTTAAGGCCGGTGTGCCTATCGAGTGCTCAAATTAATACAACACAAGCTTGTGCTATCAGCAGTTGGGATCTTGAACTAAAAAGTAAGTTTCAGTTATTGATTGATCTGGTCGTATCTTAATATACTGCAACATTTTATAGATCAAACGCCTGAGTTCTTCTCGAGTAATTTAACCCTAAATACGAAGGACACTTGCAATTCAGCAGAACTCTTTGCTGGCAGTCTGCCTGAGGATTCAATATGTAGTGCCTTTGAAGAGGAGCAAGACAAGAGGATAACTTGCAATGTAAGATATCTTTTAATAATTTTTTCAGTTATCTAAAATAATCATACATTATTTACAAATTGGGTTTAAGTAAATGAATTAATTTAAAAATGCCTGAAAATTGTTGGTTCCTAAAAAACGAATTTTTCGTCTGGTTCTGCGTTCGAATATAAGGTAATGCGTTCATTCTCAGTCAATCTCGACTACTTATTGTCGTGCCGAGGATAAAAGCAACATTTTAGTAGAGTTTATCAAGTAAAGTGATGAGGAAAATGCCCTATTCCTTCGACTAGCTACTATACAAGAGTAACTACAAACGCGTGTGATAACAAAGGAATACTCGGCTCTGGTTCTGAAATTCTTAACACAAAACCCTTTTATTTGAATTTGGTGTATCTGATATAATCCACAGTCTTTTTCGAATAGTCTCCATAGAAATATGCTTAAAAAAAATATATTCACAAATGCCAATATGTGATATGTCGTAAAGTTGAAATTTTGCATGAATGTATTCATTTTGTGTTCATATGTAGATAAGTCCATGTGCCTTCTGATTATGCTGCTGATTTGAAAATAGTTCGATTTCTTAGACCATGAGTGAGAACACGCCTGAATAAGCTATAGGTGAAGTGCTTCTAACTGTTAAGCTTTCGAGTTCTGTACAGAGTAAATATCCAATAGGAATTTGGTGGTAGAAGATATGATGAAAATCGTGAAAATACATGCATTCCATTTTCACTGGTCATTTGTTTGCCCCTCCTTCATTTTTTGCCCTCCTTCTGAACACCAATGGATATTCGAGTTTTTTCATCAGAATTACTTCTCTAGTTGACTTACATATGCACACCGAGCTTCAACTTTCCAGCGAAAGCCGTTTTTTTAATATACTGAACTGGACTAAGGTGGTTCGCCTTTATCACGCTGTAGTGTACAATCCAGTGAGCTTAGGGAGGTCAGGAAACGGGCGAGGTCAGAAATCGGGCCGGATATGGCAGTGTACTATTTGGTGTTAATAATTTTTTTCTTAGTGCTATTTCGCTAAGATCTGATCTACCAGAACAGCAATGTTGCCTATAACAAATCAACTACTGTGTGGTATCTCTGATGGCGTTAGTAAATCTGATAATAATGTAAACAGAACTCATCTACCTAGTATTTTAGTAGTGATCCTATTAAACATTCCGCAGTGTTCACTATTTATACTATTAATTTTAAAGCCAATAGCAACTGAAAAATTCTTATCAATAATTTATGCGTAGAGTGGGAATTGAACCCACGACATCACTGAAGCAATGTTTACAAGCCTAGTACGCTACCACTGGACTACACCCGGCCTATAGTTAGGAAAAACACCACGCAACCCCTGTACCATACCACCCCTATACAAAATTATATTTTTCCTACATGCCACTACTATAGCTTTATCTAAATACCAAGTCTCAGCTTAATGTCGTTTAAAGTTCTCAAGATATACAATTCAGATCTTTCTCCGTGTCACCCTCCCCAACTATTACCCTCTACACACACCCCCACACCATCAAAGTTTTTGTTTCCAGTAGAGGCCTATTAGCCCTACGTTTGTTAAACATTTTAAGAATTCATCTTAAACTTTTAACTTTTCTTGGGATATGAGACTTGAATTTTTAAAAAAATTCGTACCCCTCCACTTTCATGCTACACCACACCACTAAAAAATTTTGCTTTCAGCAAACTCCATTTGTCAACCTTTACTCACAAACCGAATTTTATTTTTCTACTGCATTTGGTTCGTGAGATATCGTAACCTAAAACTGTTCACCCCCACCCACGTACGCCACTGCCCCACTCAATAATTTGATTGCGAACTATTATCTTAGCGTATCTACAGATACACATTCAGTTTCAATTTTGTGACATTAACTGTTTAAGAGATTTTAGAATGTATCGCTCTCGGCTTTTTTGAGTTTCGGACGAATTATTTCCCCCCCCCCCCCCACTCTCCTTCACCCATATCGAAAATTTTTCAAATGGGTCCACTATCAAAGTTCTATATAAATTCCAAATTTACTGTGTGTGTTACTGAGATGTAGAAAATAAAATTTTTTCGTTTAAAACGCTTCCCCACTTTCCCCCCCCCCCCTCACACCCTTACTCATGAAAATGAGTGTCAATTCAAGGGACATACTCAGTCTATCTATACAATCAATTTAATAGCTCAACGGGTTTCGGAGCTACAAGTCTTCAAACGACTTTGCGTACAGCTGTTGACATACGGACTGATAATTTTTATTGCTTTTTTCGTGTCTACTAGTCATGAAACGTGTAAAAAATTTTGAGGGTAGCAAATTTTTTTTTTAAGAATCGATAACAATACTGTAGGTATTTTTAAAAATTAAAAATAAAGTAAAATATCTCAAGTCGTCACGACGTGTTTTTGTAACCAGAAAGACACTTGATCTAACCGAAATAAAAAAAAAAAAAATGTTATTGTTCATTTATTAAACGATTAAATAGTCTTTTTTGAATGGTTGGAGGTTTTATTAAGGACCAATAGGCTCAAATCCGGTTATAATCTAACTCAGTTACAGCTATTTTAGAAGTCGTACTGACTTTAACAACTGAAAACATCGACCAAATAGTTAGGCTCTTATGACTGCACGACTTATGATATCTTGAAAGGTATCCAGTGTTATGTCGGTTGGGACTGGTTAACGAATTATCAATTTTTTTCGATTTATTATCTAAATCAGATGTGGGGGTTTGATTTCGATTCAATAATTTGATTTGAATTTAATTTCTTAGTAACACGAAATTTAAATAAAAATTATATATTATACATCCGTTCTATTTTTCAGACAAGCGAGGGAGCACCACTATCTTGCATCCAGAATAGCAGTAGGTGGGCCGTACAAGGACTCCTCAGTTATCGCGGCGGTTGCGGACGAAGACCACAAACTACTGTCTATTCCCTCATAACCAATGAAGTACAGAAATGGATTATAAACACAATTGGCAACAGTTTAATGTTTAAAAGCTAAGAACATTATCAACAAAATCGATAAACTTGCCCCTCTCCCCTCAATAAGTTGCTAGGACTTATCATCCAACTTAACAAAGCAGCCGAAATAA
This sequence comes from Beris chalybata, assembly GCA_949128065.1. Taxonomy (NCBI): domain Eukaryota; kingdom Metazoa; phylum Arthropoda; class Insecta; order Diptera; family Stratiomyidae; genus Beris; species Beris chalybata. Next base: position 33,587,266 of record OX421894.1, on the reverse strand, counting down.
AATTAACAATAATAATGTAAATATTTATTCAGTATTAATTAATTTGCTTGTTTACCACTTTAACGACGAAAACAAAAAAAAAACACACACACACAAAAAAATCATACATACACACTGTAAATTAAGCTAAAAAATAAATCCTGTCAATTTTTTATTGTAAATATGTAATTATTGTCAATAATATTGTGCAATTATTAATAATGTTCAATTTTATGCCCAAATTAAATATTTTCTTGTAGATTGATAAAAATTTATCCACTTTGTGAAGAGTTTTCAACACTTCCGCTTAGAAATTTCACAACAATTCACAAACAATTTTATAAAAACAACGAAATAATTTAAGCCACAGACTTTATTTCAATGTAAACACTGAAAACAATTCAGTGCTTGCCACAAACTATGATATCGTAAAGTTCATAAAAAAAATTGATAATATTCATAAAATCTTATCAAATCGCTAGTCACAAAGTCTTTGTGCCAATTTAAGACGAATGGAAGTTGAAAATATTAAGAATCGAGGGAAAAAAGTGTAAACTAAGAAAATGTTGCTGATTTTCAGTCAGCAGAATGAAATTTTCACCCTTTGATTTAAACTATTTAATGAAGAAAAAAAAGGCTGGACCTTAATATGAACGGTTCAACATAAATCATTTATATTATTATCATTATTCGTAGATGATCTAGTTTTAACTCTATTATAGTCGTTTTAAGATGGTTTACCTACTAAATTATAATATTTTTGTAATCGGAGTTCATACTTGCGTCAGACATCACACCATAAAAGTAAAAAAGTTTTTTTTTATTTCGATTACATACAAATCTGTTTATTTTATTATTTAGTTTTAATTTAATTAAACTAAAGCTAGCATAACAATTTTTTTTTAAAAAAAATCATCTTTTAATGGTATTTTAAAGCATTTTTTACCAATATATATTTTTTGTATAAATTTATGATATAAATATATTTTTTTTACAATTTTATACAATTAAATTAAACTACCATATCAAACACAACGTGGACATATTTCTAAAATATAAAAATGTTCTTTAAAGGAAATTATATTGTTTACCAGGCTGTAAATATTTTATTTTTTTTTAATTGTATTTTTACTATAAAAATATCGATAGGTTGTTGTAATGTTTTAAAATACATTTTGAAGATTGTAAGTTGATGTCAAAGAGATGGAAAAATATATAAATTGGATTTATTTTTAAGGAAAATTGTACCTGGTTTTTTATTTCTGAATATGGTGATTTTCTGATAGTCTCGTTCGCATATCAGAAACAGAGGGTGGATAATTTTATATTATTATTTTTTTTAATAATAATCGAACTGAAATTAAAAAAAAATGCTGCACTGCAAATTTGTATTTTCACGTTTTTGGACTACTAAACCTCAAAAAAATTAAAACAATAAAATGTTCGTCTGTCCGCCGTACGACAAAGCATTGAAGGCTCGTAGCTTACAAAAGCAAGGGGGTATTGAGTTGAAATTTAAAGGAAGAACTTTGGATTGAGTTTGATTCAAATTTGGAATAAAAAATTTTTGAGGAGGAGATGAAAGGCGGGGAGATTACTACTTTTATTAAAAAAATATATCTATATAAATCTCTTGCAAAGGAAACAAATTGTTGGGTTACGGGTGATGGTGCAAGAGAGTAAAAAGGATAAAGTCATAATTTTATTTCTCATAAACCGCCAAGAATACTATATGAGACTATAAAAAGTAGCATCCTGGAAAAAAATGTTTGATAGTGGTAGCAAGTTACAGGGTGTGGATTAGTTAGTAAACGACTTATGCTAGAAAGTTGAAACATAAAGCGTTTATGTAGATGTACTACTGCATTAATTGTATCAAATCAAATCAATCAAATTTTCATTAGTACAAAGGGGAAGTAACAAAAATATCCATGAAATGGAGTTTTTCATCATATTGACGAATTTCGTTAAATTGTTTAGACATGTCGAGTTATCGAATTAATTTTACTCCCGTGCTCTCATAAAGCGACTAAATAATAACATTATATTACATTTTTCGACATCAAACCCTAAGGGGGAGTAAAGTGGTTCTATAAATATTCAGGAATTCCGATGTACCTATTTCTTAGATATAATGAGACATCGATTTAACTTTCGCTTCTAAAAGCTTTAAGTATTATCTGAAGAAAAACCCTACTTAAATAATTTTCGACATTTAACCAGCTGGGGTTTAAGGTATTGTTCAAAATTTCACGAATCCGTAATTCGCTTTTATTTCTGTGGGCTTTATTTATAATGATCTAAAAATTATTATTTATTTATTTTCTGAGCTACAGCTTAAATGATTAGACAGATTGGGATAAGCACCTTGTGAGCCAAGTACATGCGGTGCTGATTTAAAACAAATCTTTTTCTTTACATTAATCTAAAAATTAATTTTATAATTTTGCGATATTCAACAATTAAGAGATTTTCTTTCATCACTTAAACGGCCTTAACAGAATACCGACTTCGACCGCGCAGTCCCTTCTTTTAGAGTACACAGAATTATGTGGTGATGCCCACAACACCAACTTCGCCTGCGATTGCCGCAAGGTAGGCAAATCGAAGTTGAAGTCCGTGTTCTATTTAGTACTTTAGGTCTTATGATTAGTATGTACCTATTTAATAGCCTAAAAATCGGTTTCAGAATATTTATATGTACAACCCGTAAAGAGCTATGCCAATATTTTCTACATGTTTATAGTGAAATTGAAATAAAAATTATTATATATATAAAAAAAGCTAAATTCCGGAACGATTTTAATGCTGAGATGGGATGTAGGTGCGTCTCACAACCTAAAGGATAACCAGGACAACATTTGGAACGCTGTGTTAGGTCTGCTACAGCTTTCTTTGGGTTTAATATCTTCGAGACAATATTTCTTATTCAGCTTCTTTCGTGCTCCTATAATCCTATTAAATGAAAGATGCCCAAACTTTATGCATGCAAAAGGCTTTGCAAGAGGCCAGTTTTTATAAGATTGAGTTGGACTAGGTCCGAAGGAGCTGTTTCGTCCTCGGAGAGCAAGAAACCAAGTAATAAAAAATATTGGTAAATAAAATAAGTTTGCTGTTCACCTTTAGTATAAGGTTGAGATGGCAAGTATTTCTCTAGTTTAAAATTCGTAGATTATAAATTGGATTCCGATATTGCTATATAGAAATTTTCTCAGCAATTCCACCAGCTGTCGGGGTGTTTCGGATAGTAGGCAAGAATACACACTCTGAGGAGTCTATTCCTTCCGATGACGAAACAACTTCTTCGGACCTAGTCCAACACGATCTTATAAAAACTAGAGTCACTGTATAAGAACTAACACAAACATCCAATATCTTGAGTACGGACAATGACCGCTTTTGGTACCTTTTTAGTACTCTTAAACCCTGCAAACTCCAAAGTTCGCAGGTTTCTTAAATGGCATAGTTTTAGTGTGTATACGTGTAGCAGATGGATTTTGATTAACGTTTCACGGAATCGAGATACATATGTCTAATGAAATGTCAACTAAATACAGCGTTTATCCACTTTAGTGGAGATAAAAATGAAAAATCGGGCAACTGCAAATAAATTTCAAATGTACTATGGTTTCAAATGAAACACACATTGTCCGTACTCAAGATAATGGATGTTTGTGTTAGTTCTTATACAGTGACTCTAATAAAAACTAGCCACTCCAGTGAAGGTTTTTCCAAACTTTTATATTTATCGTTTTTAATAGGACACGTGAAGCTATTCGGTTTGACTATCAAATTAACAGTGTCTCCCTTCCTCAAGTCCATACGGTTAAGGATCTAGGAATAATATTCGATGAAGGTTTTACTTTCGGCCCCCATTATGACTGCATTTGCAGTTCTGCCCGTAGAATGCTTGGGTTTATCTCGCGTAACACGAGGTCCTTCACGAATATTCATACGCTAAAATATCTTTATTGCGCGCTTGTGCGACCTCACCTGGAGTACCTTTCTCCAATTTGGAGTCCTCACTTTAATGTTCATTCAAATAGAATTGAAACGATCCAGCATAAGTTTCTTCGTCTGATAGCCTTTAAGTTAAATATCCCCATCACCGAATTGAATTATGATTCGTTGTCATCGGAATTGCACCTTGCCACCTTATCCAAACGCCGCGAACTAGCAGAGCTTGTCACATTGTTTAAGGTCGTTAATAATGAGTTTGACTGTCCTAGCCTTCTTGGTCTCATCAACTTCAGAGTCCCTGGTTATTCATCTCGGTCCATCGACAGCTTTTTAGTTAATTACCACTCGACTGATTATGGTAAAAATAGCCCGGTTTCTAGAATAATGCGAGCTGGCAGTACTTACTCTTGTGAAGCGGACTTGTTCAATACTTCCATTGCCGACTTAAAAAGAATTTTCTTTGTGTAATTCGTTTAATGCGTTTATTGTTTCTTTAATACTACTTTTTTTTTTTAAATTTTTTATAATATTTTTTTCCTTTTTCACATCTTTATCTTTCCGCTTAAATATTGCTTACTATTTTGTATGTATATTATATTACAAGGACCTTGTCCGTTTATTCTAATAAATAAATAAATATCCTCAAGGACAGCGATTAATCAACAGTCGGGGATTTCGTGTTGGAGTTTCACTCCACTGACGCCGGAGAACAACTAACATTTAATCATAATAGCTTCAATGGTAGTTTACCATGAAAACCAAGTACAGTAATCCCTTGACTTACGTCTCCCTTGTTATACGTTTTTTCGACTTACGTCGTTCATTACTTTGAGACCAAACCCTTGAAATTACGTCGTCCATCTCTTGACTTACGTCGCTGTTTACATAGAACAGATGTTTGTTCATATGAAAACTTTTCCCTTGGTAAAAGGGAATTCCCAAAATAATTGTTTAAAAAATGAATTATGTACAAACCTAAAAAATAAAAACATACATTAATATTCAAAACATGAAAGTTTATACTTTTATCGCCTGAGGTTGCTTCTATTCTCGAGTTACGTCGTTTTTGACTTACGTCGCCAATTCTCGGAACCTAACTCCGACGTAAGTCGAGGGATTACTGTACATAATAGTTTAATATTTCATCATTTTGACGTCGAGTGCATACTGATATAATTTCTATCTCTGGCATTCTCAGAGTCATAGATCACTTTTCTTGTTATATATGTATAAGCGTTGAACCAATATTTAAATACGTCAATTATTATTTGCAAAAGATTTTCCGGTTGCAGCATTAATTAAAGTATATCTTACGACTCCCAGCTACTTAAATTATAAAATGAAAGTATTATCTCTTTTATAACATCACAAAATATTTTATTTTATTTATTATCGCTTGATATAAACCGATGTAATGGACTCCGGAAAGAAGAAATTCTCGCTTACATATTTACCAAAAATAATCAAAATTAAAATTATAATTAATTCAATTTCAGTTATAAGGTTTTTCCGACCCTTTTTCTCACATCAACTCCATTAATTACTCAATCATATTTTACGGCTGCATGCCTCCTACTTTTATCCAGGCCTTAAAGATTTATTATCTAGTCTCCTCTAATTATATATAATATAATCATTGTTACAAAATTATAATACGGTTAATAAAAAAGAATGTATGTAATTCAATTTCACTAAAAGTTATGAATTATTGGTGTAAACGTACTCGTAATATTTTTTCTCAATTTGTTTCCTTTGACTACTCTTAGGCGAAATATAGTAAGGACAAAAACTGAAAGGCCATAAACTAGGCAATAAGATTGAAAAACAATACACAATATGAATGAAAAACAATATTATTTTATAATGGTTTTTTGTTCTCCCAAACACTATGCAATATTTCATTAAAAAGTATAAATAACAATTATAATAATGGATGCAGAGACGGCACCTTTACTGTCAAATTGAGATCTTATTTTCCAACTCTCGTCAAATTCCTGCTGGTGTAGCCTAGGGTTCTTCCCTGAGTCTAATATTATTCAACGTATTCACTGCAGATATACCTACCAATAAATGACAATTGTCATGTAGCAATTTTCGCTGATGACACAAAAATTTATTGCAGCTCCGAAAATCCGTTTGTGAGTACTACAACAATTGGAGAATTAAAATAAACCCTTCCATAACCTATCATCTTACATCCTGTATGGAACGACTGTGCAAAAAAAAAAAGTTGCAGATAATCCAAAACAAATGCCTTAAAATTATAATGAATGAGCCATCCTTTTACTCGACTAATCGTCTTCACCACGAGGCTGAAGTTTCTTTGATCAATGTAATGGCTCTTCATGCCCAATCTTTATTATTGAGCAGGTGTCACAAATCCACTGATTATATCTATCCTATAAGTTCCTTCTAATACAACTGCGAATGTATTTTAATTGTTTTTATTTAGTGTTAAAGTACTATAAGTTAGGTTGAGTAGGTTAATTTGTATGTAAGGTTTTTTAGTTGATTAAATTTTTCCTTAAGCCGGGTTGACACTTTACAGTAGAATCGGAACGAGCGAACTCCGATAGTCACTCGTATCATGTACTCGTGTTATAATCCCATACGAGTAAAGTCACTCAACTTGTCCGAGTAACGTCCGAGTAACGTCCGAGTAACGTCCGAGCGTATGTCAGTCTGTTCTTTTTGCATGAAATTTCTGCACTCTTTTGCACTATATTATCTAAACATCATTTGACGTCAAATCTATGACACAAACTCAAACTCAAACTCAAACAATATGCTTGTTCTCCCCCCTTCGATCCCTTTTACACTTTTCTGCACTGGCTCGAGAGCTAGTGGAAAAAGTGTACTCAGTGTACACTAAACCCGACAAAAAGAACAGACCTAATATTCCGTAACTTTAAAAAGTTTCACTTTATTTTCTTGTCATGTACTAAACACAATATTGTAGTTGCAAAGGCGTCAGTCTACTCTCTTAAATAATTACAAACTGTGTCTATTATTATATAATTAAGTATTATTGAAATAAATGAACTATGTATGAACTAAATAATTTATTGGATACACAGTGAAGAAGAGTTAGGGGAACGCATAGATTTTCTCAATGTTCGCCATCACTTAGGTTTGTTGAGATATAAAATACGATATTTCTTTTAACACGTTGAATGCCATGGGGGTCACCGGTGACCGGCACAGAAATTTTGTCCCTTTAAATAGCATTGTCAAAATTTTTGACATAAAGTTTGGCACGCAAAGTGTTATGGGTACTTAGTCTAATGGTCTAAAAACCAATTATCCATTTTACAGACATTCAACCTCCAAGTGGATGTCATGGGAATGGGCTTACATACATAGTTTAACACCTCAACAATTCTCTTAAGTCTGATGAGTCCACAAATTGGTTCTTACTTCTATGGGCCTTATGTTTAAATAATACCTACTTATACTAAAATTCGGGTTTTTCATATGCTTAATGGGGTAAAAATCCTTATTTTTATTATTTTTATTTCTCTTAAAATTGACTTAATCTCAAATCAACTGATGTTATGCCATGTTTCCACTGCCTCGTAATCTCGCGATTAGGAGAACGAGACTAAGCACTCAGGGACTTCATTTGTGGGGGGAGGGGGGAATTTGGTATTTTCATATATTATCAATAACAATTGTGGCAAATGCCCTGCCTGTCGCCCCCCTCACCCGACAAATAACGTCCCTGCGTGCTTAATCTAGTTCTCTTAATCGCGAGATTAAGGTGTAGTGGAAACGTGGTATTAGACTCCGACTTGGATTACGTCACTATTGTAACAGCTTCTCGAACTTTGACCAGAAAGTTATATAATGTCTTATGTTCTTATGTCTTATGCTCAGTTAGTTAGCAGATCTTTTCTCTGTAGTGGTAGAATTGAATTTTTCTTGTCTCCACCAACAATTCAAGTGTACTCCAGAAAGGCTCAGTTTATCCAAAGCACCCTATTTAAATAAAAAATGATCTCTAGAAAAGAGTTGCTTTAGTTAAAAACGATTGAAAATCCAAAATAGACCTTTAAATCTGCTTACAGTTTTGATCAACGGTAAGAGTTAAAATAAATTTCAATTAGAATTTTTTGCATACTCTTTATATGGTTGCACATGCATTCACATTCCCATTAATTATCCATCATTTATAGCAACTGGTTGACCGACAGGCAACATGCCTAAATGCTCATGCAATTCGACAAGACGACATGCAATTAAGAAATTCATAAGAAAAATATTTTTCGAGATATTTTCGCACATAGACCGCAACGTATAAAATAACGAACGTAATCGACGTGGCCAATCACCCGCACAAAAGATTTATTCGATTTTATGTTGATGCAGGCTGCGTGCTGCATGGACTTAAATTTCGGGCATGCACTTACCGAGTATGTGGCCGATCAAATTGAAATAATTACGGACAAGTGCGTATGTGACTTAAAAGGAAGTCGAGAACGGGGTTCCAGTTTTGTATTCCGCGAGACCCTTACCTTTCTTATGTAACGGACTTATGCCGTCGTTTTCGGATAATTCTGCAAGCATATCGAACAGGTACGAGTATTTATTGTCTCTTCCATATCGGGATTGTAGGCTGAATTTTTCCGATTTCCCATTACCGACTGTACCGAAAAGAAAAGGTGGACGTACGCGCTTTTTTATTAATGACATATAAGCCAAAGTCACATACATACCTATATGAAGTTATTGTGCGATCCCTGTCCTGGTCATGAATAATAGCCGCAATTAAAATCAATGAACTTTCCTAATACGCACAGTCGATCAAAGTTGATTAGAGCACAGGTAATTGGCTAGGAAATCTGTTCAGTGGATAACAAAGTAATCTTGGGATAATCCTGAGTGCATCTAGCCCATAACCCAGTCTCGATAATATCTTGGAAGGAAATTCCTGCCAGTAAATCTCGAATCAAAGAAAGCAAACGCAACTCCAATTCCCACTAAGTGTGTTGAGCATATAATAATAGGCAAACACGGCCAAGACGAAGACAAGAATCGAGAAATCTCCCTGTGAAATCCGGGCGAAAAATATGGCACAATATAAATACGCCCCAGGAGGCATCCCGTTGATTATGAACACAAAAGCAAAAACAATTTATGCAACACATTACCAGAAAATAATAAGCGTTCCATGGCGGTGATAGTCTCAAGGCAGTTGTACCTCTTCGTCCAGATCATTATGAAGCCCGTCTTCAAAACAAGAAACGCAGCGAACCTAAGTAATAATCCGTAGCGAGTTTTTGAGTTAAAAGTTGCTTAACAATGGTCGCGCGATAGTACCGATTGTATATGACTAGGAGCACAATACCCAAGGCATCCTACATACTCGTAGAAATGGGAACGTAGAAGCAACGTAAGCTATGGCCTCATTGGACTAGTTGTTCTCTCTAATTGCGAGTTATTGTCATATAAAAACCGCTAAAAGCGCGCGATACGCACTGGAAGGTCGTGCTTGAGATGTCTAACGCAAGACGATAGCCGATCGAGATTAACACATCATCCGAGAACTAATGGCCCGCGCTCAATGAAACCAATAATACGTGTATGGAGGAAGACCATTAACCGAAATGGCAAAATGGAAGCATCTTAAATTGAAAGTAATGGCGGAAATATTGTGGAGACGTGAATTACCTGCGAGCTGATTTCCCACAGTTTACAATAGTTTTCCTTTAGTTTATTTCCCAAGGTGGGTATAAGTTTTAAAATTAAAAGTGTAATGCGATATGAAGACATCGGTTGCATTACCTAACTCCTTAGCTCCACGGCAACCGCGTTTGATAATTTTTGACTTACCTACCTTACTTCAGTTTGAAATGGAAAGGGAATTTGATGGAGGTTAGGTCCTTATCGTACATAAACCATTTCTTTCTCGAAAATTTATTTGAAGATTGATTTACAGTAAAACACAGTTCGATTAAAAATAATAACTACACAAATTATTTTATTAGTCACACCTAATTATTAAAAACTACTTCCCGATTACAAACACATTCGCGTGTAACTGTCGTTCGTCTCGCTTTCATAGTACGAAAACTGATATCGTGTAAGAAGCGCTGCGGCGCTTTTATACTGCTTAAGTAAGAAGAAAAATTTCCAGCGTAATCGGTTGAGTGTGTTGAATTTTTGGTAAGTATGAAGACCATGGGAGAAGCAGAAGAGAGTTCGAGAAGTGTGTAAAAATTTCCCATAGGATTTTAGAATATTAGCACTGGAAATTGATATGTCATTCATAAATCAAGTATGCGGGTTGCCATGGTACGAATGAAAAAATACCTGTGTATAAGAATACAGATGCAACACTCTAAGCCACTATTGTTCATATTTCATTCTAATCCAAGGCTATATATGTTCATGTCCTTATTTTGAGGGAAGGATAATTTGATTTATAACCGACTTTCTTACAACTACAAGAAATTGGTAAGACTCGGCGCAAGTTTAGTATTTTTTTGGAAGAAATCCGGAATGCGTTTCATGCTGAGAAGTAACTAGGTAACTGAAAACCTAAAAAAAAAGTTCGGGTAGTGGTTCAAATAGGGTCGCGCTTGCATATTTACACCACTGTCACATATAACATTTGAATAACATAATTGGGACATACTCCAGGACGTGTTCAAAAGCAAGGTGAACTATCAGTTGTTATCGCCGTGAACGGGTTTACAGGCGATTATATACATAGGTGTATAAAACTTTGAGGAAGCCCAAACCAATCTGATATCTCATCAAACCTAAAAAATATGTCGAAAGCTATGAACCACCTTACTCCCCTTGTTGTTGTTGTTGTTGTTGTTTGGGGTGGGGAAGACACACTGAAAGGCGAGTCTTGAGCATTCAGGCCACAATGGCCCATTATACTCGAATCCCCAACCTCTACCCGAACTTTTTCGTCCTCCTCACGAATTTCAAAAGCTCAGGTAGGGAGCGAGAACGGAGTTCCTCCATCCTCATAACATCGACGCCGTATACATGCATTCTTGCGAAAGAGTAAGCTGGACACTCGAGAAGAAAATGTTCCGTCGTGTCGTCGCTCTCGTCGCAAGCAGTGCACATGGGGTCGTCAATGATTCTCAGTCTGACCATGTGTAGGCCACACGAGTTATGCCCTGTGAGGACACCAACCATACTACTACATTCCTTTCTGCTCAGTTTGAGAAGAAAAGCAGCGGTTCGTCCACTTGGTCCCTCAACAAGGTTTCTGGTCTGTCGCATTCCCGGAAAAAGCCGCCATCTCTCAATGTGTGATTTACTCACCCACTCAGCAATGGCAGACCTAACAGAGGCAACTGGCACACCGAAAGCTGGCTCTGGTCCAACCATGGCTGACTCCGATCCAGTTTTTGCCAAAGCATCCGCTATTTCATTGCCATTTATCCCTTGGTGACCCGGAACCCATATGAGCATTAAGTCATTGAATCTTCCAACAGAGTTCAACCGTTCTTTACACTCACGTACCATCTTCGAATAGACGATTGGGTTATCTAAAGATTGTAGAGCGGCCTGACTGTCGCTGCAAATGCAGATCATCCTGCCCCTCAATTTTTTTTCTATAATCCATTCAACCGCCTTAAGGATCGCATATACCTCAGCCTGAAATACTGAGGAATGTTTTCCTAAGGCGAAAGAGTACCTGAGATCCTCGGTCTGCAGGTACATTCCAGCTCCAGACCCTTCTTCAGTCATTGAGCCGTCCGTATAGAATATATCAGTGAATCCGCTAGGCAGAGCGGACTGGTTTACCCACTCCTCCCTGCTCGGAATCTCAACCTGATATCTCCTTTTGAGCATATACTTCGATGTCATAGCATCCGAAGGCATATCGAAGATAGAGTTCTCAGACAACCTTCGGGCCATTTCTCCATGACCATTGCAATGCCCTTTTCTCCACAGGCCCAGTCTAATAAACTACTCCCCTTAGTAAAGAATATCTACAACCCCTGAAATTTCCGTTTGTAGGAAGCCTTAGGAAGAAAAATAAATAAAATAAAATAAACTCCGATTAGTGTGCTAGCATCTTTCCTGCTCAGGATCAGGATATACTTGCTTTTCCCGTTATTATATTCAGGCCAAAGAGTTCAAGCGGTGGTGATACTCGTAAAATTCGTGTGCATAAGCGTAATTTTTCATGAGAAGGAGAAAGGTAGAAAATTGGTATGTAGTAGAAGTGAGATGCAAGGGTCTCCAGTGCCAAAAGAAAGAGACTGAAGAATAACAGTTTGTAGAGCAAGTGAGATGCAAGGGATTCAAGTGTCAAATTTCATGTTGCTGATTGGTAAAAGGCTACTACCATTTAAATTTCCATCAACTAACACAATCAGATTTCATTACGGAAAATCTCCTTAACAGCCATTCCATATACTTCCATGAAAGAGTTCTTGATATTGAGCATGTAGGTTTGACCATCTATTGCCTGCCCGCTGCAAGCATAGTGAGTCGATAGACTGATTTATGGATCCGATGGGAATAGCAATGTGCTGGTCCATCACTAGTGAGCTTAGGCTGGAGTCTGCTCGAGCGAGTTCATCAACTTGCTCATTCCCCTTGATTCCACAGTGGCCTGGCACCCAGCAGAGGGTAATATTGTGCGGTGTGCCGATGGTGTTAAGAAAAGCACGACATTGTCTAACTAGTTTTGATCGTGTTATGTTCGAGCTAAGGCTGCTTGGCTGTCAATGCAAATAGTGATGTCTTCTGTTGCATTCAATAATTTAGCATGCTTGAAGTATTGCAAAAACTTCCGCTTCAAATACACTGGCATGGTCCGGTAGAGTGAAGGACTCATTAATATCGAGTTCCTGTAAGAATACCGCCACGCCTGTACCAGAACCCATTTTCGAACCGTCGGTAAATACCATTATGGTCCTGTTGTCTAGGTTGCGTTCTACATTCCAGTCGACCCTGTATGGGATTGTAACAGTAAACTCCCTACTGAAATCTAATTCTGGCATAATATAGTCCGTTTCTGTGTTGTTAATTTAACAATAAGTAATAAATCAAATGACGAAAATATAAATGTGTTCACGGTTTTTGCTTCCCTTTTTATTATAAACTGTTCTAATTATTCGAATCATTAGCTACATACATATGTAATTACGGATGTAAAGTTTGCTAACTAACCACCTAATCAAGCAATTTACCAGCAATGTCTAGTTTTAAGTACCTACATATATAAATTAAATAAATTTAATTGAAATTGAAATTAAATATGTTCACATCACTTTTCACCTATCGCCATGATGCAATGTGTATAAATTAACTATTGCAACTGTACGTTCGAATGTGAATAGAATTAATTGTTGCTGAAAAGAACTACACTAATACTGCAATTTATTAATATTTTAAATTTTAAATTTTTAGATAACTGAGTGTTTTTTTTAAGTATCAACAGCGTCAATTATCTTTTCCCAATTTAGAGCTATTTAGAAGAATCTAGAAATAAAATATTTCAGACTGATAAAACTGATATAAATTGATTGAAATCCCTAAATAATTTTATATGTCTCAGACACCTGTTACTAATCTAATCTTGCTGATCTTGTTTTACATAGTATTCGAGAACCATATACCCATGTTGTAAAAAATACTTCCAACGTAAATCCTAAACTACGTCAACATTTTTAATTACATTGTCAGGTAAAACTACAATTTTAATGATTTGTAAAATCCACTGAACGCCATAAAGAAAGGACGGCACGAGTAGAGTTCCTTTATCACTGTCACGGCAGGTACATTACTTACGGTGATTCGAATATACGCTGCAGATACAACGAGAAGTCAAATAATATCCGGACAACATACAAGTCGATTGTTAACATTTGCGAGTATACCTGTCCGGTACTCTTGCAAAATTCCAAGCAAACTTCAGCGACTTACGAGCTAGAGGTATCCTACACCGAAGCAATAAATTTGCGTTTTCATTCCATTCGCCCATATTCCTCCACTAAAGTGATCAGGTTGGTCTGTACCTGGCGATCATGCACTATACAGGGCACTACTTAATCAAATTCAATCAAAACGTTTGCAAGTAAACTCCGATTAAAGATTTGCTACCAACCACCAGTCGAAGACCTATCCGTTTTGTTTGGATAGATACAAGCTAGTTGGTATGTCTATCGCCCGGTTCTTCCAGCAGCAACTGTTTTATTTAGTTTCCATAAGATCTGAGAAAATCTCAATACCATCGACCACAATCTTTTGCCAATTCTCAAATTGTGCTATATGCAAATTTCCAAGTTGTCTCAAAAAAAATAACGATGATCATGTCGTCTTGTCCCTGGAGAAGATCAGTCAGCTTCTATCTGATATCTGACTAAGGCTTCGGGGATAAGGAACTGAACTTGGGAGATGATCCGACTAGAGGGCCTAGACAACAAGCTCAACCGCCAGCTAAAGATCGGATTTGAATTTAAATGCGCATTCATAACTGTCAAATGTGATCATTATAAATATCCTCCAGTTATAGGGTAGATGCAAGATTGTCAACTGGGATGAGAACCGATCGCGCACACTATAGCTAGCTACTATTCTAGCTATTGTTTTCACGGATCGTAGCGATCGGATCGGAACTCTTCTCCGTCGAGCCACGGGTCCTAATCATTTGGTGTAGATCTTTGAAATGGTTTCATTGTAGCGTCTCATTCGTTTGACGTCGTGAAAAGTTTTGGGTCAATCTTAAGTCGGAGTTTGCAAATCTGTGCGATGGCTTTGTGAGCAGTGAAGAGTATAGTGTGATGTGATAGTGCTGTCATTCTTCAGGGCGAATGGTTTTCGTGTGGATCTGCATCTGATAGGTGTACTTAGATCTTATTGGAAATTCACCTACTTCCTTGATCTTCAAGTCCGGCTGCAAATGATAGAAGCCTATAATCGTTTGTTCGGGTTCTTAAGTATGCCGATTTGGAGATAGGATGTTGGTTCCTTATCTAGCGGCTGTTGTGTTCCCATCGTTTAATATCGAGCTAGAGTTTTTCAGGCACGTAAATGCTGTTGCATGTTTGTTAAGCTTTAATGGCATCAATTTAACTAACATTGCTTCAAACAATATAAATATTGAACATTAAGCGAAATTTTCGCTTATGGGAACATTTGAGAACGGTTACTATAGCAGATAGCAATCGAACGGCATTGCATGTAGTAACATATATTTATTTGAGTTATGATTGATTTTTACTAAGCCATTATTCCCTTACCTTCCATTGAATTATATGCATTTTTATTCAATGCCCCGAATAATTCGGTCACTCAGTAATTCAAATATCTCAATAATTCAGATCACATATGAAGGTTCTATACCCCTCTTCGGATTTCAAATTTAACTTGATATTTATCAAACCAATAAAAAAAATTTGCCAACAGTTTGGGCGCAACTTTGTTGTTTTTTCGGTAGAAGTTCGAAGCGCGTTCAATTCTGAAATGCAATATAGGTAACTATGTGACTTAGAATAGGGTCAAGCTAGAATACTTACGCCGCTGCCACAAATAACATATGAATTACATAATTGGGTCATAAATGGAAAAAAACTTGAAAATAAGTGAACATTAAACAATCCCATTTAAGTGAAGAGATATTCGATATCTAATCAGACCTGAGAGATATGGCAGAATTCATGAAAGAGTATACAGCCACTTCACAGCCTCTTAGTGGTCGAATTTCAAAAAATCTTGAAGACACTTTCTAGCTATTCATATGAAAAATCTATAAAATAAAAATAAATTCAATATTTGGGAAGACCTAGTAGACATGGTAAAAATCGTGAAAATATACGCATCTTTCCACTTACGATTTTTTTTGCCCCACTTCCAAACGCCAATGGATATTCGACCTTTTTTTAGATCAAAATTATTTCTCTAGTTGATTTACATATAAACGCCGAAGTTCAAATTTCTAGCATAAGCCGTTCTATAATTAGGAAAAACACACACCATCCCCGTACCATACTACCTTTTAAAAAAATATAATTTTTTCATCATATTACAACTATAATTCTACCAAAATACAAAGTTTAATTTTTTGTCACCATTTGTTCACCCACACCCCCAAATTTTTTTCTGCTGGGGTTCTATTGAGCTGTTCTACTTCTGGTAAAAATTCTAAGCATCTATCTTACACTGTTATTGAAATATAAAACTTGACTTTTTAGAAAAATTCCTACCTCTTCCACCTCCATGCTCTACCGCCTCCTTAAAAAATTTTACTTTGAGGAAGATTGGTTCGTGAGATATCGTAATCTAAAGTTTTTAACCCTTCACCGCCTTCCACTGAAAAACTCTACTCTGCTGCATTTGTACATTATGCAGAAGATTTGTCTTGGAAATATTGGAGTAAATTGATTTTCCGTGCTTGATCGCACAAGACCTTCGATCTACCACTGCCCTTTATACGCCAAAATTTCTTCTCTTATGACTTATGAACGTTATACATACAGTAAAGATTTCTTTACACAACTAAAAAAAAAAATTTGCCAACAGTCTGCGCGCAACTTTATTATTTTTCCGGCAGAAGTTTGGAACGTGTTCAATTCGGGGATGCGGTGTATGTTACTATGTGACTGAAAACCTAACAAAAAGTTCGGGAAGCGGTTAGAAAAGGGTGTAACATATGAATTAAATAATTGGGTCATATTCCGGGATGCGGTCTAGAGGTTGAAAAAAACAAAACTTAAAAATAGGTGATTATTAAACAAACCTGGGGAGGTGAAGCGATATTCGATATCCAGGCGCGAACGCAGAAAAATATTTGGGGGGGGAGGGGGGTGGTTTTCAGACAAATAATTATTACGGGGGGGTTTTCATACAAATTTACTCGTTGAGTGCAAGTTACATTTAGTTTTGAGTATGTAACTACATCATTTGGGGGGGGGGGTTTTGAACCCCCAAAACCACCCTCTGCGTTCGCGCCTGTCGATATCTGATCAGACCTGAGAGATATGGTGGAATTCATGAAAAAGTATACAACCACTCTTAGGGGTCAAATTTCGAAAAATCTTGAAAACACTTTCTGGATATTCATATGAAGAGTCCGTAGAATAAAAATGAATTCAATATTTCGAAAGACCTAGTAGATATGACGAAAATCGTGAAAATATATTCATTTTATATTGACTGATAATTTTTTTTGCCCCCCTTCTGAACATCAATGAATATTCGAATTTTTTTTTATCAGAATTTCTTTTCTAGTTGATTTACATATACGTACCGAGTTTCAACTTTCTAGCATAAGCCGGTTTAAAGTTAGGGAAAACACACCCTCGTACCATGCTACCCCTAAAAAAATTAATTTTTTCACCATGCTACTACTATAGTTCTATCTAAATACGAAGTTTGAAGTTTATATCATTACAGGTTGTTAAGATATAAGCATCGGAACTTTTTCCTTCTCACCCTTCCCCACCCTCACCCTCTACACCACCACCTTCAAAATTCTCTACTAGGGTTCTATTGGGCCTACTTCTGGTAAAAATTTGAAGCATCTATCTTACACTGTTATTGAGATATGAAAAGAGATATTTTTGAAAAATTCTTACCCCCCCCCCCCCCACTTACGTACTCCCCCGCTCCCTTCAAAGATTTTACTTTGAGCAATCTATATTTATAAAGTCTTATATCCAAACCGAATTTTGTTTTTCTGGTGCCATTGGTTTGTGAGATATCGTAATGTTAAATATTTCAACCCCCACCCCCGTACGCCACTACCCCCACCCAAAAATTTTGTTTCAATCTACTCTCCTAGTATAACTACAGATATTTGTAAAGTTGTAATTGCTTGTCACTAACGGTTTAGGAGATATAGACTTTAGAATGTATCGATCTCGACTTGTTTGCGTTTCGGACGCATTATTTCCCCCTCCACTCCCACACCCCTTCACCCATATCATCAATTTTTTTGCCAATGGGTCCACTATCAAATCTCTATAGAAAGTTTCAGCCTCCTAACGTAAGCGGTTGCTGAGATCCAGAAACCAAAATTTTTCGTCTAAAACGCTTTAATTAAATATCTCCACTGGTTTGAGAGCTATGAGCCTTGAAAGGATTTTGGGGCGGGCGACGTACGGCGGACAGACGGAGTGAAAATTTGTATTGCTTTTTTCGTGTCTACTTGTCATGAAACGTGTAAAAAAAAATTTTGAGGGCAGCAAATTTTTTTTTTTTTGAAAATCGATAACAATACTGTATTATAAATAATAAAGTAACACTATGACTGAACTAACAAAAATTCATTTATGTCAAGAAATTATTTGCCATCGTAATTAACTTACCTTCCAAACTGGCTGTAAGAAACTGAAATAATATAAAATAATAATAATACAACTAACTATATTCTTCACATCCGGCGATTTTTCATTAATGAAACTTTCTTTTCCGACGGGTAAAGCTTAGTTGCAATGGAGGTCAGAATTACGCTACTTTCGGTCGAAGGTACAGCACCTTCACCTATGCATTGACAAATGGAGAAAAAGTGATCACTGAAAGGGGGGTACTATATTTCCTCAAATTTTGCCAAATTCCTAGGTGTAAGAAGACTGTATACATTTTTACGAATTCTTTCATATCTCTTAGGTCAGATTAGACATTGAATATGTTTTCTCTCACGGCATTTTTACATAATTAAAACTGTATCCATTTTTTCAACCTCTAAGAAGGTCTAAGAAGGTTGGATACGTTTTAATGAACTCCATCAACTCCATTCGATCTGATATGATGTTGAATTGGTTTTTACATTCACGTATTATAAATGAATACCTATGTATTATAAATGAAATCTCGCGTTATTATTAAAAAGAACTATATTCATTTTACTTATTTAAACAATGATCTGAAGACAACGTGTGATGACAGACGACGACCATTTCCATCGGCCACCTCGAACTACTTGCCGGATACCGCTGAACTGTCACTTAGAGTGCGTTCAATCTTCGTCGTTACTTATGTACTAAAAGTACTTCTACTGATACTACAAGCCCAAATTCATATTCACGAATTTCGACATTCTTCTTAGGTCGAATGCAATATCAAATTGGGTTTTCCTCATAAATTTTATGTTGTCAGTCACACAGCAACTTCCACGTTCTGGACTTAAGAATTGCCGCACTTCTACCAAAAAAAAATAATAATAAAGCTGAGCCCAGACTGTCTGCAGATTGTTCGTCATAAGCTCTTTTCATCTGCAAAATTTGCTTTGATTTATTTTCCTCGTCTTTCAGGACTCGATTTAATATCAAGAATTTCCTTGTTCCTTATACCGTTCGCGAATGCTTTAATTGAATGCACTTCGTGTCGCTAAAAATTTGCTGTGCAGTGAGTAAGTGTACAGCGTGAAATTAGATTAAATTGATCATTTGTCAGAAAAACTACATAAAATTTTCACCTTTTATTAATTGCATTCTGTTCATTTTACCGCGTTAAACTTTATCTGAAGCAAATTTCATTAATCTTTCTTTATACGAATGTCATACGGAATTTATTCGCGAATGAAATATTAGTCGCGTTCATTAATTATTGTTATAATGGTAGCGATATCAGTTGTTGTGCGTCTGTAGAAGGAAGCTTAGTTCAAGTTGTAAATTGTAATAAATTATTTTTCAATTAATTTTATAGAAGAACTGCAAATAAATGGGAGTTCTTAAGAATGCCATAGAAAGTACAGCGTTGCTATCTTTATTATTGATCGATTTAGAGGACCAAATAGTGTTCAACATAAGTATTCAGATCTGGAAATGAAAATGACGAGAACTTCAAGTAAGAAAATTTCAAATGGTAACCGAAAAAATACTTAACGGAGTCCCGAAAGAAAGCAGCTAAAGTAAAGGGTTTTCCAATAAGGACTTGACAACTTTTTTCAAAATAATATTATTTAATTTGCAGACGTTGTTCCTTCGTGTACTTTACCATGATAAAAATGTTAAGTTTACTGAATAAATTGACAGTGACAGTTCGATGATTAGTGAAAGGGTGCGTTCACAAATTGAATTCAAAGTTGTCAAGTCCTTATTGGAAAAACCTTTATATTAACACATCTTTAGGTTGTGAAAAAAATTTTATTTGTGATTTCACACTGAAAATGAGAAACTAAATTTTTCATGTTTTACTTTTAAGTGCTAAATGAATCTTTGGTATGTATACCATAAAGATGCTGTCAATAAAAGTTTTTTATATTCGGGAGGTAAGACTAAATTTTCTGTCTAAAACGCTTCCCCCACCTCCCCCTAACACCCCACAACTCAAAATGTGGCACTTGAAGAGGTCTGATCAGTCTAACAAAAAAAATTTAATTTAATAGCTCAAAGAGCTATAAGCTCTCAAACGTCTTGGGTACAGCAGGCGGCGTACGGCGACCAGACGGTCTGACATTTTTTTTTACTATTTAACAATTATTATTAAATCATATTATTATAAAATCATATTAATCACTTTATGGAAATTTAATTAAATTCATTTTTGGTCTATGAGTAACCAAATTCGATATGTAAAAGAGATCTACCATCTAAAAAATGTTTTGTAATCGTTTAAAACTAGTTTTTTTGTTTTTACTTTTTAACCCCTACCAGAGTATAAAGGGTTGAACATGGTTTCACGATTTTCGTCATATCTCTTGAGAGTGAAAAGACATCGAATTGGTATTTACTTTCTCGGGCTTTGGTTACATTCATCCGTAAAGCGCCATCATAATTTTTGTATTTATATTCAACCCCCAAGTTGATCCAAGATGTTTTTTTCGCTACATTTCTTAGGTTTGATGAGATATAACAATGGTTTTAACTTCTGACAGTTTTTACATTTTAGCCTACAAACCAATTTTAGAATTCTCTGATATTCAACCTTCAGGTCGTGTAAAGAGGTTACATACTTTTCACATATTCTTATATATTTCTACGATCTGATTGATTTTTACTTCCGAAGGCTTGCCACTTAATCGCCAACAAGCTAATTTCAGCATTTTTCGATATCGAACCATTAGTTGAATACATTTTCAACATATTTCTTAGGGGAGATATCAGATTAGTTTTTATTTCAACCGAATTTACTTAAATAACACAGTATTGTGATCGATTTTTTAAAAAAAAAAATTTGCTACCCTGAACATTTTTTTTCATGTTTCATAACTAGTAGACATGGAAAAAGCAATAAGAAATTTCAGTCTGTCTGTCCGCCGTACGCCGTACGGAAAATCGTTTGAAGACTCGTAGCTCCCAAACGCTTTGAGATATTAAATTGAATTTTTTTACGAATTAGCGGGGTAGGCTTCTTGAAGTGATAAAATTATTAAAAGTGGATTTGTAAGAGAGTAAGAAGGGGAAGCGTTTTAGACGGAAGATTTTGGTTTCTAGATCTCAGCCACTGTTTATGCTAGGAAGCTGAAACTTGGAATTTCTATAAAGCGCTGATAGTTGACCTATTTGCATAAGTATTGTCAATATTGATCGTAGAACGGTTTATGCTAGAAAGTTGAAACTCGGTGTAAATATGTAAATTTACTAGAAAAGTAATTTTGATAAAAAAAATCGATTTCATTGGCGTTCAGAAGGAAGGTTAAAAAAATTAACAGTGAAAATCGAGAGCTTATATTTTTACGATTTTTGTTATATCTACTAGGTCTTCCCAAATATTGAATTTATTTTTATTCTTGAGATTCTTCATACGAATACCTAGAAAGTGTTTTCAAGATTTGTTAAAATTCGACCCCTAAGGGAGTGTAAAGTGGTTGTATACTTTTACATGAATTCTTCCATATCTCTCAGGCCTGATCATACTATACATCTAATATCTTTCAACTTCCAAAGGCTTGTTTAATAATAACCTATTTCCAAGAACCCCTAGACCGTATCCCGAAATATGACCCAATTAAGTAGCTCATATGTTACGTCCTATTCTAACCGAGTAGCCTGTACCTTCCCGAGCTTTTTGTTGGGTTTTCAGTCACATGAGCTGTGTTTTTTATTCCCGGTTAACCATAAAGCTCGACAAAATTGTACGGCAAAACAACAACAGTGCGGTTACGGTAACCGCACTGTTGTTGTTTTGCCGTGCAATTTTGTCGAGCTTTATGGTTAACCGGGAATAAAAAACACAGCTATGGTTACCTACACCCCATCTCAGAATTGAAAGCATTCTGAACTTCTGCTGGAAAAATGATAAAGCTTCGTACAGACCATTGGCAGATTTTTTTCACTTATCGTCAACAAACCTATGTAACGACTTTTGAAATGTAATTCTGGTGAGCTTGAGCTAGACAGCCCCAAAGGAGATATGAAGGGTTGTGTCTGATGAGATATCAAGTTGGTTCTTATGTAATCGCCTAAAACATACACTCTAAGAAATATCGGCGTAAATTTACCATTATTGCAGTTGGCAAATATTTTCCATCGATAGTAATCGTAAATTGCATGCACGTATAATTAGAGGGAAAATTACACAAATAAGTTGTTATTAATTACAGAACATATGCGTAATCAATAAACAAAAGTAATATCATTATTTTACAATAGCTGCGTAATAATGGTGTTATTATTACACAAAGAATGTAATTCTTACCTATTTTTTGTGTAAAATTCTGATTTTATTATACGTAAGAATCCTAAATTTAATTCGGTCTTATAATTATACGCTAAAATCATAAATTAAAAAAGCAATTTCAAAATACATGTTCCGTATGTTTTTAATTTAATTGAGTTTATGACGATATTGCGGTTACTGATTCGAAACCAAATTTACAAAAATTGCACAAAAACATTTGATTAGCTTAACAAACCTGACGACGTGAAATAATGAATTTCCATTTATTTTTGCTTTAAAGACAGAGTATTTTTCAAATCTGTTTTTAGAGTTTATTTCAAAAGTTAACCCCTAAATGGTCTTGTTAATATTTTCACAATTGGTTATATCTAAGTCTGATGAGGTAGCAAATTGGTTCTTACTTCTATAAGTTTTTAGAGTAAATAATGTACCTACTAAATTCGAGTTGCATGTATGTCCTTTTAGTTTGTTTAATCGGTTAAAAACTTGAAGTTCCTCTAGCAGATTAATGAAATTTTAGGCCACCAAACAGATAGCGTATTGATGGATTTTTTTGTGTTTTAACATATTCATTTTTTTTTGTAAATTGCTGTCCGATCACATAATCGATTTATTTAAACAACTAAAATTTTTATGATTAAATTTTTTTCTAACAAACAAAAATTCTTTCAATTCCTTACGTGATAAATTACAAATTGTACAGCAAGACTGCAATTTATGTTGAGGTATTTATGCAGATCTTGATCACTGGTCGAAGAATTGAAAGACACACTCTAAGTTTGCGCACTATACAAAGTATACCGACCTGAGGAGAAGGAAGGCAAGTGCATGATGTTTTAAAACTGCAACCGCAAAGAATTATGCATCTGATAAAATATGATGTCAAGATGATAGATAAAATTCCCAAGCTGTGTGCAGGTAATAATATGCAACACAACTTTGGCTACCGCTTTACAATTATTAGTTTACGATTATTAGCGTTTATAATAAATATTAATCGGACAAAATGGATTGTTCTCGTGCTCTATTATAAAGTTGAGAGATAATAAATAATTGCGGGTAAGAAAGGGGAGTGGCAGATGTTTTTATTATACGTACTTAAAAGTGGTTATGAATGGTGTCAGGATATTCATGAGTTACATCATTAGTTTTTTCATGGCGGTCAAATTCTCCCAGCTGTTAGTTGGCTGTTTATAGTCGTAAATATATTTTACAGATCACGCTGCATATTAAACGCAAACAAGGCTCAAATCCTTTAGCTAACATTATCATGTAATGCGAAAACTCGGTGTACGTTATTTTGAATTAAATGCGTGAAAGTCGTGCGCGATTATTTTACTTATCCACCGTAACGCCGATTGTGTGCTAGCTGAAATCATGTTGATGATGAAAAATGATTTTCGCGGTCTATTAGGAACGTGATTTCACTTACGTCGGACACAATGACGATAAAGCGGGTCCGCGTGCAGCATAATCTGCGCGATAAGGTTGCAGATAAAGCGCGAATAAATATGTATATTAAGTGGTAACCGTGGCCAGGTAACCACCGGCATGTCCAGTGTTGTCCACTATCCAATTCGCTTGGTGGTATCCAGGTATCCTATGCGAAATGCGATATATTGTTCGGGCTTGTGGGCAAGCCAAACCGGACGATGTCATTATGAAGTGATCGTTTTACACGAGCTGAAATTGTGCGCTAACACTACTTATTGCTGTCGACTTGGACCAGTAGTGAAGGAAATACCTGGCCGTCCGTCCTGCTGCCTATGCAACGGACAACAAAGACGAAGGTGTCTCTTAAAGTTTTCTGAACGATTTCTAGTCTTATGATGTGAGAAAAACTTGTTATTGCCGCCCGATGGTATTTTAAGGTTTTCTCCTCGATACGATCTCTGTCTTCAGCGAACATAAAATGATGCAAGTTATTCAAATGGTGTTTGCAACATTTTTGAATATTTTTGCACTTATGGGAAAGGGAGGCTGAGTGTTGTTAAGAAATGTCCTTGCGGAAAATCGTGATTCGCCTTTTAGACTTTTTGGTGTGAACTCAGCTCTCTATGCATTTCAGAAGTTATTTTATTTGCATTTCTCGTTTTAAATCGGCCACATCATTTTAAATTTTAGTCTTGTAATTTGTGGTGTTTTATTTACAGTAATGTGGACACTACCTATAAATGAAGGATGATAGCATGAATGAGTATTGTTTTCAGCATTAGATGCGTTTCCAAATTCTATCTACAAAATAATAAAGTTCAATAAAATCATAGGTAATATGAAAACATTCAAAAAACATATTTTTAGACGATTAGGTATGGGTATACCAGTATACCTACTATATACACTCAGACCTGAGTGATATGGCCGAATTGAAAACAAAAAAGTATTTTTTTACGTATATATTTTGAAAATATAAAGCGACGTTGCCCAGGCAATAGAGTCAGTTTAGCCTGAAATTTTTTTATCGTGAATAGAATACTTATTGTAAAAATTAATTTCCATTTTCATCACCTCCTTTTTGTCAGAGTATGTCCCCTTAAATCAAATCTCTATTCTACCTGTTAAGAAATCATTGAAAAATACTTCGGGGGAGCTTAAAACTAAGTTTCCCATGGGACTATTTCTGGAGTTCTCGCCCAACTCAAATGTCCCGTTAACCCTAGAGCACTCGTCAAAGAGGTTAGAAGATTTCGTTTTCTCCTCCATTTGAACTTCTTTTCCCAAGAGCATGTCATCTGAAATCAGATCTCCATTGTAACTCCCAAGGAATCATTTAAAAACTGTTGTAAGGGTCCATCAAACGGGGTCTCTCG
The DNA here is from genome assembly GCA_949128065.1 of Beris chalybata. Lineage (NCBI taxonomy): Eukaryota > Metazoa > Arthropoda > Insecta > Diptera > Stratiomyidae > Beris > Beris chalybata. Next base: position 33,561,974 of record OX421894.1, on the reverse strand, counting down.
CACTTCTTTAGAGATGCTGGAACCTTCGCTTTGATCTTCTTTTCTCCTCCTATTTTCCGTTGGCTTCTAATCTGCAATCTAACTGCAGTGGAATTATTCTAAAAAATCTGTCAACAAATTTTGTGTTCACGACTATGTAGAAGCACTAGGATGTGAAAATCAAAAACCAAGAAATTCGACGGCATTCGTGAAAATGAACCTTGAGGAGTCCAATTTCAAGAAATCTTAAAACCACTTCCTAGGTATGTATTTATAAAAAGAAACCGTGGAATAAAAATAAATTCAATATTTGGGAAGAACTAATAGATATGAAAAAAATCGTGAAAATATTTTTTTCATTCCATTTTCACAAAAAAAAAATTTTTTGACCGCCTTCCAATGAAAATTTGATATTTTCTTTGTCAAAATTACTTTTCTAATTGATTTACATATAGTATACCGCAGCCATTGAGATATAACTAACGGAGATCGCAAGACGCCGTCTCTGTATAAAGCACTTTGAAGCATTTTCATGGAAAATTGAACATTTTTGTATGGAGCGTGCAGTGAAATGCAAATAGTAGCGTAGTATTTAAAGATAGGCCTTTTTTTCTTTTCAATACCAGAGTATAACATACATGTCAGTAAGATACTGATAGTTGCATAGTGAATTAAGCCGGTCCTTTGCGAGAAATTCTCCGGCTTCAAAACAGTCGCTGCTCGCTATCTCCACTACATATAGCTCTTTGACCGCAGCCAATTGGGCTCAGTTTGTTCTTGAAGATTAGCCAAGAAACAGCCATAAGGCGCCGTGCCACGATGCAGTAGGATCACAACGGACCCATCTAGCGGAGTTCATGTGCTAACTATCTCTGCCAACGTAGAAAAAAAAATTTTCAGGGGGAATACATTGTTTTTTTTTTTTAAATAGAATACAATACTTTATTATTAAAATAATAAAGACTAAGAAAAACTAAAAACTAAATACAAATTTAATAGTTGAAATCAGATATTTTTAAATTGCAGCTGCGTGATAGAATCGACACGTTCGATCGATATTCTCAACCAAATGGAGATTTATAACATTATATGAGTAACTTACCTGGAAAAATTAAAATCCAAAATGTGGAGCGAAAAAGAGAAATAGCGGTATTCTGCTTAATATTGTTAAAAATTTAATTTTTTGCTCAACTACTCAATTGCTCAATAATAGTACAAATACCTCAATATTTGCTCCCTCATTAAGTTCTCCTCGAACTTCTTACGTATGAACACTACACTATACCTCAAACACTCACTCATTAAGGGCTCATATAACTCTGAACGCCCTGAAAATCGAGTAAATTTGCAAAATTATTATGATGGTTATATGGTGAAAAAAAAAATTTAATTGTTGAGCTCACATTTCTTATTGTAGTATATTCAACTATAGAAAGAAAATTTTTTTTTTTTTGATTTTTTAATATTAACATTGTTTTTTACTGGTATAAATGGACTACTAATGAAAACTATGGCGCCTGCTGGTCGGCATCATAACTTCACTAAAAATAATTCAATTTGCAAAAATGAAAAAGAATCTTGTAAAAGAATGTAGTAGTTATACACTGAGAAAAAAACGCATTCTGAAACAAAGATCAAAAACACTTAACTCAAGAAACTTCCAAGCCTTCTTAATGTAACCACGATAGTTCTAGAATGCAGCACAAGCGATTTAATTCAAGTTGCCGCACCACTTGCACCACCGCTAGAAAAGGCTCTGGTTATAGTCTGTTGGAAGGATTTTTTTTTTTTTTAAAAAAAAAAAATAGCTTACAGTATTTCAAACCTTAGTAACCAGTTTTTTTAAGAAAAATTTGCGTTTAATAATTTATAAAAAAAGTTCCAAGCAAAAAATTAAAAAAAACTCTCGATAGACTATAGAGAAAACAATTATCAAAATTTAAAAAAAAAGTTGAAAAATATTGAAAACTGACTGAGTTATCGTGCCGACCATGTCTAAAAACATAGTTTCGAGAAAAATGCGTTTAAAGTTTTTGATAGGTAAAACGTTAACTTACGGCTAGTCTCCCATTCTACGATAGCTTCGTACTGTACGCTTTTTTGCTCTTTTATCTTCGTGTTTTTCACAGATGGTCCTATGACCTTGTTTTCTATGATACTCGGTTTTTGCGAAAAAATATATGCTGAACGCTGCTGTTGAAAGTGGCGCGGCAAATAGCCAGGAAGCCGCTTTAAACCGATGTATGGTCACATTTCGTGCTGTAACTTTGTAATTGAGTGGAATTTTCAAAATTCAAAATTTTTTTATAATTCTTGAAAGGATAAGACATAAAAATTTGTAAGAAAAGAAAATTGATTTTCAAGGTGATATGAGCCCTTAACTCAGCTCAAAAAATTAACATGTAAACAAATTTACGTGACGTATACTAGTTACATTTAGTTGAGATTTTTTAATTACATCCTTTCGCGAGGGGCGGTGGGTGGTAGAAAGGAATACCCAAAAATGCGTTTTGTTAAACAAACAAAAAAATCAATGTCAAAATTTAAAAGTGATACGATTATTTCATCAACAGAAAAAATTCATCAAAATGACTCATTTTCAGGCATGTAAAGGGTTTGCTTAAAAGTTGAATATAGCAAAATCATGAAATTTGTTTTTAGATCATTACATATAAAGCCCAAAAAAGTACTAAAAGTGAATTTGGAATTCGCGGAAACTTGACAATACCATATACTATACTTACTATAAACCCCATGGAGCTTAACATCTAAAAATACTTTAATAACTTGTTTCCACAGATTATATTTAAAGCCTTAAGATGTGAAAATGAATTCGATATCTTTTTATGACCGACGATATATGAGCCGTTGCTTTTGAAAGTGGAATAAGTCCATTTCGTTTTTAAATCGACATGCTTGTTTACGTTTTAACATGTTTAAAAATATTTATGCCATCTTTCAGAAAAATTTACTTGTATTTGTTAAAAGTGTGATGAAACAGTTGCATCAATAGATTCCTAGAGAGTTGCTTCGTGTTGTATAGAATAATGTTACAATGTCACAAAAAATATTTTTTTCAAAATGGACTTATTCCACATTCAAATACAACGGCTCATATATCGGAACTCGCGAAAATGTACAGAACCACTTTAATGTTAGGGAATGGTTATCGAAAAAATTCGAAAAATATTCCTAGGCGCTAATAAAATGCATGAAAAATGACCCATTTCTGGGAGGATTGCTCCCCTTAAATATGTAGTGTGTAAAGAACACTTCCATGTTTGACTGATAAAATTTAACATTAAAGTGAATTGTACGATGAAATCTCCCTCGGTACGATTTTTTTTATGGTATGGTACGATTTTTTAGGTTTGCAAATCTGGCAGCACTGCACAGAAGTAAAATTAATTTGACAACTCAACTTGTCTAAAAGATATAACGAAACTAGTGCAAATGTGTATAAATTACTATCTCAAAAATTTTACATTCAATGGACTGGATTTGAAATCTTATATACTTAAACCAAATTTTATCTCCTTAGTAGGATTGGTTCGGAAGATATTGTATCCAAGGTTTTTTAACTCCTCAACTTCTTCTTAAAAATGTTGGCTCTTGTCAAATCTGCTAATCTTCTTATATTATAAGATATAAGTTTCAGGTTTGAGGCTCCTACCGTAAGTGCTTCCTGGGATTTAAAAACAACATTTTTGTTCGCTCCTCCTCCATTTTTTGGGTTTTCAGTTTAATTTAAATTTTATAAAAACGTTTTTTCATGTCATCGCGACAATTTCGTCTGCGAAAACTCAAAATTCTTATCGGAAAGAATAATTTGAATGGATTTTTTTTAAAAAAAACATTGCTAAGTAATTAATATTTTCTGTGAACTAATACAAAACATAATCAGTATTTGAAAGATCCTGCCAACGAAGACAGAATGAACTCGTTTTTTTTAAACACGAGCAGTATTCAAAAACCTCAGACCCGTATTTGTGGCTCTTGTCATGTCCTCTAGGACAGCGAATTCTCAACAGTCGGGGATTACGTGTTGGGGTTTCAGTCCACTGACACCGGAAAGCTACAAAACATTTAATCATAATGGCTTCTATGGTAGCTTACCATGAAAACATCAATTAATAAAAATATTGGTAAAAAATATAAAATTGCTGTCGGCAGGTCTCAATATTGAGTTCTTGGCGTGAGGCTTTACATACCCTGGATTACAGCCATAAAATACAACTGAAATTGATTGGTTGAAATATTAGATGATCTTCAATGCCATCTACCTTTAGGTTGAGGTTGCATGACTAGAATTTTTCACAAAGTTTGTAATTTACGATTGTAAATTAGATTTCGATATCGCTATATAGAATGTTCCCCAGCAATTCCACCAGCTGTCAGGATGTTTCAGATAATAGGCATGAATACACCCTCTGACGAGTCTATGCCTTCCGATGACGAAACAGCCCTAGTCCAACTCAGTCTTATAGAAAACAGGCCTCTCCAGTGAAGGTTTTCCAATTGTCATGTCCTCTAGGACAGCGAATTATCAGCAGTCGGGGATTCCGTGTTGGGGTTTCACTCCACTGACACCGGAAAGCTACAAACATTTAATCATAATGACTTCTATGGTAGCTTACCATGAAAACATCACTTTTATTCAATATAATTTTTTTTTTTTTTTTTTTTCAAAACATTCACCATTTAAAACGACTTAGTTCAAGATCCGTAACAAACTCAATTCATCCACACAACCGCTAACATCACTATCAAATGTTGTAAATTCACGAAGCATTTCGCGTTGACAATTTTGCTAAAAATTAAATTGTAAATTGTATTCTTCGTTGTCGTTCCATACAAGAAGCTGTACTGCAGTCTCTAGCACGGCGGCCTCCTCAACAAAATTTATCTTCATCCGATTTTTATTTTATTCGCAATGTTACACTCGAGACACCGCTGTGTTATCAAAATGTTCATCGGCTGTAATTGAAATAATTGCAAAATGTCAAAGTTGTAAATCAGAAAATCGCGTCTACCGGTAGCTGGGCATAGTGCGATTTCACACCGACAACATTTCTGATCTTTCGCAGAGATAGTGAGGTGTAAATACGGGGAGGATTTTCATTTGATGTTAGGATGTGTAGAAACTACCTAGATATCGATCTGATTCGATCGTTTCAAGGTATGTAAGGTGATAGCGAGGAAATAAATTGGTAGCCTAATGAAAGTCCATGTAATCCGGGTTCTTATCGATGAGGAGGCATTCCAATTAGTACCACTATTCAAAAAAGACTCATGAGTTTAACCGTTTCACTAAACCTTAAAATAGTTCACTTTACTGGAGTTGGTTCGTTGGTTTGCGTTGTGGCCTGTCAGTCGAAATAGGGCAGTACAGAAAGCGCCGTTCTGATTCCACAACTTGATTTGGTCGTTCAGGGCTGATGAAGTTGATACAAGGTTTTACAAAGACCTGGGGCGAGAATGGATTATCATATCCATCCGGAGCTGTTTAAAAGCATAAGCAGTTCTCCAATTTTATGTTTCGTGATCTCATCACGGTTATCAAAGAAAGAATTTTCTAGTGAATCAAGTCTGGCTCCAGTTAGAGTCAGAAATTTGGAAAGAAGCTGGTTAAGAGTTTTACTCTCACTTGCATCTCCAAAACTGCGGCAACTGATGTTAAAAGGAATACTCAGTGCGGCTGCGTGGTCACCGATTGCTGAACGGCGTGAATATAAACACTTGAACGGATTCCACGAAAGAGCCCTGAAGAGCAGACCTTACTTATGAGTATTATATTTTGCGTTCCTTATCTTCTATCTTGCTGTAACCTGAGACCCAAAGCAGAGTACCTTTGAATTGTTTTCCTAAGTAGGCTAGCTTCTCACGGCACTGTTCGACGAGTATAATAGAGATTAGAAGGTAGCCGAATCTACGGCTTTGATTGCTCCTTGGCTGTCAGTGAGGATTAAAACATTTGGATTCGGAGTAGAGTCTTGCTTCAAAGTCTGACAGGCCTATCTGCTCCCCGGTATCTCTGCCTGGAAACACTGGTTTAGTCCGATGAGACATTGCGACATTATGTATGTACAGTAAGACCCCGCTTAACGCGGGGATACGTTCCAACAAAGTACAGCGTAATGCGAAACAGCGCTAAACGAGGCTATCCGCTATCTTAATAAATACATATATAAATTTATACCGTAGCCTGGGTGGCTTAGTGGCTAGAGCACTTGCCTTCGGTGCACCTGGTTCCAGGTTCGAATCTGCTTGGCGACAAGTAATTTTCGAAAATGTGATTGGGTGCCGGACTACCAGTTCACTCAGCTGTACATGAGTACCTGAGTTAGTATCGGGGTAATAATCACGGACGAGCGTGTAGTTGACCACTTCACCTCCTAGTGTTCCGTTGGTCTCGCAATGAAGTAACTCTAGCATTACTTCAAGGCCTCGGCCCGATTTGGGCTGTTGCGCCATTGATTATTATTATAAATTTATACTTACAATAATGTCAACAAATGTTTCAAATGATAAAAATGCGTCCGTACAGCACCGCACCAAACAAGTACATATTTGGAGACCTAGTGCTGCGCACAATTTCGGGGAAATAAAAGAGCGCTAAACCGAAACAGCGCTACACGAAACAGCGTTAAGCGGGGTCTTACTGTATCTGAGAAAACATCCACTTCGATTATCTTTATTCAAGCAGTTTCCGATAAAAAAAACTAACCTTATTACCGCACCGAATGCATACTATTCAGCATAGAGAAAAATAATAAATAAAAAAAAAAAAAAATAATTATCTATATTAAGAATAGTCCATATAGACGATGATGAAACAAATTTCATTGTAACGAATTAGGTAGGTATATTGAAAGTGAAATTTCTTGCCATCGCATCCTTATACTAAAGGTAGGTGGCACTGAAGATCTCCTAATATTTTAACCAAGGTTTTGCATATGTTTTTACAATTTTTAGTTCTGATGAGATATCAAATTGATTATTACGGCATTTGATATAATAGCCTAAAACCAATTTTATGATTGGAGGCCTGCTTACGTGACCTATATAGCTCACAATTTTTCTGAATTTTAACCGTTTCCCGAACTTGGACTCTATAAATAATAAAGTTTCACCGGTTCACTGGAAGATCTACGGCGGTGGGGAAGGTCTAAAAATTCCTTCAAATTGCTCAAAAACTCGAAACGAGTTTTTCTAAAACCCATATAAGTATAATCACAAAGAATTTTAGAAGGTGGATTTAAGGGAAGGCAGAATAATGGATAAGAAAGAAAGACAATTTTAATATTTCGAGAACCGCTAATTATGGATAGCAAAAATATTTTCACGAATTTCGTCATATTTCTTAAGTCTTTCAAAATATTAAACTTATTTCACTGCAACTGTTTCTTCAGACAAATGCCTTAAGAGAAATTTCAGATTTGCTTTTTAAATTCAGCCTCTAAGAAGATGTGAAGTTGTTGTATACATTTTCACGAATTCTGTCATATTCCTTAATTAGATATCGAATTAGGTTCTAACATTCACGTTCTTTTTATTAATCGACTAAGAGCGCTTTCAGGATTTCTCGCCTTTGAATTGATATGAGAGTAAAAAGGTTTTTAACCTATTATCACGAATTCTGTCATATCTCTTAGGTCTAATAACATATCGAATTTGTCTTCACTTCCATAAACTTTTTATATAACCGCTAATACTAACTACGTTCAGGATTTTTTGGTATTAAGCATACAAGAAGATGAAAAGGCATTGCATACGTTTTCACAACATTCACGATATCTGTTTGGTCTGTCTGAACTATCGCATTAGTTTCTACTTTCACGAACTCTTTCTGAAAACTCAAAGGACGTAAGAGAGTTGTACGTTATTGCAAATTTCAACCTCTTGGATCTGATGATCCTCAAGCTTTCTATATATACCTACCTTTTATATAATAATAATAATATTCAAAAATATTGCGATCGTTGATCACTCTCTCTAATTAAAAAAACATAATTTCTTTTCGTCTTATGAAGCGCTTTGTGTTATCAAGGCATACATTTAATCGTATTTTAGATTAAGAAGATCAATGTATAAATATTAACGTCTTTTTATTCATCCCGTTTATTATTTAAAATTGTTTATTAGATATCAATTGAATTAATTATGGCTATACTGTATCTGAAAAATACGTTAACTATAAAACATACTGACAGATAATCGATTAAAAATGTTCGCATATTAGTTGAACCTGCTTTTAATCTGTACCATTTTAATCTTCCATAAATTCAATATAAGCCTGGCTGTCTGTACCATCTCTGCACTACGCAGGATATTAATATTCGAGCTCAGATCGCTAACATAACAAACCTAAACTACCGGCTCCAATGCGCGCACTTATTAAAACGCGATGCTCTCATTAGCTTCTGTTCAATATCAGATTTCCGCCATTATAACAAGAAGCGGAAAAACATTAAAGAAGTCGATCGCAGCAGTCCTTTGAGAACAATACACTTTCCTTGGATTGTTCATGATAAGTAACATACGCTCCACAATACGAGCATATGGAGCCGGTCAGGTACACGCAATGTGACAGGGCGTACAATATACAAAACAAACGAGTTGACAGTGTACAACAGGGCGAAAAAAAGGATACGATCAATTCGAAACGATACTCTCCTGTAGTCGTCTGCCAATAAAAAGAAAATAACTGGCATACCTGAGGATTGGTAGGTACGCAGTCCACTTGCATGCGGAATTCACATCGAGTCTTCCTTGTCCGAAGAACGCTCCCGATCTTCAAACGTAAGAAAAGCGAAATATATGGGGACGCACCAGGTATAAAAGCAGTACCTGCGGTCGACAACATGCGCGTATGTAACGTTAACCTCGCCACGTTTCTTCTAAAAAAAGAGTTAAGACGGGCGGCATCGAAGAAAGGCATAAATTGATAAGTCACACCGTGTAACCTATAGCGGAGAATTTTTGATAGGGGAAGGTATCGGATCAAGCTGAAAAAGTAAACGCTGCTAATAACACGTATGATCATACGAGTATACCTCTGCTGTTACATCATGATCTGGGATGTTGGTAGAATTATAGAACGATCCAATGAACACAACGACGCGTTGTAATTTATTTTTAAAAATCGATTCTTTTCACATTCATCCGACTAGGTCCCGGCTAGCCGTATAAAGGTAAAGTACTGAAATACATAAAATTCCACTGGAATACAGATCAACTTTCAATTCTCCAGTACTCCAAAGATTGCTACAAACCGTAGTTCAATCAGTGCAGAAGCTGCAAAAATTGTAAGGTAAAGGGGTTCTTGAAAGTCGAAGAGTCGGAGATACTTCAGAACTTGAAGTTTTACTGTGTAGCATTACTTAACTTAACATGTTTTCCTTTCCATTAAATTTATTACCAAATTGGTATCACCTAACACTTGATGGAAAAAAATTAAACAGTGGCTTGCCTTAGGAAACTTGGCTCCACCTGCCGAAATGGGTACACCCTAAACACCATGTCCCATAGAACATACATCGAATATCATGAGGCATGCAAACATTTTCCTATTATACAGTGGGTACCGCTTATTGTAATCCCGGATAATGTTATAATCCGGATTTTGTTATCAAAACAGTTGGGTTCCATTCTCCACAAACGTTCGTTGTTCGTTCGTCTATTGTTATAAACCGGTTAATGTTATTGGCCGCTATTCACAGTCGTCATAAAGTTGGTATTGAGGTAAAGCTGACTTTAGTGTCGTATAATTTATATGACACTAAAGTCAGCTCTAACTTAAAGCCTACTTTATGACGACTGTGAATAGCGGCCATTGTTTTTGGCAGGTCCTAAAGTGATTACAATAAGCGGTACCCACTGTACCAGAAAAAAACAGACCACATTGTATGGGCCTGAAAATATAACGAACGAATTAATAATTAAGGTCTCAAAATTATTGATCCACGTTGAAAAAATGTCAAAGTTTAAAAATGGCCAGTTTTCATTTTATGCATCCTACAAGTGGTATCCTTTGGCGGTTGAATTATAACGGCGAAGGAGGACAAAAAAAATGTTTTCTAGATCCATTTTTGCTACGACTCTATAACTGGGATTTTTAAATAATTGTCAAAACATAAGCAAACTCTTCACAACCCCTTGGTTTTCGAAATTCGAAAGGAAAAACCAAAATTTCTTATCAATTCTAAAAGATATGACGGAAGTCGTCAAAACACGTTCAAACCTTTTATACGCTCTTAGGGGCTGGAAAAGGAAAAAAGCTTAAAACAAGGTATAGGCGATTATTACGCAAACAAATGAAAGTGAACGGATATCCGATTTCTGATCAGACCTGGCAGAATTTGTGAAAAGTATACAACCCCCTTTCAAGGGTAAAATTTCAAGAAATCCAGACAACACTTTCTATGTATTTATATAAAAAAAACCTTAGAATGCAAATTAATTCAATATTTAAGAAGACCTAATCCTACGACCAAAATCGTGGAAATATGTGCATTCCATTTTCACTGACCAACTTTTCGACCCCCCTCCAAACACTTATGGATATTTGAAATTTTTCTTATCTAGTTAATTTATATATACGTACCGAGTTTCAACTTTGTATCATAAGCCGTTCTATATTTAGGAAAAACATAATTTTCGTATCTCCTAGACATGAAACATATTTTTTTTTTAAATCGATCACAATGCTACATTATTATAATAAAATTAGAAAGCAAAAAATCTGCCAACAGTCTGGGAACAACTTTATTATTTTTCCGGCAGAAGTTCGGAGCACGTTGAATTCTGAGATGTGTGTAGGCTACTATGTGATTGAAACCTAAGAAAAAGTTCGGGAAGCGGTTAGAATATTGCATAATATATGAATACCATAATTGGGTAACATTCCAGGATACGGTGTATTGGTTGAAAAAGGAAAAAACTTAAAAATAGGTGATTACTAAACAAGCCCGTGAAAGTGAAAAGATATTTGATATCCTATCAGAACTGAGAAAAAAAAAGTATGAAACCACTTTACACCCCCTTAGGGGTCAAATTTCAAAAATCTTGAAAATACTTTCTAGGTATTCATATGTTATATCTTTAGATATGAACGAGTTCAATATTTGGGAAGACCTAGTAGATATGATGAAAATCGTGACAGTAACAAGTCTATTTTCACTGATAATTTATTTTACCCCCCTTCCGAACGCAAATCAATATTCAAATTTTTTTAATCAAAATTACTTTTCTAGTTGATTTACATATACATAACGAGTTTCAACTTTCTAGCATAAGCCGTTCTATAGTTAGGAAAAACATCTCCCACCCTCGTACCATACTATCCTTAAAAAATTATATTTTTCCAACATGTCACTACTATAGCTCAATCTAAATACCAAGTTTCTGCTTTTTATCATTATGGGTTCTTAAGATATAAACATCGGAACTTTTCCTTTTCATCCGCACCCACCTTCAACATCTACACCAACATCCCCAAAATTTGAGTATTTATCTCACACTGTTCTTAAGATATGAAAAGGGTATTTTTTTTAATTATCACTTCCACTTCTATGCTCCCCTGCTCCCTTAAAAGATTTTACTTTGAGCAGTCTTGATTTGTCAAGCTTCACACGCAAATCTAATCTGATTTTTCTAGTTCAATTGGTTTGTGAGATATCGTAATCTAAAGTTTTTCATCCCCCACTCGCGTATGACACTGCCCCCGCTCAAAAATTTCAATCTACAGATATTTTTTAAGTTTTAATTGCTTGATATGAACGGATTAGGAGATATAGATTTTAGAATGTGTCGATCTCGGCCTTTTTGCGTTTTGGACTAATTATTTTCCCCCTACTCCCACATCCCTTCACCCATATTGAAAATTTTTGTGCAAATGGGTCCACTGTCGAAGTTCTATATAAATGCCAAGTTTCAGCCTCCTAACATAAGCGGTTGCTGAGATCTAGAAAACAAAATTTTTCTTTTAAAACGCTCCCCTCTTCTCCCCTTCATACCACCACCCTTCTAAAAGATACCAGTCGTAGGGGTTCACCCAGTCTACCAACCATAAAAAACATGTTAATACCTCAACAGGTTTGGGAGCTACGCGCCTTCAAACGATTTTGCGTACAGACGGACATTTTTCGGGGGTGTACTAGTCCTAAAACGTCTAAATACAAAATTTCAGGGTATACATTTTTTTTTGGAAATTTCAGGTCGATCACAATACTTAATTATTAAAAAATAAAATAGTAAAATTAATTAAACGGAGAAATTTAAAATTCTGCCAAGTAAATCATCCGAAAGCGAATCGAAAATAAACAACATTAGTACCGCATTTTAAACATGTACAAATCTATTAGATTTTCAGTACTGACACCAACCGCATAATAAGCATAACTCAGTTAGAATCATAAATCGATTCTCGATTTTAAGAAGGCCAAGCTTGAAATGAAAGGCTTGAAAAGCAAAAAGTCGTAACCACACATTACATCCACCAAGAGGTCGTTCCGAAACTCTTATTTTCAATTTGCATAAAAGGAGACCATCACACACTTATGGACTATACGAGTTGAATATGAGGAGGAGGACGCCATGGAGGACTGGGTTTTGAGCACTTAGTTACAGTACGTCCTCCTAGGGTATTGCAACATTATTTCCGATATGGATGAGGCCGCGAGCACTGCACAGAATTCCCCGCACAACCTTGAGAACACCCGAGAAAATATTCTTATTCGAAATTTATTAAAAGCGTCAATTACACGCTTGGCGAAGGAAATCGCAGAAATTATTCGATTGCACCGGGGTCTCGGAACCGAAAGGTGTTATTAGGGGCCTCTTGCAAGATTCGAAGCGACTTCGCGTGCCGGATAATCGCAGGGTTCAGTGGTTTGCGGGGCTTTGTTTGCTTTCAAATGATTTCCTTTTACAGTGCTTTCTGCTTTGTATTAAGTACGTTTGGATTTAATGCAATTTTGGATTAAAAGCGATGATTATCGGCTGTTCTTAATGCGATTTGTAGCGTATTGTGCGGGACATGCAAACAGATCATTGCTGAATTAATTTCATAGTGATTCAGAGCATTTGGTGTTGATTGGGTATAATAAAGATTATAACCTCCATTTGGATTTTTTTATATATACTGTTTGTTTTCTCGATTCGTTTATTGGTTTTACATAAATGTTATGAATCATCGGGAGTAGGTGACAATTCTCTAATGACATTTCGGACTTCTTATGCTGGACCTTTCGCACCATTCGAACCCGGAGGTTGCCTAAGAAGTTACTAAGAAATATAGCTAAGGTGAAGTACCAAACCACTGTGTAATGGATTTTAACCACTGGAATTAAGTTAAAGACTTTTTGATCAGAGAAGAAGCTTATGACTGAAGAGCCCCCAATTCCAAATCTTTGTTGTAGCCCTAACAAATTACAAACAATCATTCGTTTTACATCGTAAAAAAAAACAAAGTGATAATCCAAAATCATAATGGGTTCAAAGTTGGATAAGTTTTTCGATATTAAAGCTGCTTCTTAATTCATCTAAATGTTTACCATTTGGGTATTTTAACAGATGGCGCCCTGCTAAGCACCTCAATTTGTAGTAGGAATTTGCAACCATTAGTCTAGAATAGTCGTGGAAAATCAATACATTTTGTACGGAAATTTAAGGGTTTGTGTGATATAGAGACAACAGATTTTGTAAATAAATATATAATATTCCTTGTGTGAAAAGAATCCTAAATAAAATTTAACTACTTAAAACAAAGTGTAGATAAAACCAAAACTTAACAAAAACATTAACATTAACACATTAGTCAAATTCAGCACAGCTTTCGTTAAATTTCTACATTCTGTAATGTGAATATTTTCTTTCAAATTAATTACAATTGTATAGTCAATTTTATTACTTTACCAATGTTACTCCATGTTTAGTAAATTTTACTACATATACATATACATATAACAAATGTTCATTAATTTTGCTACAATGTTTAAATTTTACCACATTTGTAACAAATTTTATTGTTATGATATAATGAATTCATATGTTGAATTCATTACAGATATTTGTTTACCTGTATTCGCTGATGAAAAGTCTCAAATCAATTAAAATTATGCAATTTTCCTACGCTTCCTAATTGCCTTCCTTTCATAAATTCAAGCAGCAAATAAATAGGAGTGAGTAAAGAAATCAATGAGACTATCATTTCATCATTATCTTCATAATGTGGTGTCAGCCTCTTGATCTTAAGTGCAGTTAATTGTGCTAATCATCAGCTCGATTTTAACCACTATGTTTAGACTTGATCTGGTGCCTACCTGTTCGTCTTCACCAAACGCAACTAGCTAACCGCACTGCTTCTTTGAAATGACCTATTGCATGACATCAAGGCGCCTACTAGCTGCCTGCAGAAAACCGAAGATCTGCTAATAAACGCAAAGGTGAAGAAAATTAACAGGCAAGTTCCAGCCGAGTGCAAACGTTACCCACACTGCACTTTGTCTAGTATTTTTAGAGGCACCAAGGCACCTCTTCTATTGCACGTTAATTCCACCTAAATCGAAGGCTAATCGAACGTAGTGCGCCCGGACAGCTCAAACGCGTTGGTGTAATTTAATAAAAAAAAAACGCTTGGCATCATGAGCGTGATTAGGATGATTCGCGATTCTATCGAATTAAATAATTTTGTGGTCGTAGATCTTCGGAGTCTTTAAATTGACTCTCTGTGTCTCGTTACTCGCACCCGAGTCAATTACCAATTAATCGCGCACGTCCAAGTATCCAACGAGCAATGGTCGCCGATGACTTTATGGAGTCAAGAGTTTTTCATCAAATTAAGATAAATTGCCGTCTTATGGGTTTGGTATATGAGCTGTAGTCGACTAAAATGCCAAGTGATGGGCAGATCGATTAAGAGCTATACCGTGAAATCATATTGCGTCTTCTGTACTGGGGGAAGGCAATTATTTTCTTAGCTTGTTACAAGTGATAAATTGTCAAACACTCAACAGATCGTAGCTTTATTTAAACTATTGTTAGAACTTTGATTTTCCTGCACAACATCTAGGAGAAGTACTGAAATCTAATTTAAGAAAAAAATATATTGCTACATGATTATATGCACACCAATTTTCAGATTTTATACATCAAAATATGTAAATTCGCCTATTGTAAGACTCGAACGTGAAAAAGATTTTCAACCTCAAAACTAAGCCCCCGGACTACAGACTACAGACCCATTAGCCTGACATCTTTTACTCTTAAGACACTGGAAAGGATACTAGATGGGTTTATCAGGGAAACTTTAGATTCTAGTCACCTCTCTAAGGTCCAACACGCATACATCAAACGGAAATCGGTGGACACGGCTTTGCATAAGGTTGTGGCTGCAATAGAGATATCACTACAGTACAAGGAGTTCACTTTGGGAACTTTCTTGGATTTAGAAGGGGCTTTCAACAATGTTACAACGGAGGCAATTGTTGAGTCTCTGGGCTCTGCAAATGTACACAGTACTATAACATTGCTTAGAAGTAGGTCTATTTCGTCGGAATGGGGTAGAGCCCGTTCCTTGAAAATTACTAATAAAGGTACTCCACAAGGAGGGGTATTATCACCACTATTGTGGATACTTACTCTAAATGGGGCACTGAAAGATCTTGATAACTCAGGGGTGGAGGATGTAGCCTATGCCGATGACGTGGTGATCCTAGCATCGGGTAGGTACACAAACACGCTGTCGGAGCTTACGACGCAGGCTCTTAAGAAACTACTACACTGGTATAGAACCAGATATCTAGTAGTAATCCTAGACAGCAAGCTGTCATGGAAACTCAATACGGAAGAACGAGTATCTAAGGCAACCATCGCTTTCTATGCGTGCAAGAGAATGGGGTTTAAAGCCAAAGATCACTTACTGGATCTACACGGCTGTAGTTAGGCCAATTCTTTTATACGGTATGCTAATATGGTGGCCAGTACTCGACAAAGTAACGTACAGGAATAAGTTGGTAAAGGTGCAGAGACAGGCTTGTCTGGGAATAACGAGCGCCCTCCGGAGCACCTCATCAGACTCGCTCAAAGTCTTTCTCTGCCACCAATTGACCTGTTCGCTAAATACGCAGCATGGAAATGCGCCCTAAGACTCAGAGAGTCAAACCAGCTCAAAACATGTGCGTACAGGCACAGTAATATCAGCCTACCTACTACAGGGACTATGGACTACACAGATCCTAAGCTCTGGTTTGACAGGAAGTTCGCCATAAATATACCAAGCAGAGAATTCTGGGAGGTTAGAACCGGTGACTCTGCAGGGTCGATTAATATCTATACTGACGGTTCTAAGATGCAGGCACTCACTTGATCTTCCAACAAACTCTTGCTACAGGCTTCCGGATAATTGCAGTATTTTCCAAGCGGAGGTACTGGCGATTCAGAAGGCGGCGGAATTAGCTCACAAATCGCAGCTTTTATCTATGCAGATAGCCAAGCAGCCTTAATGGCCTTGCAGTTCTGCACTATCAAAACCAAGGCAGTACTTAACTGTCGACGCGCTTTACAAGAACTGTGCTCAAATAAGAAAGTGGAACTCTGTTGGGTTAATGGGCACAGTGGTATTTTAGGAAATGAACTCGCGGATGATCTTGCCAAAAAAGGTGCTAGCCTTGGGCAAGAAACCGCGGTTTCAGTACCACCGCCTCTTAACGTCATTTACAACTCCCTAGAAAAAAAGATGGTAAGCCTGTCCGAGGCCAGGTGGCGGGCTTCACCAACCTCCAGAACAACGAAACAAATGTGGAGCACACTCAGCAAAAAAAGAACAAAACTCTTGTTAGCACTACCAAGGGCGCAATGCGCAACTTTAGTCAGCATAATTACCGGACATTTTTTGATAGTTGCTCATACGTACAGATTAGGGCTGATTACAAACTTCCCGGGGACCGGGAAACGCTAGAACACCTCCTGTGCAAATGCCCAGCGCTCGCTAGGAGAAGGGTAAAAGCTTGTGTGCACCAACCTTCGCAAACCTCAAAGAAGTCTTCCTTAACAGCATGCAGAGTTTGCTCAACTTTGCTATGGTCACAGGGACCTTTGAATTAAACGAGGGGCTCTCAACACAGATCGAAACTCTGGCGCACCTTCCATAAGTACATTGGGTCTCCTGTTTTTGTGTGGTATCACTATGGACCCTCGTGGGTCTATGTGAGGCCTTTGGCCGCCACTGCAACCTAATCTAACCTAATCCTCCGAAAATTTAGCAACTCTTTCCATTTTCATGAAAACCACCTTAACAGCCAATGATGTTACTGTCAAATGTGATAGCCACTTTATATACACATGACACACCCTGGCTATCAAAAATTAAATAAATGAATTCGTCTAGTGATGAATAATAAATTCAGCTGACTGTCGGGTATTTTGGTGTGACTACTCATAGCAAAATTTTCATGAGGGCTGTAATTTTTGATAGCAAAACAAATTACATTGGTTTGTAGTACCTTGTTTTGGCAATAAGTACGTAGTGGGGTCTTATCAATATCGATAAGGTATTAAACTTATGATAGGATGTTTGAACTTTGTTTTTATATTGTAAAATACAGAAAAAAAGTTTTCTGCAAGGTTTCGAAAGGAACGTCGCTATGGGCCGTCTTTTGGTGCCTAGTGTGCGCGAAGGCTTAGCCTTAGCCTTTTCGGAAACTAAAACACGAAAGCAAATTTCAAAAACAAATCTAAAACTTAAAATAAAACTTAAAATATTTGAATTCCAAACCGTTATCACACAAAACTTGACAAATAAATCTAAGACTTAACAACTGAATCATCGAGAGAGGACAATTGCTTGAAGCTAGTGGAAATACAGCAACTATAGTGCGAGCAATACCAACAATCTGTGAAAACGTTGCCAAATTGCCGCAACTATGGTATGTAGAATGATATTGCACGGTATTGCTCCATAAATTGCTCCAATAGTTTTGGAAATAGTCGCCGGGTAATTAGTTACTTGCAAATTGTTCGTGTACAAGCTCCTTAATGTAGTTTTTCTTATTATTGTCTTAAAACAATTTTTGTTAAATTTTGACTTCCTGATTTATAGCGGGCTCTGTACTTCGCACACATTTCTGAAGGATTTATATATGGCGATTACACCAAGGGCTCATTCTGTTTGCCTTCTATTCAGTTTCCTTGTTGCAAATATTGGGAAGGTTAAGGGCCGTTATTACGACCTTTAGTTAAAACTTTAACAAAACTTTGACTGAAAGTTTCGTATGAACATCTGTCAGTTAAAGTTCCAGTTAGATGATCGTAGGAACGGGCCTAAGTGTATCAAATTTCAACTTCGTTACTCAAACCATTCGGTCAATAATGGTCAATACGTGTTTCATGATGTCATGAGCATGATGGTCTCTTGCATGGTATGTACCCAAAAAAGTGAAAAGATAGAGCCCATTAACGAACTTAGTCTTACTTTTTCCTTTAACAGGTGGAGACAACATCTTAACTTTCTATCGTGTAATGTTAAACAAACTGAATTTACCATCTAGTTTCAAAAAACTACGCTTAAACGGTTATTTTTTCTTGAAATTAAAAAGAAAAATTAACTAACTAATCATAAAAATTATGCCAGCAACTAAACAGCCAAAACATAACTAAATTTTAATGAGACAGGAAGGAAGGCTCCTTCATACCACATTGTGCAATACGCAACAAGAAACTGTAAGGGAAAAGCTTGAAGATCATTATTAAGGTGATGCAGGAAATTTTAATCAATGGACACAAATACCAAGAACCATGAAGATTTTTAAGATGAAACGGAAACTTTTACCAAATTACTGGCTTTTTCGTTTTTCACTATTATATAAAGTTATAAATTGGCTCTTCGTAAACAATTGGCGCAATTGACGTAGACACTGCAGTAATATGTTATAAGCTTAAAATAATAACAATTGAGTAGGTACTTATAGCATAACACTGTCTGTCTCACAGTTTACCCTTTTTTACCATATGTAAATATACGTATTTACAAAGACAAAAAAAAACTGACCTAGCTGCCTAGTTCCCAATATTAAGTGATGAAAAAGTGAAAAATACTTAAGTCGAAAAAAAATCTAGAACTCACTTGAATTCTTTAGAGGATGGCGAAAACAGACAAAAGTACCTAGACATATCGATAGAAACTTTACAAACAAGACCCTTTCTAATATTGTCGTCTGACGACAAGAATCTTTACTTTCTACAAACAACCGAACACACAAAATTAGAAAAAACACCGAAGTACAGGAATTACAATTTACCTTTCTTCCAGTTAATAGTGGCACAGATAATATGAAAAGTAGAATACGCCATTTACACGAATGTAAATGGTAAGGTGCAAAACTCTCTATTTTTTTGGCAAAAAAAAACCCAATGCTCATCAAGACTCCAAAGTATATTAAATTAAGTACTAATTTTGTCCCACCCAAATCAGGTGAATTGGAAAAGACCAATTCACTCTATTCCCGACACACATCAAATTTTTGGATATAAATTGCGACAGAACTGGAGTAAAAATCATTAAAACAAATTCACTTGATCAGTCAATAGTCCTTACTTTTATTTAATAATGAAATTCACCAGTCTTAGTATTGTCGTTGTTTTCTGTGGTAAGTGCCTGATGGCTTGTTGTTAGTGCGACGTGGTAATTTCTGCAAAATCTGTAAATCTAACAAGTTCAATTCTCCACCTCATTAGGTGTAGTGCACGGCGGATACAGTTCAGGTGGCCACTTGAGTTCTTTTGGAGATGACGGTGGCTTTGGCGGTAGCGGATACGGCGGCGGTGGATATGGCAGTGGATTCAGTGGATACAGTGGCGGCTACGGTGGCGGAAATGGTGGAGGCTATGGCGGTGGTGGCGGACATGGTGGTGGTTACGGAGGCGGCAATGGCGCTGGATATGCCAGTGGGTTTGGACTGCGAACAATTGCCCAGGGATCGGCAAACGATGCCCATTCGGCGGTATCGAATCAAAACGCTGCAGCGCGTCAAGCATCGTTCGTAGCGAAAAGTACATTGGCTCAACGAGCATCGCAATCGGCGGCAACTGCTCAGGCCGCTCTTGCCGGTAAAAAGGTGCAACTTCAGAACCTGGAGCAGCAACGCGCCGAGGCTCAGAACGAACTCCACTCCGAACTCGAACAGTTGCAACGTTCGAAAAACTCTGCTGCAACGGCTGCCAATGCGGCTCAACAGTCCGCCAAGCAAGTCGCCGTCTTATCCAACGCCTTGAATAACGCCAAGAATGCGGCTCAACAATCGGAAAATGCTGCCAATCAAGCTTCGTCGGAATTATCGTCACAAAGTGCTATGGTAGCGCGCGCTAAGGCCAAGCTGAACAATATTGAGCATCGATTGGAGGCGACTCGAAATGATTTTGCGGCAACTAAAAATGCTGCGCAGAAGGCTCAACAGGCAGCAAATGAGGCTCAACATAATGCTGCCTCGGCCGGCGCCGAATCTATCGCTCAAGTGCACGAGGCTACTGTTATTGCACATGGCGAAATTAGCGACACATCGTTTTGGGGTTAATCCAAGAAATGTATAAAATCGATCGCGCAATCACAACGTACTGCACCATGGATTTCATGACTAATGTTATTGTTATTTTATTGTTAAATAAAGAAGACTATTTTTATTTTTTATCCGAATTCAGTGATTTATGAGTTTAAGTTCTTTCATTCATTTTCATTCAATTGCAATGGGCATTGTTGTGTACAGTTTATTACATGACCTTTTACTGACAGGTAGAAACTATTGTATAGTGGCTACTCGATTTTTTGATTTATAGTGACTTCCATAAAGTAAGTTTGGACATTTTACAGAATTTTTGTGTGGCAACTACATGAAGGACTTATGTGATATTTTTCATATTAATAGTTTAAGCTGTGACTATTATAAAATCAACATATACAAAATTTCAAAGTCATAACGTCAAGCGTTCTAAAGTTATCGTTCTAAAGTTATCGTTCAATATTGGTGAACACGTGTTTTAAGGACTTTTGTATGACAGCTACCCGAAGGAGTCAACGGATGGCTCTAATTAATGAACTCCGTCTTGGTTTTGGTATAAAACTAATAGCTGTAAAACATTAAATTCCTGCTTTAACTCGTTCTGGAGTTATAGGCCTTTCTAGGCTGCTACACGAAGGAATCATTCGATTTGCATCATATTCGGAACTTTCGATTCAAACATTGTAAACCTTAAGTATGCAAAATTTCAAGTTCCTTGAAACATTCGAGCAATATATGTGAAAACGTGTTTTAAGGACTCTTGTATGGGAGGTACCCGAAGGAGTGGAAGAATATCGCCCATTAACGAACTTAGCCTTACTTTTTCCATTTTACAAGTTTCAACTTCCTAGGTCAACGCGTTCTTGAGTTATCGTGCAAACAAACGGACGGACAGCAAACGGATTTGGGGGTTTTGGCAAAAAATAAACACAAAATAATATATAACTTTTTTTCGTCCGAGGCTCGGTTTTATGCGTTACAAACTTTTCGGGCTGGATTAAACTTATAATACTCTACCTATATGTTCATCTAG
This sequence comes from Beris chalybata, assembly GCA_949128065.1. NCBI lineage: Eukaryota > Metazoa > Arthropoda > Insecta > Diptera > Stratiomyidae > Beris > Beris chalybata. The sequence goes on along the minus strand of OX421894.1, from coordinate 33,540,410 downwards.
AGTATAAGAAAAACTGCTTCCTTAAAATTTGGAATTTTCACGTTTTAGAACATGTAAATCCCAAAAGAGAAAAAAATGCCCGTCTGTCTGCCGTAGACACCGTCCGCCATACACAAAACCGTTTGAAGGTGTGTAGCTTTCAAACCCCTTGCGAACTTTAAATGTTTTATGGTTTTTTTATGGTAGGTAGAATGGATGACCCCCACCTTCCCTACCCCTGCAAAAAAGGGCTGGAGAGGGGATCAATTTAGATGAAAAATTTTGGTTTGTATATCTTAAGGACCACTTAAGCTAGGAGGCTGAAAGTTGGAACTTATGTAGTTCTATGAAATATTTTTGATAGAAATGAAGGGTTGTGCGAGTGGAGGAGAAAACAATGCGCCCAACACGCTTGGAAACTGGAATTGAAACATTCTAAAATCCATATCTTCTGAACACTTTGCAGAAACTTTTTAGTTGTCTTAAGGTATACTAGCAGATTAGAAGATGGCTAACATTTTGTGAAAACATTTTGTGCTAACATGGGGTGAGATGCAGGGTGGAGGGTGAAAAACTTTGAATTGTAATATCTTCCGACTCAATGATGCTAGGGAGATAAAATTTGGTTTCTGTATATAGAATTACCAGTTGAGTTGATAAAATAATAAAATAATCTCTTGAACAGTATCAGACGTGCTGTTGAAATTTTTACAGTTAATTTTACTTTATTATTTTTTAATAATTAAGTATTCAGTTAGAAACAGTAGACCTCTAACAGTAGACCTCTAACAGTAGACCTCTAACAGTAGACCTCTGAGGGTGTGGGTCTAGGCAGTGGTGGTGCGAGGGGATGGAAAAAAAAAATTATTTTAATTTCTTGAAAGCCGAAAAGGATAGAAACCTTATAATTGAAACTGCTGTCCAGGTTTTGTTCGATAAATTCTGGTGGTGTGTTTACACTAGCTCAAGTGTGCCAAGAAGCTCAGGTGTACGCTGCTTTTTTCGTCACATATCATGAATACTAACTGTTTTCTCCTTGACTCATCGGTCAGATGCCTCCATGATCCGATCCTTTCAATCTTGTAATCTTAATGGCAGATTTCGCGCGATGTCATTCGAATACACTGGACACCGGTTCAATATGGTGATCAACTCGTGTCCATTCTTCGGCAGATTATCTGCAACGCGCATTTGGCAGACCATGTCCGTATTCAGATTCGAGATTGGACAGAACAACAGTAGCTCACACATACGATCGGTTGAGGATCGCAAGAATGATTCGAATTTTTATGAGGCTGTCACTTGCTTTGAATTACAGAGGCGCAGTCATGCGTCTTCTGATTTCTTTAATTTTTTTTTTTGCACTTGTGATGCGAAATTCGACCTAAAATACATTTATAAGTACGCAGTTTGTTTTTTTTTCGATTCCGCATCGCATTATTCAATTTTCATCTTTCTGTGGTCTTTATATTTTGGAGGTCCGACATGTCGCCTCTTGTGTATTGTCAGTGCTGATCGCTGTTGCCGACAGCTTGTACAGCAATTTGTATGCAAGTTTGGTGACAGTGCGCAAACTTGGTTCTGGCCCGGCGTGCATTTCTCTTCTCACATAAACGGGCATTGTTTGCATTTGGGGTCAGACCACAAGTCAAGTACATAAATCTTTGGCAATTTTTGGTGAATTGTTCGTATGGTAAAAAGGAGGCATAAACGAACTCATACGCCTTGGATTTCATTGTACTTTTGCTTATAATGCCCGATAATGTAATTAAATTTCTTTACATACGATTCGAGTGAGTCATGTGCATGATTACTTGCAGAAAGCGAGATTGCGTAAGGGTTATCGAAAGTCTGCTTCGAAAAATTGGATTTCCACGTATGAGCTCTAAGAGTTTTTAAAAAGTATTCTTGAAATCGAACGGATTGACCCCGCATTGGTGGTAAGTTCCCATCAAAATTTAAACAAACAACGGTCTAAATTCTTAAAGGTCAATGCGAGTGTCGTCACTGGCATAATGCCAAGCAAAAAACTCACATTTTAGGAAATGCGACAATTCACCGGGGATGAAAATGCAAAATCATCATGCAAAACCATCCCATCTTGGGAAAATGAATATCACAAATTTGTATACAAGCGTGAGTGGAAATATTAATAGAATGGAAACCGACTCTGTGAATATCATTCCTTTTTGTTGGGCCCGACCCCTTTTTTTCATTTTTTAAAATATTTTAGACTAGATGTATTGTTATATTTCAATTTTAATTTATTATAATATAAAATTTTAGCCGTATAATTATAAATTTTGAATTAAATGGAAGATTTTCCGTACAATAAAATGGAAATTTAAAAAAAAAAAGTGTGTAGTCATTGTATGCTTTGTGTAATAATGATGCCACAGATGTCTATTAGCTACTGTGTAATGATTACAAATGTTGTGTAATTATTACAACTTATTTATGTAATTTTCTTTTTAATTACACAAGCATACAACGTTACCATTAGTATCGATGGGAAACAGCTACTACCTGTAATAATGGTAAACTTATTCCATTATTTTTTAGAGTGTAGATTTACCTTGCTTTAGCAGCTGACTGTTGTATACCTATTTTTTAACTTGTATCGTAAGATTTTTCCATTTGAAAATTTGTCATGCAAATCAAAGTATGTATAAAATTATTGAATTCCGAACCAAGTAATAGTAAGTACAATTTATACAAAATAAGTTATAGTAAATATGTTGGGGGAATTTGGAATTTGAATGTGGTGAAATGTAGTTTAGAGTGGTGAATAGGATGGTTTAAGTAAATATGTAAATTTCTTTTAAAAAATGCAATGAATATTTTAGTGATGTTAATAGAATAACTGCTTTCATATTCTGATTTTAACACCCAGATTGTTTTGTCTAATTTACTGAAGTATATGCACAAGGGCGCCCATAGAACTTCGTCCAGGGGGGGGGGCATGGCAAAAGTTTTATAAAATAACACCCCACTCCATTTAGAATCTGAACTTATGGTTGAAATTTTTTAATTAAGTTCGTTAACGGGAATAATCGTTCTACTACTTCGGGTCCAAACAAAGGCCCAGTCATGAAGGTGCTTGTACACGAGCAATTTTTAAAACAATTAATTGTCCGATGAATATTGCCAAAACTAGTGGAGCGATTAATGGAGCAATACAGGGCAATATCATGCTAGTTGCGGCAATATTTCGACAATGTGGCAATGTTTTTATAGATTGCTGATATTTCTCGCCCTATACTCGTAGTTTCTGTATTTGCGAAAAAATGTTATCCCTTCCACTTCCATGCTTTATCACCTCCTTAAAATTTTACTTTACTTGTCAAACTTTATAAAGAAACCGAATTTTATTTTTAAATTGCAATTGGTTCGTGAGATATTGTAATCAAAAGTTATTCACCCCCCCCCCCCTCTGAAGGTGTGTGCAAGGAGGTATACTTTTTCAGTAATTCTGCCATATCGCCCAGCCCTGAAATTATATCGATTTTTTTTTCACTTTCATGGGCTTGCGTAATAATCGAATAAAACTAGTTTTGAATACGTTTTCACGAATTCCGTAACTTCTATTAGAAGTGGCAAGAAATTGAATTGGTTTTTACTTTCTCGTGCTGTCTTTCTATTTATCTATTTACACTTTTCAGGATTTTTGAATATTCCACCCCAAGTGGGTGTAAGTAGGTTGCATATGTTTTCACAGATTCTAATATATTGCTTAAATCAGATGATATATTAAATTCCTTTTTAATTCCTTTGGTTTCCTATATAAGTGCCAAAAAGTCAATTTCAGTATTTTTAGATATTCAATCCTAAGGGATGTAAGAGGGCTGTATAATTTTTTAAGCTTCGACGTATTTCTTAATATTGATGAGATATTTGATCGCTTTTCACTTCCACCGACTTTTTATATAATCGCCTACAAACCCATTTCCCAATTTTTCGATATTCAAGTTCCTAGGGTTTGCATATGTTTTCATAATTTTTGCCATCCCTTAGTTCTGATGAGATATGAAATTTGTTATTTCTATTTTAACTACCTATTTGTATTTTTATTTTAAAAAAAAAATCAATTCTCCAAGAAGAGTCATAATCGCGAAGCAATTGATGATACATATACTCCGATTTTGATCGCTCCCGAACTTTGACCTGAAAAATAATAAAGTTTCGCCCCGACTATTGGCAAATTTTTAAATCGATAACATTACTTTATTGTTAAAATAATAAAGTAAACTATATTTGATATCAGTGGCAGAACCAGACCTTACTGTTGGGGGTGTCAGAATTTTTTTTAATTTATCTATTTCATTTGATAAAGTTCTGTGTGAATTTAGCTACATAGCTGCACTTAGCAAAAAAAAGGGTCATCTGAAGAAGGCGTCATATTGTTTTCATCTTATTATGGGTTATTCCATCAAGAACTGCCAAAGTTGTGACCTTACCATTTCTGATTCTTTTCAAAATTTGTGTACTTAAAGAATAAGTGAAAAAAATAATTTAAATTCAAGGTTTGGCTTCTATCTCATTTTTTAACTAACAAAAACAATAACAATCTTTAAATAAGCCCGACTTTATTATTCAAGGATAAAAACTACCAGAGATATGAACTTTCAAAGAGGACTCGGACAACGTTTTTGGGAAATTTTCAACATACTATAACTAACAAAAAAAATGAGATAGAAACCAAAAAATTTAAATCAAATTTTTTTCACGAATTCTTCGAGTACACAAAATTTCAAAAGAATCGGCGATAATAAGGTCACACTTTTGGTGATTCTTGATTAAATTACCCTTTTTCTATAAAATAATTGAGAATCACTATAATGCTTTTCGATTTTTTTGACCATTGACATCCCAATTTAGTTTTTTTGGTATGTTTTGAAAAACTGTATAACCAACAAAATATAAAAAAACGTACTTGGAGATATTTATGGATAAATGACAAAATCGTTATCATTGAAAAAAAAATTAGTTCTTAAAGTACAATAGCGTTACAAAAAAGTAACGAAAAATCTTGTAAAACATCCGCTTGGTAGTTCGATTTGGAAGTAGGTACTACCTATGCGGTCTGCTATGTTGTGCCAGATTCTTCTTCAGTGCGCGACCTTGGACAATTCCGAAAAAGGGCTAATGATCTAATTCTATAGCTTGATTTGATATTCATTTTAGTGTTATTACTAAGAACTAAAGTCGAGGCATGAAAGATGTGTACAATAATGGTAATGGTAAAATAGTTGTAACAAAATTTGGTATATAAAATATGATTTGTCTCAACTTTAAGTGATGGTCAAATCCAGGGGGGGGGGGGGGGCAAGTGCCCCTTCTTGCCCCTACCTGTGGGCGCCCATGTATATGCACCAATAACCACGGATAAACTATTTATCTATAGGTGAAGCTATTTGTGCAATGCTTGTGCAATCACATCCAAATTCAGGACAAAATCACGGAAGTTATTTCTACCAAAAGACTGGAATCTTAATACATATCTACATATGCAAGTTGTAAGTACTTTGGCATGTCGTGCTTTACGTGTACTATCAAAGAACGCCGCCAAAGACAGCTTCAAAGATATTCTATTCAAAAATTCCTTTAGTGTCTTACACCTTCTTGCACTTTGCTAGTCAACTGATATGACTGTTAGGTGGGTTAATGTAGAATCCTTTACAATTATTTGTACATATAACATTAATTTGTTAAAGATTTGCAGGCATCCGAAAACAGAAGACAATGCGAATATTTGTGCTTGTTCAGACTTCGGTGAACCATAAGTTAGATAACCATATGTTAAAGAGAAACGTATCTACTGTTTACGTATATCCAGTCAAAGTGTAAAGTTAAAATTGAATTGTTCTGGGTCATATGGCAGCAGAAAAGCAAAGTTATTCCTGGATTAGAATCTATTTTCAGAGATATAACACTGTGACTTTCGGCATTCGAATCCGTACATACAATCTGTACTGAATCCGTACATACAATCTGCGAGAAATTTATCAGTTCGGTTCGCCGGAGTTCCGTTTATTTAGTTGTAATAACTATCGCGTAGCATTTCAGGTAATTGGATATTGGTTACATATACTCGTACTGTAATGTTATTTAGTAGTCCATCATCGGGTATCGTTAACAAGGACTGTTGAAGGTATAAAATCAAATTCATGTCCATACGCCGATTCACAGTACATCTTTAACTTCAGAGATGATTGTGACTTACCTCTAAAATTAAGTCAATGATGTACTGTATGCTGCTAAGTCAAATAGGTATTTCACTATTTTCGCGGACAAATACAGTCAAATAGTGTAATCGTTAAGTTTTTGTTTGCCACATTTAACACAAGTTCATTTACTTATATTTCGGGTTTTCGCTTTATTAGTTAAAATAATAAAATTTTCTAATAGTAAATAGTTTCATATTTTATTACTCATAAGAGTTATTCCCCTTTCCTGATCACATGAACTTTTTGATTAGTGCAACTAAGGTCAAATGTCCTTAAGTTTGGGTGAAACTTTATTATTTTTCGTGTCAAAGTTCGGGAATTTATTGAGATTTTAAAAACTAATAATATTATAAAACGAAATATAGAAAATGCTTGACTGCGACTTTAATAAAGTCAAACAACAAACATTACATTAAAATTAACCGAAGTCAATCAATGATGGCAATTAAAAACAATAATTATAAATGTAATCGCCATCTGCTCACATGGCTTAATCAGCTTGAAAATACTTAAACTTTAATTAATAAAATATCTTAAACTAAATTAACTTAACTAAGAAACTAATAACAATAATAATAAAATAATAAAAAAATATAGTAATAATAAGAAAAAAGGAGGAATAATAAATGAAATTAAATAAACTTAAAGTGTAGTTACATTAATATGATAAGTGGCAGATTGGTGGCAAAGCTCGGAGTCCAAAAATACAAAGATAAAATATGAATAAGAAGAAAATTAAATACGTCAACCAAGAACGCTTGTTTATGGATGATGAATTTTCTCATAAAATAAGTATATATGGAATTAGCCTCTGTAAGTTCCCTGATCTGACGGACAATCGGGAGGTGAAAGCTCGTGTTCCGATAAAATTCTAAATGGACAAAGGTAGTACCAAGCATCTGGCCATGGAGGTTCCGGAAATAAGTCGCGTATCGCTGTAAGAGGATGTGAACGCCACTTCTCAATTCGATTTTAACTGGTTTCTAACATATAATGTAAGATCGGAATCACCCCAGTCTCGGAATACAAAGTACTATTATGGTAAAACTTCTTTTTGGGACGTCTGTACTTTGAAACGCATTTCCGTAGCACCTTCCTCTCAAATATTTCAATCTGTCCTGCTACTGAAGGAGAAAGGCAGAGCCATGCTGGAAAACATTAGGTAATGATAGGTCTAACTAAAGTTTTATATAGGAGAAGTTTAGTAGATTTCTGCACAACTCTAGATGAAAGAAGCGTTCCAACCGAAGCCGCGGCTCCTTTTGCTCAATTCAATATCAACCTTGCATGAACGTTCGAATTTAAACGATGATGGACCCAATTACATACATAATTCGTGTGTTATGTATGGCAGAGTCGTCGGCATTTTAGTTGCACCCCATTGTAACTGCTTCTCGAACTTTCACATGAAAAATAATAATGATTCTCCCAGACTATTGGCAGATTTTTTTTCTTAATGATGGTAATGATGGTAATGATGATGTGCCAACCATTTCAATCCTTTTTAATTTACTCCTAGTTTTGGGAGTATCGAAGAGTAATAGTCGCATAAAAAGTTTAAATTTAAAAAAAATCATCCGGATCGACGGACTAAATATTCTTGCTTCTGCAAATTCTCTCCAGAAAATCCGAACTTGAGTTCTTAAACAAAGTTTTGTCAGACTTCCATCGTGACTCTGGAACTTTACTTACATAGTCACATTGTAGTATGTAAGTGTGTTACTAAAATTTAGTTGCAGTATTAGGAAGTGTTACTTTATGTGGAATCAAATTGTTATTGACAAGCGGACATTCCCAAGTGTACATATATGTTGTAGAACTTGAAAATCTAAGTGACACGTATTTTCTTTTATTGCCCTCTCAATGTTTGGCGAATAATTGATCGAAATTTCGATTTCCGTAGAAGTACTCGATGAATTTCAATGGTTTCAATTGGCAAGAATATACATATATATAAAAAATAGTCTAAAAAAAGTGCAAAAGGGAAAACCACCATTAACTTTGTATAATTATTATTATAGTCTTTTTGTGAACGAATAACCTGAATCGGCGTGTGATACTTGGGAATGTTGCCTTGTGAGTCTAACTGGACGTAATTTAAATGACATTTTTGAAGATAAAAAGGCTTTAAAGTAGCATTAGAACAATTGCAAAAATGTAGTAGCGAACTCTAAATTTTGAAAAAAATGTAGTCTTAAAGACTAGATGGTAATTTCATCATAGCGCGTAGCGAAAATCTTCGTAGGGCTAGCGCAACGATACGATTGCTGAATTTTGCGAAATTTGTTGATTACTTCATGGAATTTAGCGATCTAAATTTTATTTCTGAATGAGAATTCCGTGTTTATGGTTGTAGAATTCATAGAATTTGATGATCGTGTTATTGCGCTAGCCTTAAGAAGTTTCACACTACGCGCCTGCACAGAACGATATTGCTTCAGAAGTATATTTTACAAAAGTTTATTCTTTAAAAAATTAATAAAAAATTCAATAAATTTTCAAGTTCCATGATTTTTCCATTTTTTTCAGTATGGTTACAGAAGATATAAATGTGGTAATTTATTAATTAATGTAAGTAGTGATCTATCTAGTTTTCAAGACACCCCCAGCAGATCAAAAATACAGATATCCGTGAGAACTCCGATGGAATTTTTTTTAAATTGTCGGAATCTTAGACGAGAAACCCATTCGATTTCCACATGGGGAGGTTGAATCTCTATAGAATTTTCTGAAATCATAACCGATGGTGCGAAAATTCATCTGATTTTGCCTTTTTTACGGCAAACCGGACTAAGCGAATTAATTTTCGTTTCGCTTTAATTTTTTTGGTGTCGAATCCTAATCAAAAATTCAAATGGAATTTACACAGAGTTTTCGATAATACTATATCGGGATGTCCAGTTCTTCATGATATTTTTGCTTTTCATCATTTAATTATAGCTGAATTTTCCGAATGAAATCTGGGAGAAATTTATGACTCTCATTTTCCTACATTAGAAATATCTCGGTACTTTTCGAGGACATCAAAACACTCCGATTTATTTGTCTGCTGGGAAAGCAGGACTGAATGGGAATTGTTACCAATATAATTTCTTTTTTGCTTTGCGGCACTGTCAACAAATATAAGACCCTTAAGCTGGCTACAGACTTATCGCGTTTCGCCTATTTCGCGTAATCCGCGTCTTTCTCGTGAATAGTTTGTAGAGGTTTCTCGAGAGTTTCTCGCGTTTCGTTGTGCGCGATTCGCGATTCATGCCTTTTCTCTGCAGCAGGCGGTTTTTTCATGACATCAAAGGGTTTTGCTTGACGGAAAAGTAACAAAAAAACGCGAGAAGATTTTCCGTGACTTTCTCGTTAGTTTTTGGTGTTTCGTGGTCAATGTCAAAAGTTTGGACTTGCAGGACTTCAGAAACTGAAAATAAGTGAGATTCACGAAATGTAGAGAAACCACGAAAATGCGAAACTTGCGAAGAATTGTAGACACAATTCTTTCTCGTGTTCTCGCAAGGTACATATGTTTCTTGAAATAAGTCGAGAACCTCGCGAAATGCGAAAAACAAGAGAAGTTTGTAGCCGGCTTTAAACGTTGCAGGTTCGAAACGTTGCAGGTTCGAAACGTTATGTCGAATCGGGAATATTTTTAAGCAGCTCGACGTTGCACTAACCCAAATGTAAACACCATTCCTTGTTGGACTGACGATTTTAACTATGTTGCAGAATTCGATACAAGCCTTTTGATGTAGACCTAAGTCTTTACAAACAAAAGACTATAAACACTTTCAATGCTTTCGCTTCTAAACTTTTCCCATAGGCTTCAATCCATGGACCCACACATCTCTCATTTTCATTGCGAGAATTTTTTTTTCCCGATCAAAAGGGTTGATATGCGGCTTGAGTAGGTCGCCAACAAACAGGGAAATCCATTGGATAGTCGTCGATTTGAAAGGCATTCTAATCAGTAAATCGAACATGAATGAAATCAAATTGACAATATTCTGAATAAAATCGCATAATAATAAATTTTCTGCGGCAATAAATTGTACAAAGTATACGTCCATTTCCACCATAGGCATATAAAATAAGTAGGTACGCTGCCGTAGCGCCGCATTCAATTTGCTCCTAAAGTTGTCGTATATGAGCCTTATCAAGCACTTGTCCTTGTCAGTTTGTGCTAATTGAGTGTCCGCACAGTATAAGACCAGCGCTGACAACATGAATAATGTGGCGACACTTTTATTTGTTACTTCTTGCTGGGGCCGAAAGACACAGAGACCCCGTACACTTGTCTTATGGGGCCCAACGCTTTGGTCAAGATATTTAGTCGCCTTCTTCGATATGATCAAGATTTTTTCTTACCTGGCGAAAGACACCTAAAAAACTGGCAATCTTAAAGATTTCGTGGTAAGAAAAAAAAACGTCGACTCTCGAAAACAATATTCGAAGTTATCGGAAAATATGTCATCAGAACGTTGCTAAATGATAGCAGAACACCTTGCTCATATTGAAATTAATTGGCGACTGATAGGTGATTACACGCATGGGCTGGCATTTATGGATTCATGTCAGAAATCAGAATCAGAAGAAAAGGTGTGATTTTCGCGAAGCAGCTATTATTGGATTTAAGTGGTATTTTGTGCGACACTCGCTCGTACGACCGAATGATTTATTCATCGCGGATGGACGAGATTTGATTGGTGTACTACGTGGGATTTTTTATCGATGAATCTGCGAGCAAAGCTGGAATAATTAATGTGAAGCGATTTTTTTTCTTTTTTGCAAAAAAATATTTTATTGTAACAACGTTTAGAAAATCAATCTGCTTAGGGTTCAGAGTATTAGTGATAATAATCATGTCCTGATTGATCGGAATCGCCTCCATAGGAGGATCCACCATGGTCACCACCTGCCGCTTCTGAAGCAGCATGTGCTCCGGCTGCAGCAGCATTGTTTTGAGCCTTGCGTGCAAATTCGGCTGCTTTTTGTGCCGCTTCTTTAGTAGCAGCATAGTCTGCACGGGTGGCTTCCAATTGGCTTTCAACTTCTTGCAATTTGGCCTTGGCCTGGGCAACCATCGAGCTTTGAGATCCTGCTTCCTGGGCAGCGTGCGAAGCAGCTCCTTCAGCCTGACTGGCCAAACCCTGGGCATTACTCAAAGCACCCTGTAAAATTGCAACCTGTTTCGAGGCTTGTTGTGCTGTATTCGAAGCAGAAGCAGCAGCTTGCTTTGCCGACTGCAGCTGGGATATTTCACCTTCGACAGCTTGATGAGCTTCAGTCCGCTGCTTCTCCAAGTTCTGCAGCAAGGCACCCTTTCCTTCAAGAGCAGCCTGAGCTGTAGCTGCAGCTTGAGATGCCTGTTGAGCCAAAGTGTTCTTAGCAATATAAGATGCTTGACGAGCTGCTGCATGCTGATTGGATACAGCCGAATGAGCCTGGTTGGCTGATCCCTGGGCTATAGTCCGAAGTCCACCGTAACTAGCTCCGTGACCGCCGTCGGAATTATAGCCACAGTTTACTGCACCTGTAATTAGTAGATACAAGAAAAAGTGGTACACTTTACGTTAAAAATTAAAACACTTCACAACGGAGAAAAAAAATCTTACCGACGAGTGCGACAACAACAAGTGCTGCTGTAAATTTCATTGTTAAAGCTAAAAGAAAGGTGACAAAGATCTAGCTAACGAAATATACAGCCGATATGTAAATCGAGCAAGTGTACTCGGTTCAATGATTTTACCACGAATCTGCAACAATTTATATCTGAAATTTTTTCGGATGATAAAGTGAAATTGTGGCATATATTCGAAAAGCGGGTGGGAACCGCCTTACTCTTTTTGGCTGAACTACATACCTACTTTGTGATCTAATTTGATTTTTTGCTGGAATTTATCGCGTCGCGTTTTATTGGAGTGAAGTGTAAACTAAATTTCGTAAAACTCGTCAAGATTTCGGGGAGCTTAGATAATCGCCAGTGGGTAAAGGTTTTCGTTAATTTAGTAGTGGATTAGCAAAAATAAAACAAACCATAATGTAAGTTATGTTCGACATTGCACTCAACAAAAGTGGCCGTTCGAAAGATTAATGCAAGTATTTCAGACACTAAATGTTGTTAGACAATCGACTAAGATCAGTTTTTTTTCCAGGACATATCCGCACTTTTATTACACTAACTTTTTTAAATTTCTTATGTCATAGGAACTCTGTCCACACAAAATATATCTGTATCATTATCTGAACCGAATGGAGAAAAAAAGGAAAGTACAGATTAATCCACTTGTAATTGAGTCAATGAAGAGTTAGTTTAGTACAGACATAATTAAAATTATTAATCCCGGATAGAAATAAATTAATTTTGTAAAGAACAAAAAAAACATTATATAGGTATTAGTCGAACTCCATATCCATCACGAACGAATTTTTGTACCACCATGAGGCTCGGCTAAATAATACAGAGCGATGCAATGCCAATAAGATAAATTTTTACAACAAATAGCGTACCTCAAGTAAGAAAAAAATTGTCCTAGAAAGAAATGTGAAAATTAAGTAAAGTACGTAAGAAAATCTTTACAATACCCTACTGAAACTCCACCCTTTGGGAAGCGCCAAAAACTTAAATATCTTTGGAAAATCAAGACCATTTGATACTATTAATTAGTTATAAGAACGTTGGCGCCATTAGAAATTTAGTTCGTCAGATGGTTATTCAACTCCCAAACCTTCCGAATAACGAACAAAGACGCTCGAATCCTACGCATTAATGTTTTGATAGAGTTCGAGCTGGGATGAAGGAATATATAGTAACTTGAGATAACACATTCAGTGAGAACGTTAGTAATGGTAAAATAAAATGTATAATATGCCTATGAAAAAATCCTCATATTTGACGAAATGAATGCATTCTTTAAATATAATGAGTAGCCAGCCATTAGATTTCTTGATAATTTTAATTTCTCTCACCCCTTACTTTTCTTATTACACCCCTTTCTCCTAACTTCAACCCTTCACCACCCCTGCAAACCCCCACTCTGTGTACCCTTATCATTCTACCCCTCACCCTACATATTGTTTCCCCTCATCTACTTTTTTTTATCCCTTTACCTTCCACCATCCTCTTTACCCCCTACCCCCTCCTAAAACACAATGAAAAACTCAGAAAATGCAAATTTTGTATTATTGTATTTATTTTAAAATGCTCTCTCTCTCTGTCTCTCACATTAAATCTCTCTTATTCTTTTTCTTTATTTTTCAAGAAGTTTCACTTCTTTCATGTGCACGGTGCTGCACACGCTGTTTTTTTATTTTTATAAACAGGCTGCATCTATATATAATAATAGTAATAATAAGTTTTTCTTATTGATCACTATCTGCTACATGGAAGCCTTATTTCATCTTGGCCTGTGTGCTATCAACTTTATCAGGTATTACCTGGAAAAATTGATCTTAATTTTCTTCCGAAATATGCCTATATTTATTACTTGATTGTGGAGTTCCTCAGGACTCCATCTTGGGAACTCCACCGTGTTGTCTCTTCAGTTACCTGTCTCAACGTTTCGCTAAAGCAAGATGTCATTTATATGGGGATGATGCCCAGATTTTTTCATATCCAGATCCAAAATTTTCTGATTTTATAAATAGAATAACTTTCCGGGAGAATTTTGACTGAATAACGCTTAATTGTAGTTAAACGAAACTGTTGTAATTTATTTGATAAAAATTGATACCCGAAATCTTTGCATTTTGGCAACGAAAGGATTGGCTAGTGTGTCATTTGTGAAGAATGAATGGATAGTAGTCAATGTGCAGAATTTAAAATTTTTAATTAGTCCGCCAAGTGCATGATTCCATCGTTAACATTAAGCAATATTACTGATCTTTCGTCATTTTCAATATTATTGTTAAATCTATACGTCAATCAATGTTAACGACGAAAATAAAAAATCGGCCAACAGTTTTGACAGCAACTTTATTATTTTATGGTTAGAAGTCCGAAACATGTTTAATATTTAAATGCTGTTTAAGTTAATATACAACTGATAACCTAGAATATAACGTTCCAAATAGCCTTCTAATTACTCCTTAGGTTGTCAGACTCATAGTACTCTAATCTGCATCTCAGCATTACTACTTTTCGGATTTCTATCCGTAAGATATTAAAATTTTGCATGGACTGTTGAGCGATTTTTTTTAATGTAACTACTCTAGTAGCACATCTGTGTACATTAGGGTGGCCCTTAATAAAAAAAATTTTTCTCTCACCCCTTCAATTGACTCGAAATACCAAAAAATGATTTTTAAAAGTGAAATCCGCTCTTAATTTTAATATTAACCCGTGCCCCCAAGGCCCTTTCTAGAAGTTAAGGGGCACAACCAGTTTAACAGCACAGCCAGTTTGAAAATTGGAAAAAAACGACTTTTTTTACATATTTCTATAGTGCATACCTTCAAGAAAAACACACCAAAATTTCAAGTGTGTATCTTAAATGGTTTTTGAGCTACAGCCTCCTGAAGAGTAGCCGATCATCAAAATGAAATCAATAATTTTATCTTTAAACGCGTTTTTCTCATGATCGGTTACTCTTCAGGAGGCTTTATTAAATTTAATATATGGAGAATCCGTAGAATGTTAATGTATTCATAGCTTTGGAATTACTAATATATGACGAAATTCGTGAAAGAAATGCATTTTCACTGATATGGCATTTTGCCCTTCTTCCGTGTAGATATTAAATTTTTTTTTAATATAATTACTTGTTTAGAAGATATACATATACACGCCAATAGTTACAAATTTCTAGCATAAGCCGCTCTATAGACACAAAACAAACCCCACCTCCATCATACGCCAATACCCATAAAAAATAATAATTTTTCAACATGCCTTATAGCTCTATCTAAGTACCAGTTTCAGCTATTCATCATTATGGGTTTTCGAGGCATGCAAATTGGAAACTTTGAATTTATATGGAGCTAGGATACTAGAATCAATTTCAAATTGTTGACATGAGTGGCTTGGTACGGGAGTGTCGGGTCAACAATGTGTTTGGAGAGCTTAATATCTGGAATCAAGACATTCTGAAGATCATGACTTTTGAAAGATTTCTGCCACAAAGCTTAAGCTTTTTTTACTATTTGCAGGATTACTGCGTTATTATTTTGAAGTGTTACTTCGTTATAAACTTTTTTCCACTAATTTTTCGAGTACATAAATTTTCAAAAGAATTTCACAAATTTCGTCATTTTTGGCGATTTTATCCTCATATGGCTATAACTTTACATCTTCACTATTTTCTCAGGGTTTTCATACAATCCGTTAAAAACGTTTTTCCAAGTTCTTAAATATCCCCCAAGTGGATATAAATTATCTTAATTACAAATTTTATCATATTTTTGTGTTCTTTATTCTTCTTTGGAAACTTTGGCAGATTTTCTAATACGTACTTAGAATTGGTGAGATATACACATTTATATTATTAAATTCGAGCCATTTGTTCTAGAAACTTGTGCTGTAATCACCAGAAAACAGAAACCTTTTTATCAGTTATAATATATCAAGCAATTATTATTAAAACTCAATATTGGCTTCTTAATTGTTCAGAATAAATTTAATGTCTATCAATGTTTCTGGGATCACATAGTGTCATCCACTGGCATCAGATTCGAAACGAGAATAAATCGACTGCACTAACATTTATCACGGTAGCCCAACTAAAACCAAGACCGTAAATGCTTTCTAGAATGCGAAGTAACTTTCTCAAAAAGGTACAAGAAGAAACTTTCGATCAGAACTCTACCGAACAACAGGTGTGATCGCAATCTCAAACGTGTGGAGCTATGAAAAACTATAAAAAATAAACTCAGTCAATTCAAATTCGATAGATTTTGATAAATTGACCGAACGTCCGTAGTTCACAGCAATTCGGACAACTAAATTGGTTATTTGTCACCACCGGGAGGATATTACATGAAATGCAAAGTACTTCAATGCACAAAAAAGCTATCGCAAAGATACTTGTATCTATTGTCTATTACTTCCTATAAAACGAATGGATAAAATTCGCTAGACCACATCCGGTCTGAATCCGAGCCCAAATTATTTGAAAATAAATAAACTATATCCGTGAAAAATAAATCTAATATTTTACGGTCCATTGAAATAAGTGAATATTTCGAGAAAAAAAAAGATGCCCTCCTCGATTTGTTGAATCTATGATAGAATGCAACCGATACGCTCCCACCCACAACAGGTGCATGTAAAAAAATTTATATCATTAGCTAAGATATAAATTGGTGCATTTTCCACCTTAACTCATTGAACCAACTCGACTGGCTTCATCCACACATCTTCTGTACTTTCGCAGTTTGACGACTTTCTTTTTTCACATACAATGAAATTTTCAGTAGCATTCGTTGTCTTTGCAATCTGCGGTAAGTTCTTTCTGAGATGTGCACTTTTAGGACAACTAAATTTTTCCCCCTTTTAGGCATGGTGAACTGTGGTCATGGTGGTCTTGGAGGAGGTCACGGAGGAGGCGGTCACGGAGGTGGTCACGGAGGTAGTTACGGCGGACTTCGGATTATAGCCCAAGGATCAGCAAACCAGGCTCACTCTGCTGTCTCCAATCAGCATGCAGCAGCTCGTCAAGCATCTTATATTGCCAAGAATACATTGGCACAGCAGGCTTCTCAAGCAGCGGCTACAGCTCAGGCTGCCCTTGAAGGAAAAGGAGCACTACTACAAAATCTAGAAAAACAGCGAGCAGAAGCTCATCGTGAACTCGAAGGCGAACTGGCTCAACTTCAAGCGGCCAAGCATGCAGCTGCATCTGCATCGAATACTGCGCAGCAAGCTGCAAAGCAAGTTTCAATTCTTCAGAATGCAGTAAGCAGTGCCCAATCGTTGGCTCAACAAGCTGAATCTGCTGCATCTAATGCTGCACAGGAAGCCGGCTCACAAAGTTCTATGGTCGCACAGGCTAAGGCGAAACTGCAGCTGGTTGAAAGTCAATTGGCTGCTACTCGAGCAGATTTCGAAGCTACTAAGGAAGCGGCTCAGAAGGCTTCTGAATTTGCTCAGAAGGCACAAAATAATGCAGCCGCTGCAGGTGCTCACTCAGGTGGTTCTGGTTCTGGTTCCGGTCACGATGACTCCTATGGCTCAAAGGGCTACTAGGATATAAAATGTTACTGCGCACAGCTTTTTCTTCAAAAGTTTGTTGCTATTGTTTTTGGTTATTATTATGTAAATAAATTTTTATAGAATATTGAAATTTTTTAAAATTTAGTTATCCGCCACAATCCAGACTGATGGCTAAACTGACCAAACTGTTGTAAACTTCCAATCGTTGAATAGCACCTTTCTATGGTTCTGACCTAGTTTTGTACTTTGGTTTCCCAGAGATACCTCAGCATCTTCTGAAAGAACTACGCAACTACCACAAAAATGTATAATACAAAAACAACAGTTCCAACATTACCTCTACAAGAAATGGACTCTCATCTAACATTCTAATTTATTTTCGCCATTCTCCTTTTTTGAACGAGGGGATATGTAATCGACTCACACGTAATCTGGCCTAATTAAATACTGGCCTAATTACAATCAGCGACAAAAATAAATAAACAAATGAAAAACGTGAGCGGATTATACATCATACGAGTTGTACGTTCGCTTCCCGTAATGTGTGCTTCAAGTTGTAAAAATTGAAGTGTTCAACTTAAAAAGACAAAAACTTAAAATCATATTCGTACATTCCCAAAATAAATACGGCAAAATGAAATAAAGCGATTTTACTATCCCACCCAGAGCCAAGATTCATTTAAATATTCTGCGAAGATTTATATATAAAATTCCGCAAAACTGGAATAAAACGCATTCAAAATCTTTGGGCTTTCTCCTTCGCGACCAATGTGTGTTTTAGCAACAAATGGAAGGAGAAACCAACTTTGTAAAAAGTTCGTTAAAAATTTCCATTAATAGAAAATTAGTTAAAATTTCAATTTTGTTGTGTATACATTCGGATGCTTTAATGTTGAACTCTTCTAAGAAACCCCTCAATTTTAAGTCACTAAATTTTATAGAAAGTATTTTTCAAATGTTAAATAACTCACATGCAAATTTATTTCTAAATTAAAAAATCTGCCAACAGTCTGGGCGCAACTGTATTATTTTTCCGGCAGAAGTTCAGAACGCGTTCAATTCGGGGATGCGGTGTATGTTACTATGTGACTGAAAACCTAACAAAAAGTTCGGGAAGCGGTTAGAAAAGGGTGTGACATATGAATTATATAATTGGGTCATATTCCGGGATGCGGTCTAGAGGTTGAAAAAAACAAAACTTAAAAATAGGTGATTATTAAACAAACCTGGGGAAGTAAAAAGATATTCGATATCTGATCAGACCTGAGAAACATGGTGGAATTCATGAAAAAGTATACAACCAGTTTACACCCTCTTAGGGGTCGAATTTCAAAAAATCTTGAAAACACATTCTAGGTATTCACATGAAGAATCCGTAGAAAAAAATGAATTCTATATTTCGAAAGACCTAGTAGATATGACGAAAATCGTGAAAATTTATCCATTTTATATTAACCGATAATTTTTTTTCCCCCCCTTCTGAACGCCAATGAATTTTTAAATTTTTTTTTATCAGAATTACTTTTCTAGTTAATTTACATATACGTACCGAGTTTCAACTTCTTAGCATAAGCCGTTCTAAAATTAGGAAAAACACCCCCCACCACCGTACCATACTACCCCTAAAAAAAATTCTATTTTTCCACCATGCCACTACTATAGCTCTATCTAAATACCAAGTTTCAGCTTCCTATCATTATAGATTCTCAAGATATAAGCATCGGAACTTTTTCTTTCTCACCCTTCCCCACCCTCACCCTCTACACCCACACCCCCAAACTTTTTTTTCCTACTAGGGTTCTATTAGGCCTACTTCTGGTAAAAATTTGAATCATCCATCTTACGCTGTTATTGAGATATGAAACGTGTTATTTTTGAAAAATTCTTATCCCCTCCACTTACGTACTCCCCCGCCCCCTTCAAAGATTTTACTTTGAGCAATTTTTATTTATAAAGCTTTATATCCAAACCGAATTTTGTTTTTCTGGTGCCTCTGGCTTGGGAGATATCGTAATGTTAAGTATTTCACCCCCCACCCCCCTACGCCACTACCCCCACCCAAAAATTTTGTTTCAATCTACTCTCCTAGTATAACTACAAATATTTGTTAAGTTTTAATTGCTTGCTATTAACGGTTTAGGAGATATGGATTTTAGAATGTGTCGATCTCGCCTTTTTTGCGTTTCGGACGCATTGCTTCCCCCTCCACTCCCACACCCCTTCACCCATATTTTTTTTTTTTTTGCAAATGGGTCCATTATCAAAGCTCTATAGAAATTCTAAGTTTCAGCCTCCTAACACAAGCGGTTCCTGAGATCTAGAAACCTAAATTTTTCGTCTAAAACGCTTACCCCACCTTCCCCCTCACATCCCCACCCCTGAAAATAATGTCAATTCAAGGGGTCCACCAAGTCTATTCCTAGAAAAAATTTTAATTTAATAGCTTCACTAGTTTGAGAGCTACGAGCCTTCAAAGATTTTGGGGCGGTCGACGTACGGCGTACGGGGTACGGCGTACAGACGGAGTGAAAATTTTTATTGCTTTTTTCGCGTCTACTAGTCATGAAACGTGGACAAAAAAATTTTGAGGGCAGCAAATTTTTTTTTTTAAAAATCGATAACAATACTGTATTATAAATAATACAGTAAAACCAACCCAGAAAACTTTTTTATTTAAAATATTTTTAAAGTAAATCATTAAAGAGAATTCACTTATGAATCATAATTACGATTTAGAAATAATTCACATAATCTTCACAAAATCACTGTATACTTATCAAGTTAAAATTTGTGAATGTGCCTTACGTACAAGAGAATCGAGATGTGTTATTAGTGAATCTAATCGATGACGAAACCGACGATTATTTACTCTATATAATTCTTGCGATCGATCCTTTCCTTTGGATTTGGAAAAAAATTGTTCAATGGCGTTTTTGGTTTTGCACTCCTTGATTTTAAAATACTTCTTGTACTTTTTTCACAACATTCAATTTCTCTTCACTGCAATCTCGATTATTTCGATATTCGGTCGTTTCGTCACCTGAATTGCTTCTCTTTGTCTATTGTTTTGTGGTCAAGTATACAACACCCTGCCCCAGTACCTTACTACCACGAAAAAAATATATTTTTTCAATGTGCCACTACTATACCTCTATCTAAATACCAAGTTTGAGCTTTATATCGTTATATATTTTGAAGATATAATCCACGGAACTCTTTCCTCTTCGCCTTCCCCCATCCGCACCCACTACACCCTCATCCAGCAAATTATTTTCCTGTTAGGGGTCTATTAGGCTTACTTTTGATAAAAAATGTAAGGGTTTCGGACGCGTTATTATTTCTCCTCACTGCCATACCATAAGCGGTTGCTGAGATCTGGAATCCAAAATTTTATATCATCGTCTAAAACGCTTCCCGAACTTCCCCCTCATCACCCCCAGCGCTCAAAAGGTGACCAATTGGAGGGGTCCACTCAGTTTACTAATGAAAAAATAAATCAATCAAATAACTGAAAGGGTTTTGGGACGGAGTTTATTAGTAAGTAAAATCTGTTAAAAATTTTTATTAAGCAGAAAGAATAGTTAATTTGGAAAACAACTTCTCCAAATCTTTTCGTATTTAAGGGCTACCTGCAAAAATGTAGTTTTGCCCGATTTTAATTGTTAAATTAAAATTCAAAAGAGTTGGTTATTAAATCCCAATTTATTTCCATGTGTTAAAGCAGTCATATTATTTTCAAACAAATTGATAGTGTCAATTTCTTTCTTTTAAAAAACAAAACGTAAATTTTCACACTCCTAGTAGTTTGAAGCGTTCTGAAATTATAGTATGTAGTAGGTACTCAATCGATCATAATATTTAAAAATATTTGTAAGGAACCTACCTTGTGAACAAATGAATGAAGTTTTTTCACCTTCGTTGTTAACCGTTTTCAAAATATTGCCAATGTGCAATCGAACTAGTGCTGCAATTATATGATATATATACCATGGCTTGAATGTTTTTGACTAAAACTGTTTTTGTTCTTTCAGTGTGCGGCCAGCCTAGCTTAAGCTATCGATCTTGCGTGAAAAGGATTTTATAACTATTATCCATTTTACAGAATCTCAGTACAAAACTTAGGTGGTTTACTTTGCCCAACCTTCCCCTACTAGACATAAAACGTGAAAACGTAAAATTCAAAGGTATTAATAATTACAAAGAAAATTATAATACAATAACAACTAATGAAGCAAGCAGAAGTAAAATTAATTCGCATTACCTTTAAGAGATATGACGAAATTCGTGAATACAGTGAATGAACAATGACGTTACTATCTGCATTTTTAATGTTTTAGTTTTTTGGTAGTTTTTTATGCATTTCGCTCTAAAATTTCAGGCCGATTGAAATCAATCTCAAGGAGAAGAATTGTTCAAAAAACTTGAAAACCAAGATTTCAGTTCTTTTTTTAGATTTTTTTTTTGCTAAAAATGCATCTGATTGAAAAGTTAAAGTATTTATTTTAAATGTCACACAAAATAAATTTAACAGTATTCACCGAAATGTACTGCGAAAACATTCATCAAAAAATATTTTTTTTTTTTGTTTTTATTTTATTTTTTATATTTCTGGTACGGGGAAGTAATATTTTTGGGAATTTTAATAATTAATGTCTTGTGATATATTATTAAAAATAGTTGTTTCATAAATTTCAAGATCTTTTGAGTTGTTAGCTTTTTCTTAACGTTCTGCGAATTTTTTTTTAACCCAAATCTGTTTTTTTTTCCCAAAATGCTTTTTAAGTACAGCTATATGAATATACGAAATTTTAACTTTTCAGCAGAAGCCACTTCAAAGATTGAAAAAATACCTTTTTCATACGTACCTTGCTATCCTTATCATACATTTTATTAATTTTCATCTTACCATCGCCAGCGGTTCTCGAAATATAAAAATTCGAATGATTTGGTTTCAACTCTCTCCCCCCTCATGATTTACATCACCACCCCAAGAAGGTAAGAAATTGGGCCAGCCTTCTGCATAAAATCCAAAATTGTTTTTCAAATAGTGCTTGACATACCTATACCATAAGAGGTGATTTTCATAAAATATTTTTATCCCCAGAAATCCGTGCTCCACCACGATTCAGGACGATAGCCTTTGCACCTCCAAACTTTTCTTGGACGACTGTAGCTCAGGTTTTTCTAGTGGATTCGAATTCAAAATATGCTTGAAAATGTTTTCCTCTGGTTTGCTCAGGGTCTGACAGATCTGTTGCCACTTTCGTCTCTGGAGTCGATGCATATATTAGAATGACCGATCGACCCCCAAAGGTGGGGGGTGGCAATCACATCAGAACATCACCAAGATTCGTCAAAGGCGAACGAAAGTCTATAATTTTTTGGTTTCAGGTCATCTTCTATTTGGTACATCCCCTGAAAAACTCGAATTTGATGTAAAATTTTAGCATTTGTATCTTTGTGCTGAGGGTGATAAGGTTGATTACCAGCCCCCAAAATTTGTCACGTTAGGGAGCAGCGCTGTCGTTTAGTTGTTCTGATCAGTAGTGCATTTCAGTGAAAGACAGTAGTATTTTACAAAGAACGGTAGTACCTACATATGACTTATAAATTTCAGAACCGGAAAATTTCAATGTTAGTTATTTTGGGCGATTTGAAATTTTGCATTTAGTACGATAGAACCCACCCAAAAAAACATATACACACATATGTATGTACTTGTACTGTATGAGTATATCGTGTCTAGTCGATAAACAAAAATTTAATAATAGGGTTATTATTAGCAATCAATACATATGTACATATACATAACATATTTTTCCGTAAATTGAATATACAAATAATTATATTCCTATTATATTACATAATTTCACCACTACATGTAGTAAATTTTACTTTGAAATTTAAATTTACATCGACAAAAACTATACACCCATTCCTCGCTATACGGCCGCTCTTTATACGGCTTTTCGCTATAACGGCCTCTTAGAATTATGGTATAGTTTCGTTATACGGCCAACAAAATTCGTTATACGGCCAAAAAAAAGAGGAAATTTCCAGATTAGATCTAAACCTATGTAGTCCATATTCAACCATCAGCAGCTCGGGGATTCCCACCGTTCGCTCGCGATTAAGTTTGGAGTTGTTGATCTTTGTCGATTTTAGACAGTGTTCCGAGTGTAAAGAGAAACCGAAAGTCAGTGACATTAGAGACTAAACTAGAAGTTTCGCGTAGAATTGAAGCTGGTGAAAAAGTTGTAGAAATTTGTAGGGCATTAGGACTTGCAAAATCCACCGTAAATTTTCTTGCAAGCCGAGGTTGGTTTGAAAAATTTAAAAATCGACATAATTTACATAATCTAAAGATGAAAGGTGAGGCAGCTAGTGCCGATGAGGCTGCCGCTCAAGAGTATCCTAACATTCTAAAAAAAATCATTGAAAGAGGTGGATACGTTCCAGAACAAGTTTCTAATGTCGATGAAACCGGGCTCTACTGGAAGTGTATGCCTGAAAGAACATACATTTCAAAAAACGAAAAGACTGCACCGGGATATAAGGTATCCAAAGAGAGATTAACTTTGCTTCTTGGCGGCAATGCTGCAGGTGATTTTAAACTTAAGCCGTTTCTGATCTATATGTCAGAAAATCCAAGAGCCTTGAAAGGGTTGAACAAGAATCAATTGCCAGTCATTTGAATCTTTTTAAAGACTGGTTTAAAAATCACTTTTGCCCTGAAGTGAAAAAATATTTGCAAATCAAAAATTTAAGCAAGAAGGTTCTGCTTCTTTTAGATAATGCTCCAGGACATCCGGTTAATTTAGCTGAATCATCTAAAGATGTGGAAATTGAATTTCTGCCTAAAAACACTACAGCCCTAATCCAGCCAATGGATCAGGGTGTAATAGCTACGTTTAAAGCATATTATTTACGCAGAACTTTTCGGAAACTGATTAACGAGATAGATGATAAGTCTTCGCTCACTGAATTTTGGAAAAAGTATAACATCAAAGATGCGATCGAAAATATTGGCGATTCATGGAAAGAGTTGAAATTAACCACAATGAACGGCGTTTGGAATAAAATATGGCTAGAATGCATAACAAAAAATGATGAAGAAGCCGAGTCTGTTCTGGCAATTCGACAAAACATATTGAACCTAGGATCTGAACTTGGTTTTGAGGAATTAAGAGAGGTTGATGTGGTAGATTTGCTTGAAGCAGATAGTGAACCTCTTTCCAACGAAGAACTGCTCCAAATAGAAAACGTTTCACCATTAAATGAAGAGCTAAAATCACATGTTTCCCGAAAGTTAACGTTGAAGGATTTATCAAAGGAGCTTTCTTGTTTCGAAGAAGGAATTAACATCTTACGACAAAATGACCCCGATGAAGAAAGATTCGCTAAAGTTTCACGAGGCATTGATACAGCTATTCATTGCTACAAAGATATGCACATGGAAGCAAAGAAAAAGGCAAATCAGCTAACGTTGCACCATTTTTTTAAGGCTGGTCCTTCCAAAGCAGTGTCTGATCAAAATGAAAGTGATTCATGCCCATATGAAGAGGATACTTCAGCATCGGAATAAACATTCTAATTTTTAGTTTTTGTTAATGTTATAAATGAAATGAAATTTTGATTTTTAATTAAATGTATTTTTCACTGAACTTTTCTGGTTTTTTCTTTTAATTAAAGTTTCTAATTTGGATATTTAAAAGTTTCTTTTAATAATTTTCTGTCACGTGCTTCTTTGTAAGTGTAGGTAATATTGAAAAAGATGAATGTCTATATTGAAATAGATGCATTTTTATCTAAAAACTAAATTTTCTATATATGGTTTTTAAAAAATTGGAACGGATCTTATCGAGTTTATATGAACTTGTATGAAAATATATGATTCGTTTTACGGCATTTCGCTTTACGGCCAAGTTTCCCGGAACGTATCTCGGCCGTATAGCGAGGAATGGGTGTATTTAAATTCTTTTTTTTTCTTCTCTTTGAAGAGTTATGTATAAGTATAGACATGCATTACTATACTCAAACTGCAAATTTTCTTTACTAATTTGGACTAAATTCTAAATATGGTTATTAGGTGTACATACTATTAAGTAAGCTGGTAAATAGCGGTTAAATACTGTATTTTCCTTTTTTATAAGAAAAGTTAAATAATTAATTTATAATGTCTACCAATAGGGACGATAGAATCTATATTTCAATTTCAAAATTTAAGATCTGTAACCAGTTGTCATCAGTAAGTTTTGCCATTTCATCATGATTTGTT
The DNA here is from genome assembly GCA_949128065.1 of Beris chalybata. Lineage (NCBI taxonomy): Eukaryota > Metazoa > Arthropoda > Insecta > Diptera > Stratiomyidae > Beris > Beris chalybata. The sequence continues at coordinate 33,514,789 of OX421894.1, read as the reverse complement.
TCACGTTTCCTCAGCGTTTGGAAATTATTCAAATATTCTATCAAAATTCGAAAAGTTTTATTGCTACGCAAAGAGCATTCCGTGCAAAATATGGTCTATCGTGTCATGCTGAATGATTTTTTCTTTCGCCAAAATGAATAAGTTGACGAGGACGATATTCATTTTCAACAAGATGGCGCAACAGCGCCATACAGCGGGCGTTACAATGGAGTTATTGCGTGAACAATTTAATGAATTGGTTATTTCACGAAATGGTTCTCACAACTAGCCACCAAGGTTTTGTGATTTACACCACTAGACAATTTTCTGTGGGGCTATGTTAAATCAATTAAATAAATAGTGTTAAATACAGTATGAATGAACAAAACTACCATGATTATATAAATTATATTATATAAACTATATATACATATATAAATATACCTATAAAAGAAATTAAAGGTTCAGTTTTCATGACGTAAAAAAAAATACTTTTGCAGACAATTATACATTCGACTCTTTTTTGTTGATCAATATTTGGAAAATTGGTATGAAGCCAGTACCGACTACCGTTTCTACCAAGTTCCCTCACAACTTTAATTTAAGTTAGTTTTGCAATTTAATATTCATATGTACCTACATCGACCACCCAGCCAACGTAATTGGTTATAATCTTACAAATTATATATATCCTCATGATATTTCAGTTATCGTCTAATACTGCTCACAAGAGATAGTAAAAATAATAAGTCCTGTTTTTATCTGAAAGAAAATTTTTGATTTCTGATTTATCAATATTCGAAGATATCGTTAAATTTCAGTTTCCTTTACCAAATTTGTCATTAAAAACAACTTAATTTGTTTTAGTTTCAGCCCAGGATGAGGGATTTAAACCTTGTAGGGAATTGAAACTCATTCTCTTCGATATTGGCTTGCAAAGTGTTATGTAATAGTTCATGCAATTTTGTTTCATTTCAAGATTTCATTTTCAGAAAAGACTCCCGAATTTATTTAGTTCTGCTCTACCGCCAGTATAAACTGCCGTGATGTTTTTAAAACATTGTTCATTATTAAAATTAATATCATCTAAATTATCATCTGATTTACCTACATGTATTCTGTTTTGATAAAGTTGGTTATTATTGTCTTATAATAGGATTTAATTCGGCCTGAAATTCAATATTTATTTTATTAGTCACGCTGAGAATGTACTATAGGGTAAAAATGACAAATAAAATTTATTGGTATCGTTCATTTCAGAATTCACTTTAATAGTATATAAAATCAAAAAAGAATTTCATTTTCAAGTCAAAACGCAAGAGAAGTACAAAATTGAAAGGAGTAGTACAGTAGTATATGAAGTTCAATAGTAGTACAAATACTACTATCGTAGTACAAACGACAGCGCTGTTAGGGAGTCATTCCAATTAAGCCTCGTAAAAAATTTGAGTCTAAAATCAGTTCGGATTTGCTAGCTAGGAGCTTTCAAAGCCGTACGGCGGACAGAGGAACTGAAATTCGTTTGCGTTCCAGAGTTCTAATAATTTGGAGAAGTAAAATATGAGATTACATTTCCTATTATTAAAATTATAAAATAAAATCAGTTATTTCTTTTAACAAAGTTGTTGCCATTAGTTAATTGAAATCAAATTTTATAATCCCAAGAGTACTTAACACTGACCCGACCTCATTTCGAAGCCATGAAGAAGTAAACCTGCAGATAGCTCGAATCCTCAACCCACTGGAGTCCCATAAGTGTACCTACACAAAACGTAAAATTTGTTAATTAATGGAATTCCGTAGAGTGGTTATATGACAAATTACACAAGACACACACGATAAACTTAACAGACCCATTATCGCATTTTTATCCACTCGAGCGGTATCTTACGGCCGCAGTCTTACCGCGCGGACTTTCAGTTCACGAAGACTTTTACGCGATCTGCAAGTGCAACATAGCGCGACAAAAACTCACTTATCACTCGAAATGCATGTGAAAAACATGTGAAACGGATTTGGAGCTGGCGGGCTATTCGGACCACGTCTTGGGATTCGTATGAAATTTAATTCGATCTCATAAACACTAAGGAGGATCATTAATCATGTGGTCCCATAAGGTACAAGATGCTGAGATCCGATCGCTGAGACAATGCGGTCACAGTTTTCGGCCAGTCAAAAAATCTGAGTTGAATTTTTGCCAAAAAGTCCGTTTTTGGATGTCGACCGGTTCGAACTGGTCCCGCAGATTGAAGACGTTGTGACGCGAAAACAAGAAAATTTTTAAAATTTTCTTACCCATACGTGTCTTGTGTATCGCTCGGATATCTCATCTTTTTCCATTTTGTACAGTTTGTACGTGGATATTTCGCGTACATGTCCGATATCGTGCATTCGCTTATTATCTGACTGCGCCTACCTGTGTACCTGTACTAAGACAAGGTAGGCTCGATCGTATGTCTCGTATGCCCACATACAATGGACCTGTGGATCGTAACTAAGCCTACTCTTGCTTTGCTTTTATTATTATTTTTATTTTGTTCTTAGGTACCATCGGAAATGTTTTATTGATAAAGGTGAAGCGAGACGAAGAAGACGATGGATGGGGGGCACCCGAAGAGGAAACGATGTGCGCCTTATTATCAAAAGAAAAGTTGCAGGAATTCTCACGGTCCGCTTTTACTAAGGGGCTTATGCGAGCTGAATTTTGATAAGGCACCGAACCAACCTCGGTAACGTCTTCAAGTTTATGCTCTCAGGTATTGAATCTCGGGTATACGGTAGCCAAGGTACAATTACGCGTAATGCAAACACCGCTACCGACGATATACTCCTATGGAACTACAAAAATATTATTGCATAGAGGCGCTCGAGAACAGAAGTACCTCAACTTACCTGAGATACTGCGAGAAGATCTCGTTCTGATGAACTACATACGCCGAGATGTAGACACTTGAGATTCCTCGTAGGTTTGAAAGTGCCAACGTTCTTACGGAGAATAGGCACGGAATAATTTTAAATTGTTGGACTAGGTATAATTTTACTATATTTTTCTATTACTTGACTTATTTTTTGTTTTAGGAAATGTAGCGCAGTCACGACAAAAGCCAATTATGCTCCAGATGGAATACTGAATTTAAATTTGAATTCTAGCTGGCGAAAAAGAAAAATCTGTGAAAGGAAGGCTGAAAAATATATCAATTTGCACAAATTTTTAATGAAAAAGTATGGCTATACAACATAAATCACTCTAAGATACACTGGGGTTCGAAGGGTGGGTAGGGTGGGAGTAGGTTTGAGTAGTTCGGCAACGAACTAGTTGGGAATAGCGTTCTCCTAAATGAAATAAAGGAACTAGTTCGCAGTGAGTTTAGGTTGTAATTCGTTTGTAGGAAGTAGTTCGTCATCACATTTGCTTTTTAAAAGAGAAACTAGTTCATATCACGAAAGAAGTAAGGATCTTTTTTTTTTAGGTCATCACATTTCCCTACACCATTTATCAACAATTTCTCGCGAACTGCGAACTTAGTCATTTTAGATCATCACATTCAGTGGGAGCCCCCGCGAACTAGTTCGATCTTATAGCTCGCAGTTCGCGAGAAAGAATTGTGGATAAATGGTGTAACGGAGCAACAGAGAACTAGGAGGTGAACTGGTCAGCCACACGCTCGTCCGTGATTCGTCATCATCAATGGCGCGACACCTCAAATCGGGCCAAGATACATTGTCTGAAGACTCCTCGGTTCAAGTGCCAGGTGCATCGAAGGCAAGTGATCTAACTAGCCATCCAGATTACTCCAATATAAAATTTGAATTTAGTATTATAAGTTTAAAACAGCTTCAAAAGCAGTGATAGTAAGTTAAAATTTTCTACTGAATAGAAATTATATTCCAAGTTCATAAATGGGTCTATAACTATCAACATTTTTGTTTAAAAAGCTTAGTAAGAGTGAGTCCCCTCCATATTTGCTGAGTGAACTAGCTCATAGTTTTTCGCAATTAATAACTAATTTGTTCGTGAAAAACTTAATTTTATTACAGTAAAACGACAAACATTATAATTACATTTTGCTAAACTAGTACTTACCTAATGAAAATCTTCATGGTCATATGATCCACCGTTTCCGACATGTGAACCTGCAGCAGCTGCATTATTTTGAGCCTTTTGCGCTAAGTCAGTGGCCCTTTGAGCAGCCTCTTTCGTTGCATTGAAATCTGCACGAGTTGCTTCCAACTTGTGTTCGGTTTCGTCAAGTCTTCCCTTAGCCTGTGCAACCATGGCACTTTGTGAAGCCAACTCAGCAGCTGAACGAGTTGCAGCACTGTCCGCTTGATGAGCTAACGATTGGGCACTGCTGACAGCATCTTGAAGAACTGCAACCTGGTGGCCGGCTTGATGAGCGGTGTTCGAAGCAGCAGCTGCAGCATTCTTGGCCGTCTGCAGTTGAGCCAATTCATCTTCCACGGCTTGATGAGCATCGGCACGTTGATCCTCTAAGTTGTGTAGCAATGCACCCTTTCCTTCGACTGCTGCTTGAGCAGTTGCTGCAGACTGTGCAGCATGTTGAGCCAGTGTATTCTTAGCTATGTATGACGCGTGACGAGCTGCAGCATGCTGATTGGATACAGCCGAATGAGCTTGGTTAGCCGATCCCTGGGCAATTGTACGCAGTCCACCTCCATTAGCGTAGCCACCTCCATGACCGTCAGAACTATAGCCACAATTTACAGCACCTGAACATTAAATTTAAAAAAACTTGTTAATCTCTTTAAATGGTATGCAGCTAGCGAAAAATCATACCAATTACTGCAATGGTGACAATTATTGCTGAAAATTTCATTGTTGGGTAGAATTTGAGAAAGTGACGGCAGTTGACGACGAAAGCTAAGTATTTGTAAGACAAGCAAGTTGACTTATTTGAATGATTTTTCTGTAAATTAAACTGCAATTTATATATAAAATGCTTAATGGAAAAATGAACTAATTTGGGTGGGACCCAAATTGCTACTTTATTTCAATAATTTTATCTGAAGTACTAATAGTACTTATAGTACTCGTGATCTATTTATTTAGTGTGTTACTTGTTCTGCGAGTATCAACGAGAGTGTTATGAAAACCGTGTGCACTTAGCAGAGTTTAAAGATATTATTGCAAGACTTTAGAGTTGATCGATTGCTAAGAGGTAATTGTATGCGAATAAAGTAACCAATTCAAAGTTTTTGTATGCCAGAATTGTTTGACTTTATTTTTGTGATAGGGATAGGTACGAAACTAAGTATCTTAATAACTGGAGAGAAGGGAAGTAGTCTACATAAAGCGTACAAATAGATTGAAGATTTAACTCTGCAAATTGAAGACCTGTTCGGATTTTTAAACAAACACAGAACTTGGTGAATCTCAAAAAGTTCGTTTTAGGTCTTCTTCTCTAGAAAACGTTTCGAAGATAAGAGCTGTGTATTTATATTAAAAGAGAACATAGACAGTAATACATTCAACATTTTCAGCAATGTCTACATTTTTCCTATGGAAATTTGAAGTTGGTGTAAGTTCGCTGATTTTAAAAATTTCGCTCCACAGTGTTCAATAAGAACGACTAGTACAACAAAATACTTCACTCGAATTAAAGAATAAATTCTTCCAGATATTTTTTTTAAAGCAAAGAGCAGATTATTGAAAGGAATGCCTTTTCTTATGATCAAGAAAAACATTTTATTAAAATTATTCCGATAATCCGAGGAGAGTTCATGAAGTACTTATTAGAAAGTAACGGAGTCGGCTACAATAAATTCAGTTCGTTTAGATATTCATCTTCAAGGAACATTTGGTCCGAGTGAACTTTAAATGAAGTTCTCTCTTCTTTTTAGTACGACACCTTAATAACTATTAAAAAAAATTCTAAAAGGACGCTTTCCAACCGTATCTCTTACTTTATTCAGAAATCTGTCGATATATTCATCTTCGATTAATTTTTAAGTTCTATTTTCGATGAAAAGACTCAGAATAAAAATATATGTCTTTTCTGCTAAAGTCGATAGTTAAATGCAATTATATTAACATTCTGAAAGGGAAATATTGGAGTGGGTGTGCAAATGACTTTCGAGGAAGTGAGAAAAAATATTCTCTGATTTCCGAATGTTGAAACTTTATCACTGTGAGTAAATGCTACATAAGAAGTTTTAAGGAAAACAAATAAGATTCATAAATATTTAATATTTTATAGGATTTTTATTGGAGCTGAAACCGGTGTACAAAACTATTGGAAAACTTTTTGGACACTTCAGACCAATCTAAGTTCGTGATTCAACTTGTGGTGAAGAATGTATTTATGGGAGGTACTGGATCGAGGATGTGGCTTCAACTTACATTTCTTTGTCAGAGACAGACCAAGCAAACAATATGTCCTGCATTGCATGGTGTTAACTGGACTGATATGTATTTTATAGGTGGATACCAAAGAATTAAATAAACAAGGTCTAGCTAATAAACGTGTTTGTTTTTATTGTTTAGTCGTAGATAAAAATAGTATTGCTCAACTTGATCGTTCTCTTGTCCAGTGGTTTGCAAGCACAAGTCATAATTTGCAATTCACTTGCTAAGATAACATAACTTCACAGCCAAATATCGCAACAAATTTGAACACGCCAATCATTTCCCACCCGCATAGATCCAAGCAAAAAATTGGAAAAGATATTTTGATATAAATTGCAGCTAGAGTCCAGCAGAAATCACTGAACCAAGTTCACTTGCTCGATTTACAGCATTTGTATCTTTTAAGTAAATTGAAGTCACCTTTCTTTTAGCTTACGATGAAGTTCGCTGTAGCACTTGTCGTTGTTGCCGTTTTCGGTAAGTATTTTTGCGACATTCAAGTACCTACTATGATGAAAACAATTATAATCGATTAACTACTCTTATGTTTAGGAGCTGTGAACTGTGGATATACTTCTGGCGGTCATGGAAGAGGACATGGCGGCGGACATGGCGGCGGCTATGGTGGACTTCGCACAATTGCACAGGGCTCTGCAAACGAAGCACATTCGGCTGTATCCAATCAGAATGCTGCAGCTCAACAAGCCTCGTATATTGCGAAAAATACTTTGGCTCAACAAGCTGCACAAGCCGCTGCTACAGGTCAAGCTGCTCTTGCTGGAAAACATGTCTTGTTGCAGACTTTGGAGCAACAACGCGATGAAGCGCATCGGGATCTAGAAGGTGAGATTTCCCAATTGCAATCTGCCAAACAAGCTGCCGCATCAGCTGCACACACTGCTCAACAAGCCGCAAAGCATGCACAAAATCTGCAGGAGGCGTCGCATAGTGCACAGGCTCTCGCTCAACAAGCTGATGGTGCTGCTGCACACGCTGCTCAACAGCTATCATCTCAAAGTGCGATGGTCGCCCAAGCCAAAGCCAAGCTTCAAGACATCGAACATCGATTGGAAGCAACTCGAGCAGATTTCGAAGCGACCAAGGCCGCTGCTCAGAATGCTGCTGAATTTGCAAGAAAGGCCCAAAATAATGCAGCAGCTGCAGGATCTCATTCTGGTGGTGATGGATCTTCCGGTCATGGCGATCACTCGTATTATTAATTCAATCTCTTGAAAACTTGATTTTCTGAAAAATATACTTTTATAAAATCAAATTTACATATTTATTTCAATATTTTACTTTATTATTTCAATGAAAAATTTTAATTTGAAGATCTAAGCAGTTTCCGCTCGAAATTGAAATTTTATAATACGGTAATAACGTTTGTAGACGATTATATAGAATAAATCTGTGGGAGCACAAACCAATCTCATTCATATCTCATTGAACCTAAGAAATATGTAAAAAACTGTGAAAAGGATGAAATTAGGTCTACTTGGGGCTGAATTTCTAAAAATTTTGAAATTAACCTTTTGGCGATTACATAGGAAGACTTATGAAACTGATAGACGGTCACTCAAAACCGTCAATGCATTGACACTCTGACGTCAAAATTACGTAGAATGTGGTCACAAAGCCAACTTGCATTGACGGTTTTGAGTGACCGTCTATCAGTTTCATAAGTCTTCCTATGTAATCGCCAAAAGGTTAATTTCAAAATTTTTAGAAATTCAGCCCCAAGTAGACCTAATTTCATCCTTTTCACAGTTTTTTACATATTTCTTAGGTTCAATGAGATATGAACTGGATATAACTGGAACTTTAACTGACATATTTTCATACAAAACTTTCAGTTAAAGTTCCGGTAAGAATTTAACTACCGATCGTAGGAACAGGCCTAAGGATTCAATATCACACAAGATATTAAAAATATGTGGAATTTTGAGAAAATGTATGCATCCCTTTTACATCACCTTGGGGATTGGATATTACAAAAAACCTAAATTCGTTTTTAAGCTATTATATTACATAAAAACTCTGCCTGAACTAAGGCCAATTGATATCTCAACAAAACTTAAGAGGGTCGTCCTAAGTGCCAAGTCAGAAAAAAATGTTTTTATACTCTAGATGAACATATAGAGTATTATAAGTTTAATCCAGCCCGAAAAGTTTGTAACGCATAGAACCGAGTCTCGGACGAAAAAAATTTATATATTATTTTGTGTTTATTTTTGGCCAAAACCCCCAAATCCGTTTGCTGTCCGTCCGTCCGTCCGTCCGTTAGCACGATAACTCAAGAACGCGTTGACCTAGGAAGTTGAAATTTTTCACAACTTGTAAAATGGAAAAAGTAAGGCTAAGTTCGTTAATGGACGATATCCTTCCACTCCTTCGGGTACCTCCCATACAAGAGTCCTTAAAACACGTTTTCACAATTATTGCTCGAATGCTTCAAGCTAGGGACTTGAAATTTTGCATTCTTAAGTTTTACAATCTTTGAATCAAAAGTTCTGAATATGATGCAAATCGAATGAGTCCTTCGTGTATTAGCCTAGAAAAGTCCTTCAAAAATGTATGCTTGTTACTAAATCCACTATAACTCCAAAACGAGCTAAAGCAAGAATTTAAAATTTTACAGGAATTAGTTTTATACTAAAATCAAGACGGAGTTCATTAATTAGCGTCATCTCTTGACTCCTTCGGATAGCTGTCATACAAAAGTCCTTAATAAACATGTTCACCAATATTGAACGATAACTTTAGAACGCTTTAAGTTACGACTTTGAAATTGTATACACATTCATTTTATAATAGTCGCAGCTGAAACTATTAACATGAAAAATATCCCATAAGTCCTTCATGTAGTTGCCATACAAAAATTCTGTAAAATGTCCTAACTTACTTCATGGAACTCACTATAAATCAAAAAATCGAGTAGCCACTATACAATAGTTTCTATTTGTAAGTAGGTCATGTAATAATTGCTCGTGCGCTCCTCATTCTTTTGATATATTTCCAACTAAAATATAAATCGGACTTCAGTATTTCATCTAGAGTATCATACGATTGGCTTGCAGCCGATCGTGACTGCGTTATGTTTTTTTTCTATATTACTTTCAAATTATTCCTAGAATATGAATGTACCGGGATTTATCCGAATTCGAAGTGTCGTGGGCCGGTCTGACCCCGACCTTTCATATGCAAGCACGCCTCGTATCGGCAATTGTTATTTTATATTCGATCTATGTCATACGAGGTGATGCACTTTATTTAGTACAAGGGTCGGACACCTGTGCGCAGCGGTCAGGAAGAAAAGTGCGACATCAGCTATCGATCAGCTAAAATCTAACTTGCGTCGGTTCCGAGAGTTGATCGATGGCCGATGCAGATCAGCAATTATCGGCTCGGTGAACATTAACTGACTAAGCGATAATTGCTGATCGAGATTCCCAAGTCCGGAAAACATATAGTTGTGGTCGCGCTTTCAAATCGAAGAGGTTGAATTGTTGTCGCGAGTAAAGTGAGTAGTATTAAAGTTATGAAAAGGTTAAATGTATAAATTAATGTAATAGTTGTTATTAGATTTTTCATGGTAAGCTACCAAAGAAGCTATTACGATTAGGAGTTAGTTATTCTTTCCGGTGTCAGTGGAGTGAAACTCAAACACGGAGTCCCCGACTGTGGACTAACCGCTATCCCTGAGGATATGACAAAATTGGAAAGAAACTTCACTGGAGAAGCCAGTTCATCATAAGATTGTGTTGGATTAGGTCCGAAGGAGCTGTTTCGTCATCGGAGGGCATAGCCTCTTCAGAAGGTGTATTCTTGCCTACTAATCGAAACACCTTGACAGCTGGTGGGATCGCTGAGGTAAATTCTGTATAGCCACATCCCATTCCAAATTTATTACCGAGAAGAATTTAATGGTCAAGAAAGGCGTCCTCTACCTTAGACTAAAGGCGTGTATTTTGAGAAGCTTTTTTCTCTTGATTTCGGCTATTCTCTGGTTGTAACCCTGGACATGGTCAGCGCTTCATGGCTGTGAAATTTACAACGGTTGAAACCTTGGATCTGATCTACGAAGAAACAAATCCCGTCCGCCGCAACTTATTTTTTTAACCAATATTTGTTGTTATTAGGTTTTTCGTGGTAAGCTACCAAAGAAGCTATTATGATTAGGAGTTAGTTATTCTTTCCGGTGTCAGTGAAGTGAAACTCCAACACGGAGTCCCCGACTGTGGACTAATGTAATAGTTATTACGTGTAAAATTAACATGAATAAAATAAGTGTGAGAAAGATAAAAGTGTTTCGTGAGTTTGTTAGTGTTCACAGGAAGCCATTACGAAGAAGACACGGCCAGGGATATTTGGCCACGACAGAAGTAGTTATTCTACTTCGAATTTTTTTTTGATTTTTAATGAGAGGGACAGCCATTTGACAACTTTTTTTATACAGTGGCCACTTTCATGAGATCTGACGCAAAAAAAAATCATGTTTCTCGTTAAAAAAAAATTCTAACTTGTGTTGAAATATGAATAAATATGAGGGAAAAATTTCAAAATTGGTTCTTTAATGATCTGAAAAAAAATTTCCGAAAAAACCTGAGAAAAACTGGCACTCACATAGAGACATTAAGAGAAAAAATCTGCCAATGGTCTGGGCGAAACTTTATTATTTTTCCGACAGAAGTTTGAAACGCGTTCAATTCTGAGATGTGGTGTAGGTTACTGTGACTGAAAACCTAACAAAAAGTTTGGGAAGCGGTTAAAAAATCACATGAATTACATAGTTGAAAAAGAAAAAAACACCTAAAAATGGGTGATTAATAAACAAGTCCGTGGAAGTGAAAAGATATTCGATATCTGATCAGATCTGAAAGATATGGCAGAATTCATGAAAAAGTATTCAACCACTTTACACCCCTAAGGGGTTTAAAGGTCGAATTTCAAAAAATCTTGATAACGTTTTCTAGGCATATGAAGAATCCGTAGAACAAAAGCGAATTCATTATTTCGGAAGACCTAGTAGATATGACGAAAATCGAGAAAAAAATATGCATTCGATTTTCACTGATAATTTTTTGACCTCCTTCCGAACGCCAATGTATATTAACATTTTTTGTTTATCAGAATTACTCTTCTAGTTGATTTACATTTATACACCGAGTTTCAATTTTGTAGCATAAACCGTTCTAAAGTTCAGAAAAACAACCCCACCCCACCACCCCCGTACCATACTACCACGAAAAATTAAATTTTTGCAACATGCCACTACTATAGCTCTATCTAAATACCAACTTTCAACTTTCTTCCAATAAAGGTTCTCAAGATATATACATTAAAACATTTTCCTTTTCATTCTCCCCCACCCTTACCCTGTACACCCACACCTCCAAATATTTTGGACCTACTTGTGGTAAGAATTTTTGGCATCTATCTTACAGTGATCTTGAGATATGGAACGTGATTTTTTTGAAAAATTCTTATCCCCTCCACTTCTTTGCTCTACAGCCCCCTTAGAAAATTTTACTTTGAGCAATCTTTATTTGTCAACTTTACACTCAAACCGAATTTAATTTTTCTAGTGTAATTGGCCTGTGAGATATAGTAATCTAAAGATTTTCACTCTCAACTCCCGTACGTCACTGCCCCCACTCAAAAATTTGCTTGCAATCTTTTCTCCTAGTATAACTACAGGTTTCTGCTAAGTTTGAATTGTATGCCATTAAGAGTTTAAGAGATATGGATTCTATAATGCGTCGATCTCGGCTTTCTTGCGTTCCGGACGCATTATTTCTCCCCCCCCCACTCACACACCCCTTCACCAATATCAGCAATTTTTTTTGCTAATAGCAAAATTTTTATAGAAATTTCAAGTTTCAGCCTCCTAACATAAGCGGTTGCTGAGATCTAGAAACCAAAATGTTTTTTTGTCTAAAAATTTCATGATAATAAATACATACCTTAATGGGTTTGGGAGCTACGCGCCTTCAAACTATTTTGCGTACGGCGGAAGGCGCGGCGTACGGCGTACAGACATTTATTTGCTTTTTTGGGGCTTATTAGTCCTAAAATGTGAAAATACAAAATTTCAGGGTAGCAAATTTTTTTGAAATTTCAGGTCGATCACAATACTTTATTATCAAAAAATAATGTAAGTAAAATTATGGAAACGTATGCACCCTTGAAAATCTAGAAATCTTAACAGATCTTTAAGAGTATGAAAATGTCTTGAGCTGTAACGTTGAAATTTGCTTTGATAGAGCATTAGACACATGGCACAGCTACCGGTAAATTTTAATATCTTGGGGATATAAATAAAGAGTTTTTTCTATTAAAGTATATTTTTTCAGAAAATCAAAATATAACTGAAATCGTACAGAACTCAATGCAGACTGAATCAATAATACGAGTGATCACCATGACCGGAGGATCCATCACCACTAGAATGAGATCCTGCAGCTGCTGCATTATTTTGGGCCTTTCTTGCAAATTCAGCAGCATTCTGAGCAGCGGCCTTGGTCGCTTCGAAATCTGCTCGAGTTGCTTCCAATCGATGTTCGATGTCTTGAAGCTTGGCTTTGGCTTGGGCGACCATCGCACTTTGAGATGATAGGTGTTGAGCAGCGTGTGCAGCAGCACCATCAGCTTGTTGAGCGAGAGCCTGTGCACTATGCGACGCCTCCTGCAGATTTTGTGCATGCTTTGCGGCTTGTTGAGCAGTGTGTGCAGCTGATGCGGCAGCTTGTTTGGCAGATTGCAATTGGGAAATCTCACCTTCTAGATCCCGATGCGCTTCATCGCGTTGTTGCTCCAAAGTCTGCAACAAGACATGTTTTCCAGCAAGAGCAGCTTGACCTGTAGCAGCGGCTTGTGCAGCTTGTTGAGCCAAAGTATTTTTCGCAATATACGAGGCTTGTTGAGCTGCAGCATTCTGATTGGATACAGCCGAATGTGCTTCGTTTGCAGAGCCCTGTGCAATTGTGCGAAGTCCACCATAGCCGCCGCCATGTCCTCTTCCATGACCGCCAGAAGTATATCCACAGTTCACAGCTCCTAAACATAAGAGTAGTTAATCGATTATAATTGTTTTCATCATAGTAGGTACTTGAATGTCGCAAAAATACTTACCGAAAACGGCAACAACGACAAGTGCTACAGCGAACTTCATCGTAAGCTAAAAGAAAGGTGACTTCAATTTACTTAAAAGATACAAATGCTGTAAATCGAGCAAGTGAACTTGGTTCAGTGATTTCTGCTGGACTCTAGCTGCAATTTATATCAAAATATCTTTTCCAATTTTTTGCTTGGATCTATGCGGGTGGGAAATGATTGGCGTGTTCAAATTTGTTGCGATATTTGGCTGTGAAGTTATGTTATCTTAGCAAGTGAATTGCAAATTAGGACTTGTGCTTGCAAACCACTGGACAAGAGAACGATCAAGTTGAGCAATACTATTTTTATCTACGACTAAACAATAAAAACAAACACGTTTATTAGCTAGACCTTGTTTATTTAATTCTTTGGTATCCACCTATAAAATACATATCAGTCCAGTTAACACCATGCAATGCAGGACATTGTTTCCTTGGTCTGTCTCTGACAAAGAAATGTAAGTTGAAGCCACATCCTCGATCCAGTACCTCCCATAAATACATTCTTCACCACAAGTTGAATCACGAACTTAGATTGGTCTGAAGTGTCCAAAAAGTTTTCCAATAGTTTTGTACACCGGTTTCAGCTCCAATAAAAATCCTATTAAATATTAAATATTTATGAATCTTATTTGTTTTCCTTAAAACTTCTTATGTAGCATTTACTCACAGTGATAAAGTTTCAACATTCGGAAATCAGAGAATATTTTTTCTCACTTTCTCGAAAGTCATTTGCACACCCACTCCAATATTTCCCTTTCAGAATGTTAATATAATTGCATTTAACTATCGACTTTAGCAGAAAAGACATATATTTTTATTCTGAGTCTTTTCATCGAAAATAGAACTCAAAAATTAATCGAAGGTGAATATATTGACAGATTTCTGACGAAGTAAGAGATACGCTTGGAAAGCGTCCTTTTAGAATTTTTTTTAATAGTTATTGAGGTGTCGTACTAAAAAGAAGAGAGAACTTGAAGTATTTTGTTGTACTTGTCGTTCTAATATTGAACACTGTGGAGCGAAATTTTTAAGATCAGCGAATTTACACCAACTTCAAATTTCCATAGGAAAAATGTAGACATTGCTGAAAATGTTGAATGTATTACTGTTTATGTTCTCTTTTAATATAAATACACAGCTCTTATCTTCGAAATGTTTTCTAGAGAAGAAGACCTAAAACGAACTTTTGGAGATTCACCTAGTTCTGTGTTTGTTTAAAAATCCGAACAGGTCTTCAATTTGCAGAGTTAAATCTTCCATCTATTTGTACGCTTTATGTAGACTACTTCCGTTCTCTTCAGTTATTAAGAATATAAAAAAACATTTTGAAAAATGAAAATATCACAAATTTGTATAGCGTAACTGGAAATATTCAATCGAAAGAAAGCCGACTCTGTGAATATCATACCTTTTTGTCGAACCCGACACCTTTTTTTTACATTTTTTAAAATGTTTTTTTTATGTATATATCACTTCTTTTTGTTGTATAATATACTGAGTTGTCCGTGTGTCTCATTGCCAAATTGCGTAGTATTGCTCCATATCGCTAGTCACAGTTGATCAACGAGTTTACAACGAATTGCTCCATATCTTCAATTGCTGAATGGTGTTGTATGTTTTCGTGACGTCAAAATTTTCTGGAATTGCTGCAAATTGAGCAATTTTAATTGCTCGTGTAAAAGCACCATTATTCGTCGTCAGCGATTCCGTAAAAGATTCGCCAATTTTCGAGGCGATACTCGATAATTGCGGACCCATGAAGGAGTGCAGTTCGCCATAAAAATCCTGTGTCGACTGGCTGTCACCTACAGTGGAATCGAAATCAAGTCCAGTACGATACAAAATTTTAATGAACTTACCGTAAGCAGATGGATGCAGTCAACGCCCTATAAACTACCATAACACAAGACCGCATCTCCATTCCGTTGTATATGAAAACCTTCGGAGCCTTGGTTGAATTTTCATGTGGTTCCGGGCCAGTAATGAAACGCCGTAAAGCGGACCACCGTCCATGGAATAGCTTCGCGTCAAGGAACCGCCCTGCAGTTCAGTTTCTTTGCCTTTTGAAACAGCTTACCGGTCAGATACTCGTAAATTGAGTGTAAATCTCTGTAAATTGTGTCGTGGATATCACCGCCATGATACTCCAATTGTTCAGTTCCATCGCGCACTTTAGTTTCACAGGGCACATTCAGCGTCTGCGGACGATCAAAAAGGAGAATTAGAACCAAAGGACACCCTTTCCCAAGCTTGCCATGACCATCCAGAAATCGTTCTCCGGCTGATAGAAGATTTCATATTTTCACCGCTTGGCAGCTATCGCTCGATGTGAACGTACTGTTGAAAAGTAGTGAACCGCGCGTTTTCCGGCTGATTATCAAAGAGCTAAGTGAAGCAGCTAAGAAAGCAGCGCAGTACTTGGATGAAGGACCGGATTCGGATGTTGGCCCGGATTCGAATGTGTTTTTTTCAATGAGCGCTACGTGATTGGTTGGATTAGAGGTGGAGATAAGCACCCGCCCATCCACAAGCACTTTAATGCACTCTCGTTTTGATATGCGCCACGGCGGGTTCATTTTGTATGGAGCAGACGTCGAAAAATGAGTCGGATTTTTCACGTTTGCATGCCGTACCGAGTCAATTTTAACGGAATTTTGATTCTGTTAATTTTGCTGAGTAGATGGTAGTCTCACATGCGACACGTGAAAATCTGAGGATATGTCTCTGCAGGAAACGGTTTTTTCACATAAAATCGGAATAAAGTGAAATGATGCCGATTTTGCACAGTTGCATGCCGTACAGCGGTATTTTCGACCGGATTTTGATTTTTTTTTTGTTTTGATATGTGCCACGGCGGGTATAAATATATATATAATATATATAAGTCCGATCGAAAATACCGCTGTACGGCATGCAAACGTGGAAAAATCCGACTCATTTTTCGACATCTGCTCCATACAAAATATACCCGGCCGCGGTACTTTTCTTCGCTCTCGCTATTACTCTGATGATGCCGACGTTTTTTTTTTCCTTCTTCACGGGAGACTTTCGTGGCCGCCAATCAACGATAAAATGCACACAAAACAGAAACAATTCACTAAGAAACGATCACGGTTCGAGTTAACTTTTGCGGCCCAATCAAATACTGACATGTCGAGTCAGCTAATTCCAGCTGTGTCTCACTAAGTACTGCAATGCCTTTGGCGGGAATATTTGGAAAGCAGGCATTTTTCAATTCATTTATCATTTATTCAAAACTGACTTGAAAAACTCATCCGAGCTTTTCATGCATACACATCTGAAATCGTATGAGAAACTCTCATGTACACACGCAGAAAGAAAAAGACGCCGTATCCATGTGAGTTGTGCCCAGTAAAAGAACATAGCAAGTGCTTGGGGGTGAACACGACAAGAACTTACGACTGTATGTTCTGATACTTAGTTTCGTACCTATCCCTATCACAAAAATAAAATCAAACAATTCTGGCATACAAAAACTTTGAATTGGTTACTTTATTCGCATACAATTACCTCTTAGCAATCGATCAACTCTAAAGTCTTGCAATAATATCTTTAAACTCTGCTAAGTGCACACGGTTTTCATAACACTCTCGTTGATACTCGCAGAACAAGTAACACACTAAATAAATAGATCACGAGTACTATAAGTACTATTAGTACTTCAGATAAAATTATTGAAATAAAGTAGCAATTTGGGTCCCACCCAAATTAGTTCATTTTTCCATTAAGCATATTATATATAAATTGCAGTTTAATTTACAGAAAAATCATTCAAATAAGTCAACTTGCTTGTCTTACAAATACTTAGCTTTCGTCGTCAACTGCCGTCACTTTCTCAAATTCTACCCAACAATGAAATTTTCAGCAATAATTGTCACCATTGCAGTAATTGGTATGATTTTTCGCTAGCTGCATACCATTTAAAGAGATTAACAAGTTTTTTTAAATTTAATGTTCAGGTGCTGTAAATTGTGGCTATAGTTCTGACGGTCATGGAGGTGGCTACGCTAATGGAGGTGGACTGCGTACAATTGCCCAGGGATCGGCTAACCAAGCTCATTCGGCTGTATCCAATCAGCATGCTGCAGCTCGTCACGCGTCATACATAGCTAAGAATACACTGGCTCAACATGCTGCACAGTCTGCAGCAACTGCTCAAGCAGCAGTCGAAGGAAAGGGTGCATTGCTACACAACTTAGAGGATCAACGTGCCGATGCTCATCAAGCCGTGGAAGATGAATTGGCTCAACTGCAGACGGCCAAGAATGCTGCAGCTGCTGCTTCGAACACCGCTCATCAAGCCGGCCACCAGGTTGCAGTTCTTCAAGATGCTGTCAGCAGTGCCCAATCGTTAGCTCATCAAGCGGACAGTGCTGCAACTCGTTCAGCTGCTGAGTTGGCTTCACAAAGTGCCATGGTTGCACAGGCTAAGGGAAGACTTGACGAAACCGAACACAAGTTGGAAGCAACTCGTGCAGATTTCAATGCAACGAAAGAGGCTGCTCAAAGGGCCACTGACTTAGCGCAAAAGGCTCAAAATAATGCAGCTGCTGCAGGTGCTCACGCTGGAAGTGGAGGCTCATCGGATCATGACTATTACCACTAGAAAATTGCTTGTTATGTGGAAGTAACAGCTAATAGTTGTTGTTTTATTGTAATAAAAATAAGTTTCAATTAAAAGTTGGGTTCAGTTAAAATTGTGTTTTTAATTTAGTGAGGCTTTTCTCAATATTGAAGAGTTCCTATTACTACTTGCATTTACTATAATTAGAGATTTTAATAATTTAGTAAACTGAGAAACTAGTACATTTTCTAAAGTCAGATCTTTTGTTTTAAAGTTAATTTATCGAGTTTCCTTAACTACATTGCACTAAAACTATTTCTTCACTTTTTGGATTCATTATTTTTGATTGACGTGGAATTAATACCCATTACATAATTAAATTAACTACCAAAAAAATATTATATCATTTGTATTGCTTCTTATTTTTTTCAGTTAGAATCATATTCAAAATATTGTTTTATTCAATTTTCGTTTTATTCATATTAGTAGAAGCAAGCACCTTGTAAGTACACGTTAACTATACCAAACAAACTTATATATTATACATAGTTAAATTCTACCTAGTGCGTTATTCTGAAAAATGTAGTACTGAGTGATTATCGAAATTTCTCGTAAAGGTTTTGAAAACTGAGGGATTTTACAAAAAATAATTTATTGAAAGTAAGTTCCTATCTTGTCATGTAGTATGTACTATTTTTTGGAAAGATCATTATTTCAACATCTTCCAAGTAAGGAAAATGTTTCCCAATACGTACAAGTTTTTGATCTATTGTTACCAGTGACAGACTGATATCATTCGTTTTTTTAATGAATGTTCTGCATTACTTATTTTGTCCTTCTTACTTTATGCAAAAAAGTTTGTTCTGCTTCCTTTGCTGAAAAGTTCTCTGGTGCTGCCAACAATTTTTTCTACTACCCGTGGAAGCAAATTCTTCATTGCATTCAATGTCACTTGTTTCAAAATTTGTTTTCCTGACGCCACAGTGCGCAGCCAACGGAATGAAATGAACGCTCATAGATGTAACTTTCAAATTGCTTCCATGTTTCTTCTTCTTGATTTCTTTTCATTCTTTGGTGTGACCAATTCAACTGTGTGAGATATTTGCGAGG
This sequence comes from Beris chalybata, assembly GCA_949128065.1. Taxonomy (NCBI): domain Eukaryota; kingdom Metazoa; phylum Arthropoda; class Insecta; order Diptera; family Stratiomyidae; genus Beris; species Beris chalybata. The sequence goes on along the minus strand of OX421894.1, from coordinate 33,495,591 downwards.
AGTTTCACGCGACCACTTATTTAGACTGTGACAAAGAAACTGCTTTTAACGCCTTTGAAAGAAAAGTCCTCAGAAGAATCCTCGGACCTGTGAGGGAAGACTCGATCTGGAGAATACGATATAATAGAGAATTGTATGCCATCTTCGACAATCCAGAAGTATCAATCCTCATAGAATTTAAAAAGCTACAATGTGCTGGTCATGTGGAGCGTATGGATGACGGAAGAATCCCCAAACGCACACTAAAGGGAAAAGTCTATGGACAAAGACCAGTTGGGAAACCACGAAAGCGCTGGGAGGACTCTATTGACGCAGACAGCAAATCACTTCTAAGATGTAGAAACTGCAGGACGCGGTCACTGAACCGAGAAGGCTGGAGGTGGCACATCCAGGAGGCCAAGGTCCGATTTGGACTGTAGCGCCATCGTAAGTAAGTAAGTAAAGAAACTGCTTGAAAAACAATTTCTTTCACGATCTTTCTGCCCGATTAAAAAAAACACATTTCACATATTTTATAGGAAAATATAAGAGAAGCAATGCATCCCTAGTTTCCATGGACGCTACGCCACTATTGTTTAGATGAGAGATTATTATAATTTGGTTCCCTCGCTGATAATTTTAATCTGAGATGCGTTCCACATCCGAAAGAATTTTCCTTTTTTTGACTTAATTTATTTAAAGTTTTGTTTCTTTTTATTTTATTTTAGGATTAAAGACTAAGTAAAAACTTATACTTAATTAGTTAAAAATCTGTCTGTGCTGTCAAAGCCCTTTGGAAGCTTCTTACATCGAGAGAATTTTTTTAATAATATTTTTAATTCTTAATATCAGTCACACGCATAATTATTCTAAAAATGAAAGGATACCTGGAAGACATTCTGATTCGAACATATTTTCAGAAGGGAACTTAATCTGCGACTCGCCATTATCGCGCTACGTGAATATTATGCACTAGTCGTGTTCCGCGGCTACGGCCGCTACACTTACGTTTATTTGGTGCTATTCTATTGTTACTCCCGTGGCATCCATTTCTCGGTCACTCCCGTTTCTCCCATAGATCCCCTTACTCCAATTTCTTCCGTTGCTTCCGTAACTCCCGTTGCTTCTGTAACTCCCGTTGCTTCCGTAACTCCCGTTGCTTCCATTTCTCCCGTAACTTTCATTCCTCCGTTATTTCCGTTGTTTTCGTTGTTGCCGTGGCTCCTATTTCTCCCGCTGCTTTCATTTCTCCCGTTACTTCCATTTCTCTCGTTGCTTCCGTTGATCCCGTTGCTACCTTTTCACCCGTCGCTCCCATTTCTCCCGCTGCTCCAATTTCTTCCGTTGCTACTGTTGCTTCCATTTCTGCTGTTACTTCCGTTCCTCCATCCGCTATCCACCATCCTCTATCCACCATCTTCCATCCTCCATTTTGTATCCATCATCCCCCATCCCCCATCCACCATCCTCCATTTTTCATCCTCCATCCTCCATTCACTATCCCACATCCATCGTCCAACTTTACCATTTAGTAATAGGAACGTATAACTACTAAACCGAAAACAAAATGGCACTAAATCACATGTAATACTCTCGAATGTTTAAATAAGTTTCGTACCACCAATAAATTATAAAATGATTTTGTTAACGCTGAAACCTTTTCGGGCGTGCGCTCAATATGGTATAGGAAGGCATAATGGACAAACAAACAAACAGTTAGAGCACCAGGGTACTAAGATCGCGAAAAAAATTTAAAAATGGCAAAAACAATTGTTTTTCTTCAATCGTCACCAAACTTCACAGGACCCGTAATGATTCACGTTCCCTGAAAATGTTATCAAAATCGGTTGAGCGGCTTAGGAGTTCATAGGGAACATACGCGCATACATACATACATATTCTATTATATATATCTATTTATATATATAGATATCCACGTGAAGCTTTATTTCGAATTAAAAATGATTCAGTAATCTTGACAAAAGCGGATCTACCACACAAGGCGCATGTACTATTCACTTTGGTTAACGTTAAACGAATCGTTTCTAAATCATGATCCATAATTGAATATACATACATCACATGGTTGATTTTGAAACTTATAGGTGAATTCAATTTCGTAGAATTCAATTAACTATTAGTAAATCTATTTCGAAAAGGAAAACATCTGATAAATTATGGACTCCTTATACAATAATTCACGACCCACTTGACAAATATCTGCCGTTTATGTTGCTTTATAGTTATTAATCACCTGAATGACTACTCTATTCCCAACATTCGATTTTTATTCACCTGTGATGAATGTTTATCACACAATGTTTACGGGCTTCAGGGCAGAATGTAACAGTAGCTGTTCTTTTCAGAATTTGAAATGTTCGATTTTAAAATCTCCTTAAAAAATTCGCCTTAAATCAAATAATAAAATTCAAAGTTCTTCCGAAAGTTCTTTCGAATCAGTAAAACTCAGAATTCTAAATTCGCTATCACAAAATTGTTTACCACTACACAAATTGAGTACTAGAAGTCAACTTCACACACCATGTCCCCATAATCTTCCGTCTTAAATACTTCCCAGCTCGCACGATCACCAAGTCTGCACAGTCTGCTAGACACTCGAAGAACCTGTCAAATTAGTGTCAGCGATTTCCTTAACGTTAGTTAAACCAATTTTCTACCTGTCGCGAGCTGCCAGCTAGCGTTATCAGTCAACTACGAGAAATCTAGAAAAAATGGTCTTCAACTGGACGTAGTGACTTCCACCATTTTTTCCACGTCCAACTTTTCACACAGTTTCGATCACCTGAACGACGTATTTTATGTCTTTGGGAGTCTATAGAAAATTAATGAGAACGTTTGTAATTAAGTGCAAGAAATACTGATCATTTCCAGCATTTCTTAAGGACCGCAGAAGATTATACTGTGTTTTACTTCCGTGCACGCTTTGCTCCGATTCGAAATTTGCATACGGAATTCAAACTAGAAACGTTACAAATGGAAATTTAATTTGGGTTTTTTTTCTAGCTAAAGCACTCAGACGACAGGTTAAAATGTGTAATCAGGTGCAGCCAGGTGGATGTAGGTGGGTAAATCTACAGGTCACTACCATCCAAAATCTATTTTACGTGAATACAGTAGTGCGACTAGTTTAGAAAGCAATGAAAATTGCCTTAAGTCTAGTCTAGGGCTTAAATTTAAAGAGAAAAGTCATTAACCTTGACGAACTCCATAGATATGTTTTGTTGTAGGTGGAATTGGTTATGATCCGATTAAGAAAATAAAACCATCAATTTTAATGAAACAACTCTATTAAACAAGTTTAACGCCAACAAAAAGGGGCAAAGGTTCTCAATCTTTAACGGAAATATTCGTGACCATCTTCCTCATTTCCCCCAAACGAGCCTCCATGACCCGAACTATCACCACCCGAATGAGCACCAACTGCTGCAGCATTGCTTTTAGCCTTTTGTGCAAACCGAGCAGCCTTTTCAGCCGCTTCCATGGTTGCCGCAAAATCGGACTGGGTAGCTTCCAGCTTGCGATCAATTTCTTCCAGCTTAGCCTTGGCTTGACGAACCATTGCCATCTGTGATTCAACTTCCTGTGCAGCATGGGCTGCAGAACCTTCGGCTTGAATGGACAATTCCTGGGCATTGTTTACAGCCTGTTGTAGAATTTTGATATGTTTGGCCGCTTGTTCGGCAGTACCGGCTGAAACAGCGGCAGAATCCTTGGCCGATTGAAGCTGTGACAATTCACCTTCCAGATCTCGATGGGCTTCGTCTCGCTGCCTTTCAAGAGCCTGCAAAAGTACGTGTTTACCAGCTAGAGCAGCTTGAGCTGTAGCGGCCGCTTGAAGTGCCTGTTGTGCCAATGTATTTTTCGCTATGTACGAAGCTTGACGAGCGGCTTCATGCTGATTCGAAACAGCAGTATGAGCTTCGTTAGCTGATCCTTGTGCTATTCGGCGAAGCCCGCCAAAGCTACCGCCATGACCCTCGGAAATGTATCCACTTTGGACTGTACCTATACGAAAAAAATCACAAATTCTGTAATTGTTTTGCCCTAAGAACGATTTCCAAACAAGAAACATACCAAAAATTGCAAAGATTGCAAATGTTGCGGTGATTTTCATCGCACAATTTTAACAAAATGTTCCACTTCGCACTGAGAAATCTTTTGCAGATGTATAGCTAACAGTCACATTAAATGCAATGACCACTAATTCAATCATACAGCAATTTATATCCTAAAATCTATTTCAAAAAGTTACGTCTTTTTCGCGTTCACGCACCCATCTTGGTGAACTAAACCGTACCACTTGATTTTCTATTCTCAAGTACAGTAGATACTTGAAAATCTTTGGCTAAGAAAGTACAGGAAATGAAAAATTATGCGGTGACCTTGTCAGGGTTTATATACTTAATATTTCGTAAGTTCCTTATTTTGTTGTGATTTATGCCAATTCGTTAATAAATTATCTAATGGCCAGTAGCCTCACCTGTACCTGAATATATAGAAATTACAAAACAAGTACATATTCATTTTTTCTTGTTCGCCCTAATGAGACCAAAATTTTGCAAGTCATTTCTAAGTACAAACTCTTTATTTATACATCTTAAAAACTCTTAAGAATTGGGATTCATTTGTGATGGCTTGAACCTATCCCTAGCAACACTCTGTTTATATTAGTTTACTCTCCATTTTGAGTGCGAAACGAAAGTGCGATTGTATCTTCGAAAGATTAAGTATCTATCTTTAATACCAATTGTTTTTTCACCATTTTTTGCACGTAAATGAAAGCAGTTATACATAACAACAGATAAATTATTTATATGACTGATTAATTGCCGCACTCAATCCAAATACCAAGGTATTTGCTACTTCCAGGAGCAATCGAAATGACTTCTGAAGATAGCAAGACTATAATCACAAAGATATATATTTATTCAACGTTTATCAACAGTCTGATTACTTACCTAACATATAAATAGTATGTATAAATTATAACAATACTTTAGAAAGATTAAAAAATTAAAAACTAACTAGTTCCGGTAACAGTCCAATAAAGCTGTTAGGATTTGAGTTAAAATCAATCCACTTATTGCTAAATTAGGCCCAAACCGCCGCAACTCGATGCATGGACTTTTGAGTTAAATTTCGTTTATTATTTTTATTTTTATTGTATAAAAGCTCTTAAGCCCAATGAGATATCGAAACAAAAATGTACGTTTGGATTTTACATAAACGCCTAAAATTGACTTTCTATAAAATTTCTTGTTATTAAACCGTCAAACTTATAAAAATGGTTTAAATATGATTCAAGGATCTCTTAGGATGAATCGAGTTTGATCTACATAATTGCCTAAAAGCTTTGTTTCGTATATTTTACCATAACCCATAAAACATGAAGCTTAATAAAATATTGGATAAATATTATTTTCGCGAATTTCTCTTACATAAATGCCTTAAATTTTCAATCTTTAAATTTTTCGTTGATAAAACGTCAAATGAATAAAATGGGTTAAATATGCTTCAAAAATTTCTCATTATTTTAGGATATATCGATTTGGACCTACATAAATGCCTAAAAATGCTATTCCGTATATTTCGAAAAGCAACCCATAAAACGTGAAGAGTGATTTAATATTATTTTCTAGAATTTCTCATACATATACATAGATACGTAAAAATTGACATTCTAAAAAAAATGTGTTACGTCAGATGAATAAGCTGGGCGCAACTTTATTATTTTATGGTTTAAAGTACGAAACGTAATTGATGCTGAATTGCGGTTTAGGCTACTATGTGACTGACAGCCTATAAAAGAACGTACTGGTTATTCCTCAGGTTGTCAGTCACATAGAACTCTACACCAAATTTTATCATTAAACATATTCTAGATTTCAACCCATAAAATAATAAAATCATTTAAATATTTTCAAATCAAATGTTTTTTTTTAATAACTTTTCCATAGAAATTATGAATTGTATAATTTATTATTTTAATAATAAAGTATTTTAAATTGTACTTACAATTTTATCTGAAAACAAATGTAACCGACGTGTCAGATGCCTCCTGGGCTTTGCCAAAATATTGATGGGTTCACATTATTCATAATCGAACCACATACTCTATATAAATAAATAAGAATTTTATCTGCTCAGAACAGACAGTAAGAATGTTGTAAAGACATTTTCTCTAAACTCTAAATGAAAATTAACTGAAATATCAAATTGTATCTAAATTCAAGAAATAAATATATCGATCTAAAATGAAACATTTAAATATATAGACCAATTTTCAACTTTCTAACAGAAACTGTTTCTGAAATCTAAAAAACCACCACCCACAATCGTACCTTTCAAAGATTTTTTCGGTGATATCTCTATAGTAGCTCTATACAGTTTTCGATTTTTAGCTTTCTATACTTTGCGGCTTTCCCAAAATTAAAGTCAGATTTTTTTCATTTCCACCCGCTCCTACCATCACTCCCTAGACCCACATCCTCTAAATTTTTAACCGTCTTCTAATCTCCTATAGTATTCCTTAAGACAACTACATAGTTTCAGCCATCTAACATCAACCGTTCAGGAGATTTGGATTTTAGAATGTTTCAATTTCAGTTTCCAAGCGTTTTCGATGCATTGTCCCCCCCCCTCCCAATCGCACACCCGCCAATCTCTATCGACCTTTTTTGGGTCGACTACCACAGTACTACATACATAAGTTCTAACTTTCAGCCTCCTAGCATAAGCGATTGCAAAGATCAAGAAATCAAAATGGTTTATCTAAAACGCTCTTCTCCAAGCCCCTTACATCCCATCCCTCCAAAAGTTACCACTCGTATAGGTTCACCCATTCTAGGTATCACCAAAATTTTAATTTAACATCTCTAGTGGTTTGTGAGCACAATGAAATGATGCGGATGAATTTTTTTTTAAGGTTTACCAGTCCGTGAAAATACATTTGAAATTTCAGGGTAGCAAATTTTTTTTAAATTTCAAGTCGATAGAAATAACCTACTTTATTATTTTGTAAAATTGGTTAAATATGATTCAAGGAGTTCTCATTATCTCTTATTATAATATCGAATTGAACTTACATAAATGCCTAAAAAACTTGCTCCGTATTTTTCGACTTCCAACTTATAAAGCGTTAAGAGTGGATAAATATTATTTCCGCGAATTTTTCAATAACTCTTCGGACCGAGATACCGAGTTCTATTCATTTTCATAGATTCTTTATATCAACGTTTAAAAAATGAATTTTGCACTTTTTTAGTATTCAATCCAAAACGGAGGAAGGTGGCTTAAAAATTAAATTCTAAGCGGAAGGTCCTAGTCACTAGCGCTGTTATTAATAATTTTTGTATATTTATTTATATATAATTATTTTTGAAAATAAAAAAAAAATAAAAAATAAAGAAAATAAAAAATAAAACAAATTAAATTCTTTACGAATACCTATCTTTATAATTAAACGATATATCAAATTATTTCTTTCATACAGTCACCGCAAAAAAAACCGGATCACTTGGTAATTATTTTAAACATTGATTCCCCAAAACAAAAAATTCATTTGAATACAAATTTATTTTTTTCCACTCATATCACACTCAGTAAATTTGTTTGTTTCTACCAGCGTAGGTCATTCAACCAAATAGTTTTATTCTTCTTCTGGAAAGTATCCTTGCCTACGAAAACTAGCTAATGTTGATCCGATAAATAAGATGGGTAGTAAAACCATAGAGATATATGTAGTGGAGATGGCGAGCAGCGACTGTTTTGAAACTGGACGATTTCTCGCAAAGGACCGGCAACATTCACTATGCTACTATCAGCATCTTACTCACATGTACATAACATATGTTATACACCGGTCTTGAAAAGAAAAACAGCCCAAACTTTGAAAACTAGGCTGTGCATTTCACTGCTACCTGGCATGAAACGCTCTATACAAAAACTTTTTAAATTTTGCATCAAAATGCATTATACAGAAACGGCGTCTTGTCGTCTCCATTATTTATATCTCTATAGAAAACGAACTCCGCAAGTTACCGCACCATTGCCAAAAGTGATGGAAGCTGCTGTCAACTCTATACCTCATTTCTACATGCGCCTTCATGTGCATTGGACGAGGCACATTAGCGCGCATGCGCATGTGGAACCGGTAATCGAGATGCACGTACATTTGTCTCGATGACACTGTTTGGACGCGATTCAAAGGGATGTGCTTACAGCACGAATGTGCCGTTTCCACATGCGCCTTCATGTGCATTGGATAAAGAAACTACCCCAGCGGGAAGAAGGGTTCTGAAGAATGTATTTCCCCTAAGTCCAGTTCGCTGCTATAAAGAAAAATAAATTCAAACTCCCTCATTCCGTGACTATAATTTCGCTGAAGACATAATCAGCTTTACTCCAGTGCATTATATTTCGCTTTTTCAGTCATTTAAAATTACAGAGTTGAGCGAAGAAACGGCATGAAATAAACGTCGCTTATTGAGTCTGCTACAGATTGTTATAGTTGAAAAAATATTATTGGATCGAATGTTGTTTGGCAGAACTGTGTTGGTGTTTTTTATAAATGCTATTTTGATTTTTTATAACAATACTTTATTATACATACGTCTAATAAAGCAAATTATGAAACTAAGCGCATAAGCTGTTTGTAAAATGTTTAATAAAATTAATCTCAATATAAAGTACTTTACTATTAAAATAATAAAGTAATTCTAGTTAACCCCATGACGCTTGTTGTTGAGTCTTCCCGAAATTCATGAGCCAAATTTAATTAAATTAAAAATGCAACACTTTAGTGGAAATAGTCCAGGGCAGGTTTTTCATTTCCACCAGTAATCCCTCCACCATGTCCACCACCAAATTCACCATCATGTCCACCCTCAGTGATCGAAGCTGACGCATTGCTTTGCGCTTTTTTCGCAAATGAAGCAGCCCGTTGAGCGGCTTCCTTAGTTTCAGCGAAATCGGACTTAGTAGCTTCCAGCCTATGCTCGATATCGGAAAGAGTGGCCTTGGCCTGCGCTATCATAGTATTCTGAGAACCGACCTGTTGTGCAGCGTTTGCAGCAGCTTGGTCAGCTTGTTGAGCCACAGCCTGTGCATTAGCCAAGGCTCCTTTTAAAATTGCCACCTGTTTGGAAGTTTGGTGGGCAGCAATTGACGCAGCGCCAGCAGCTTTCTCGGACGCTTGCAGTTGTTCGATCTCGTTATGAAGAATCTTATAGGCTTGGGCGCGTTGTTTTTCGAGCGTTTGCAGCAGGACATGCTTTCCGGCAAGAGCAGCTTGGGCTGTAGCTGCTGCTTGAGAAGCCTGCTGTGCCAAGGTATTCTTAACAATAAAGGACGCTTGTTGACCTGCAGCGTGCTGATTTGCTACGGCAGAGTGTGCCTGTTGTGCCGAACCTTGTGCAATTGAACGAAGTCCTGAGTATTTTTCGTCGTGACCTTCAGACACATATCCGCCGCTAATTGCACCTAAGATGAATTTTCCATTAATAAAATCCAAGAAGTAGGTTACTTTGCCTCCAAATCAGTCGTACAACACTTACCGAAGAGCGCTATGAAAACAAGAGCTGCTGTAATTGTCATCGTTAGGAAAAAAAGGCTGGTGGCTTTCTTGGATATGAAAGTGAGTTAAGTCGACTGTGTAATACAATCAAGTTAGGTTGATGTAATGATTCTTATTCCAGTTTTCGTGAAATTTATATCAAAAATATTGTTCAGCAATATTATATATTTTTGTTTTTTTTTGGATATGAAACTGATCGGGTGGGACGTAATTAGCACTTGATTTAATGGCTTGAGTATTGATTACTGAAGTGTGGTCCAGTTTAGTGTTTTGCTGCAAGATTTAGAAGTACTTATTGCAAAGAGTAATATCTTAAAAAGGTTACTGACTCACTGGGGAACTGGGTCATTGATGAGAAAAATTAATCCACGACCTTGGTGCGTGTTTTGCAACAATTTTGATATACTTTAAATATTTGGAAAAAATTGCTTGCAATTCACTTTCCATGATTCGAGTGAATGGTGCTTTATTTATATGGTATATAGGTAGACGTAGAACAATTACTTTTCTGTATTGTTTTGTGAATAATCAAGTACTGTGATTGTGATCGACGGACGCCTTCGGGGTAGTATAGACGCTAACAAAGTACACGAGAAACGTTAACTGAATTTGTTTCCAGAGAGAAGTGTGGATTGGTGTAAAGGGAAGAAATAGTAGCCAACATTTTATTAAATTCTGCGGAACAGCTCATAGATATCTGAAACTTTATTTGTGTTTACAGCAACATTCCAGGGAAGCATTAAAAATTTTGTTGAAAAACGTATTTTCTAAATAGTAATGCTTACGTATCAAATTTCAGAAATGGCACTTCAAGTCATCGTGTTTTGGAACATTTTCTGTAGCTCCACCCCAGCGACCAGAGCTAACCTCTTCAACAAATTAAGATTCCCTTTGATCCCCGAAGTGCGGATGCGTGACTTTCGTGAAGTCTTGGCTCAAATCGCGGTAGAGTCACTACGAGTTGTAATGGGTTGGCCTCAGGGAGGTGTATCTCCCCACTGATGTGATGTCTGACTTGTAACTTATTTATCAATGGCACAACAGTCCAAATTTGACCTAGGCCTTGAAGTAATGCTAGAGTTACTTTATTACGAGACCAACGGAATACTAGGAGGTGACGTGATCAGCCACACGCTCATCCGTGATTATTACCCCGATTTTAACTCAGGAACTTATTTACAGCTGAGTGAACTGGTAATCCGGCACCCAACAGTCTATCCATAATGTGGGTGCCACGATATGAGAGTATTCCAGAAATGTTGTATGGAGTTGGTCTTCATTAAGGAGGGTAATGTTCAGAAGAAGATTGGAGCTCACTTTCATTTCTTACTCAATAGCTGAGAGAGCGTCGGAATTTTTACCTTAAGCTGGTATAACGCGAGGGTTATAATGGGCTATTTTTAACGACAATATTTCCTCAATTATCACCCTAAAATCATCGGCAATGTGATGCAGTCAGGCCCGTGCGCACAGGGAGGAGGGGGTTTTGGGGGTTAATCTTCAGTACTCAAATAAGTTTCATTATTCTGCTTCCTGAAAATCTGCGGAGCGACATGGTTTCCAACAAAAGCAGAAACTACAATGTTGCTCAGACAAAAGGCTTGTCGCAATATTTGAAAGGGCTGCAAAATTTTGATTGAATATTGCGGAATCCACCACAACTGCTTCCATGACCTTGCTATTCGTTACACCAGTAAAGCCGGGATGACACGTTACGGGTGGATTCGGAACGAGTGAACTCCGATAGTCACTCGAACGTTACTCGTATCGTGTTCTCGTGTTATAGTCTCATACGAGTAAAGTCAGACAGTGCTCAACTTGTCCGAGTAACGTCCGAGTAATGTCCGAGTGACTATCGGAGTTCACTCGTTTCGATTCTACTTGTAACATATCAACCCGGCTTAAACGGCACCTAAAATTTCAGAAATAATACCAAAATCAAGTATCAACTATCTAATTAATAAAATCGTACGGAATAGAGCAATGACAACAAGCATAAATTTGCAAATTTCGACGTACTCATAAGTAAGACATCGTACAAGCAACTGTTTACTTCGAAAGTACAGAAGATGTAAATCGGACAAGTGAACTTGGTTTTTACAGTCGTATCAAACAATTTTTGATAGAAATATTCGCAAGCTCTTAATTGTACCAAATTTTTTACTTTTATGCCATTTAAAAGGAAGTTGGCAACGATTTTATTTATTTAATTAAATCAGGAATTTAAAAAAGACCAGTTTTTCTGTGTGTACTTCTTTTATAATTACCGATAAACATTTCATTTTCAAGTCGAATATTCTTCAGGTTTAAATTGTGTCGTCCTTGTTAATTTATGTTTTAAGTAAGGTATTTTGATCAATGGGAAAAATAATTAGTAACAAAAAAAACGCAGTGGTTTACTTTAGAAAATTTAAGCTTAATAAATATGCAATATTTAACTGAGACAAACAAAAATATTTCGTCAACACTAAGCAAATTTGTGCAGAATTTTTTAGGTCAAGTGATCTATTTGTTTATTAAGTGTCGTTATTTTTATGAGGTGTGACGATAAGTTGAGCTAATCAATTCCGTCTGCAGGCTACAATCTAAAAAACTGTTTCATTGTTGTCCGTAAATTTTTTAAAAATTTACTATTGTTTAAATCCAACGTAAGTTTTAGTTGTGGCTAATAAAATTGTGTGGAGGGAATAGCATACTTATATAAAGAAGGCGGTATTTTAGCACAATAGATCATCGGACGCAGTACTTGAAGGAATCCCCTAGCCACCGGGAACGATACAGTTCTAGTAATTTAAGGAAAATTTAAGGTGTAGTAAGTACGGGCAGTAGCATATGGTACAGGTATTAAGCCTATTGGTTTTCAACCCTTTTTTTTTAATTCTTGTTTGGGTACGTCGTTAGGGAGAAAAAGCTGGTAGTATATTTATTTAACCTCGATTTCTAAGAACATTTATATGGGAAATAGTTGAAGACTTAGGCGATTAGACATATTTAAAATTATATTTTCTATTTCAATAAAAACCGCAAATACTTATCTTCATAGAATATTTAATTATTTAGTTCTTAGATGTGGTTTTATGAGTCATTATCCAGTGCACTGAATATTTTTGACAGTAGCCACCATTGATTGAGCGAGTGGCTACTCTCCTCTTGTTGAAATTATGGAAATACCCAAGCCCCCTTAAATTTGTTAATCAAAATGACGTGACCCTACAGTGGAAACCTAATAATATTTTATCGCAAAAAGCTCAGGAAATTAAAACTTCAAATAACTTCACCAAGTTTGAGGGTTAATTCCATAAACTTTCTGGTTTTAGTTATAAGTTTTGAAATTATTTGAAAAGATATCGATTTTATCATTATTATTTTTTAATAATAAAGAATTATTTTATATTTGCTTTGAATTCGTTCGCCGAATCTATGTTTTTTCGCTTACCAGTTAAGCGTTGAAACGAATTAATTTTTGTAACCTACGTCTACCTCCTATGCCTTTAAGAGCCTATGTACTCCTCACACACTAGATTGTCAATAGACGCACCTTTTCTAACCTGTAAAATAAACGTCGATTAAATTTGAAACGCTAGCTTTACCTTTATTAATTTTTATTAATAATAAAGCAAAAATGTTCGTTTAGAACAGCGATCTCCAACCCAAATGATCTCGCGGGCCGCATTGAAAATGCATCATAGCTCCGCGGGCCACATATCATTATGTATTTATCCCCATATTAGATTTTCCTACTCCAAAAAATAGCCTCGCGGTAACATTGCAGACAATAAACTTTTCGTCAAAATATGGTGTCGCAAGAAATATTTGCGGAAAAATAATCAAGAGGATCGCGCGTTGAAGATCACTGGTTTAGAAGAAGGTTAAAACTTTGTTTTTGACTTAAGGGGGATCGATCATCTGAGTAGAAAATTTTTGTTTTTCCAAATTTTTTCATCGTAAAGTGTCTTAAGAATGTTGTCTGTAAATTTCATATTTCAAATTCCAATAATTGTGAAAGTAATCGGCAATTAACCGGAATGGACTCTTCTTGAATTCTCTATATAGACTAGGGATGTTCTATTTCAATTCAATTAATCGAATAATTTTTTCCAAAAAATCTATTTTATCAATCGAAATGGGTGATGTAGATTAATCGACATAATCGATTAGAAAACGTTAATTAATCGAACATACTTCAACAGTAAAAAGATTCAATGTTTGACCGCTTTGGCAACATTTTACTGTAACGAAATTTGCTGCAACAGAAAAAAAAAATCTGCCAACAGTCTGGGCGCAACTGTATTATTTTTCCGGCAGAAGTTCAGAACGCGTTCAATTCGGGGATGCGGTGTATGTTACTATGTGACTGAAAACCTAACAAAAAGTTCGGGAAGCGGTTAGAAAAGGGTGTAACATATGAATTAAATAATTGGGTCATATTCCGGGATGCGGTCTAGAGGTTTAAAAAAACAAAACTTAAAAATAGGTGATTATTAAGCAAACCTGGGGAAGTGAAGAGATATTCGATATCTGATCAGACCTGAGAAACATAGTGGAATTCATGAAAAAGTATACAACCAGTTTACACCCTCTTAGGGGTCGAATTTCAAAAAATCTTGAAAACACATTCTAGTTATTCACATGAAGAATCCGTAGAATAAAAATGAATTCAATATTTGGAAAGACCTAGTAGATATGACGAAAATCGTGAAAATAAATGGATTTTTTATTAACTGATATTTTTTTTGCCCCCCCCCCCCCTTCTGAACGCCAATGAATATTTGAATTTTTTTTTATCAGAATTACTTTTCTAGTTAATTTACATATACACACCGAGTTTCAACTTCCTAGCATAAGCCGTTCTGAAGTTCGGGAAAACACCCCCCACCACCGTACCATACTACCCCGAAAAAAAAATGTATTTTTCCATCATGCCACTACTATAGTTTTATCTAAATACAAAGTTTCAGCTTCCTATCATCATAGATTCTTAAGATATAAGCATCGGAACTTTTTCTTTTTCACCCTTCCCCACCCTCACCCTCTACACCACACCCCCAAATTTTTTTTCCCTACTAGGGTTCTATTAGGCCTACTTCTGGTAAAAATTTGAAACATCCATCTTACACTTTTATTTAGATATGAATCGTGTTATTTTTGAAAAATTGTAATCCCTCCCACTTCCGTGCTCCTCCATTCCTTTCATATATTTTACTTTGAGCAATCTTTATTTATTAATTTTACTGTATTATTTATAATACAGTATTGTTATCGATTTTAAAAAAAAAAAAATTTGCTGCCCTCAAAATTTTTTTGTCCACGTTTCATGACTAGTAGACGCGAAAAAAGCAATAAAAATTTTCACTCCGTCTGTACGCCGTACCCCGTACGCCGTACGCCGTACGTCGACCGCCCCAAAATCTTTGAAGGCTCGTAGCTCTCAAACCAGTGGAGCTATTAAATTAAAAATTTTTCTAAGAATAGACTTGGTGGACCCCTTGAATTGACATTATTTTCAGGGGAGGAGGTGTAAGGGGGAAGGCGGGGTAAGCGTTTTAGACGAAAAATTTAGGTTTCTAGATCTCAGGAACCGCTTGTGTTAGGAGGCTGAAACTTAGAATTTCTATAGAGCTTTGATAATGGACCCATTTGCAAAAAAAAAAAACAGATATGGGTGAAGGGGTGTGGGAGTGGAAGGGGAAGCAATGCGTCCGAAACGCAAAAAAGTCGAGATCGACACATTCTAAAATCCATATCTCCTAAACCGTTAATAGAAAGCAATTAAAACTTAACAAATATCTGTAGTTATACTAGGAGAATAGACTGATACAAAATTTTTGGGTGGGGGTAGTGACGTACGGGGGTGGGGGTTGAAATACTTAACATTACAATATCTCCCAAACCAGTGGTACCAGAAAAACAAAATTCGGTTTGAATACAAAGCTTGATAAATAAAGATTGCTCAAAGTAAAATCTTTTAAGGGGGCGGGGGAGTACGTAAGTGGAGGGGATAAGAATTTTTCAAAAATAACACGTTTCATATCTCAATAACAGTGTAAGATGGATGATTCAAATTTTTACCAGAAGTAGGCCTAATAGAACCCTAGTAGGGAAAAAAAGTTTGGGGGTGTGGGTGTAGAGGGTGAGGGTGGGGAAGGGTGAGAAAGAAAAAGTTCCGATGCTTATATCTTAAGAATCTATAATGATAGGAAGCTGAAACTTGGTATTTAGATAGAGCTATAGTAGTGGCATGGTGGAAAAATAATTTTTTTTTTAGGGGTAGTATGGTACGGTGGTGGGGGGTGTTTTCCCTAACTTCAGAACGGCTTATGCTAAGAAATTGAAACTCGGTACGTATATGTAAATTAACTAGAAAAGTAATTCTGATAAAAAAAAATTTGAATATTCATTGGCGTTCAGAAGGGGGGGGGGCAAAAAAAAATATCGGTTAGTATAAAATGCATATATTTTTACGATTTTCGTCATATCTACTAGGTCTTTCGAAATATTGAATTCATTTTTTTTCTACGGATTCTTCATGTGAATACCTAGAAAGTGTTTTCAAGATTTTTTGAAATTCGACCCCTAAGAGGGTGTAAACTGGTTGTATACTTTTTCATGAATTCCACCATGTTTCTCAGGTCTGATCAGAGATCGAATATCTTTTCACTTCCCCAGGTTTGTTTAATAATCACCTATTTTTAAGTTTTGTTTTTTTCAACCTATAGACCGCATCCCGGAATATGACCCAATTATTTAATTCATATGTTACACCCTTTTCTAACCACTTCCCGAACTTTTTGTTAGGTTTTCAGTCACATAGTAACATACACCGCATCCCCGAATTGAACGCGTTCTGAACTTCTGCCGGAAAAATAATACAGTTGCGCCCAGACTGTTGGCAGATTTTTTATAATAAAACCGAATTTTGTTTTTCTGGTCCAATGAGTTTGTGAGATATCGCAATCTAAAGTTTTTCACTCCCCACCCCCGTACGCCACTACCCCCACCCAAAAATTTTGTTTCAATCTACTCTCCTAGTATAACTACAGATATTTGTTAAGTTTTAATTGCTTGCTATTAATGGTTTAGGAGATATGGATTTTAGAATTTGTCGATCTCGGCATTTTTGCGTTTCGGATGCATTATTTCCCCCTCCACTCCCACACCCCTTCACCAATATCTGTTTTTTTTTTGCAAATGGGTCCATTATCAAAGCTTTATAGAAATTCCAAGTTTCAGCCTTCTAACACAAGCGGTTCTTGAGATCTAGAAACCTAAAATTTTCGTCTAAAACGCTTACCCCGCCTTCCCCCTTACACTTCCTCCCCTGTAAATAATGTCAATTCAAGGGGTCCACCAAGTCTATTCTTAGAAAAAATTTTAACTTAATAGGTCCACTGGTTTGAGAGCTACGAGCCTTCAAAGGATTTTGCTTGGGGCGTGGGGCGGTCGACGTACGGCGTACGGCGTACAGACGGAGTGAAATTTCTTATTGCTTTTTTCGTGTCTACTAGTCATGAAACGTGGAAAAAAAAATTTTGAGGGCAGCAAATTTTTTTTTTTTTAAAATCGATAACAATACTGTATTATAAATAATACATTAATTACACATTCAAAAACAGATAAGTAGATCGAGCAACACACGTTTCGTATTAAAAACCCAGGTAGCAACATTTTGTTCCTATGTCAAATTATTGAAATTATTTTACTCCTGCTGTTGTTTCGGTTTCAAAATCAGAACTGAATCTCCAACTCTAGCTAAAAGCAAGTACATCTACTTACTTTTATGCTTATCTTCATACCTATACTTATTAGACAGTAGACACCTCTTTACTTGCTTTAAAATAAAAATTGTAAATTGTGTCAATTACCAGTCATCATTAATATCCACTGTACATAGGTATCAAAATCGGCCAACAGTCTGGGTGCTACTTTACTATTTTTTTTGGGTAGTCCGAAACGTGTTAAATGCTGTGATGCGGTGTAGGTTACTATGCAACTGACAACCTAAAGAATAACCATGAGGCTATTAAAAAGGTATTGTTTAGATTGTCAGTTGCATTGTAGCCTACATCGCTTCTCCGCATTTAATGCCTTCCAGACTTTATTGCTCTAGTATCGCATCTACATACATACATATATATTATACGTTTCAACTTGCAAGCATAAGCCCTTTCTAGGATATAAAAAACCTTTGCTTTCACTATCACTAACAGCACCCACACTTTTCATAATTATTTTTCTCCACTAAGGTCTAAAAAAAAGATAAAAAATTCAAATGACGGTTGAGGATAAAAAATTCAAATGACGGCTGAAGATAAAAAATTCAAATGACGATTGAGGATAAGAAATTCAAATGACGGCTGAAGATAAAAAATTCAAATGACGGCTGAGGTTAAAGAAATCAAATGACGGCTGTGGATAAAAAAAACAAATGACGGTTGAGAATAAAAAGTTCAAATGACGGCTGAGGATAAAAAATTCGAATGACGGCTGAGGATAAAAAATTCAAATGACGGTTGAGGATAAGAAATTCAAATGACGGCTGAGAATAAAAAATTCAAATGACGGCTGAGGATAAAAAATTCAAACGACGGCTGAGGATAAAAATTTCAAATGACGGCTGAGGTTAAAAAATTCAAAAGACGGTTGAGGATAAAAAATTCAAATGACGGCTGAGGATAAAAAATTCAAATGACGGCTGAGGATAAAAAATTCAAACGACGGCTGAGGATAAAAATTTCAAATGACGGCTGAGGATAAAAAATTCAAATGACGGTTGAGGATTAGAAATTCAAATGACGGCTGAGGATAAAAAATACAAATGATGGCTGAGGTTAAAAAATTCAAATGAAGGCTGAGGATAAAAAATTCTGAGGAATAAAAATTCAAATGACGGCTGAGGTTAAAAAATTCAAATGACGGCTGAGGATAAAAATTCATATGACGGCTGAGGTTAAAAAATTCAAATGAAATCTGAGGTTAAAATATTGAAATAATTATTAGTTTATCGTTATACCTAGGTATATAGGATATATGAATTTTGGAATGATTCAATCGCGGCTTTCAAATGTTTCGGACTCATTGCTTAATAACTTTCTCCACATCCATCCACCTGTACCAACAATTTTTTTGCAAATAGGTCTACTATCATAGGACATATTGAAAGGACATTATAGTTGAAGATCATAAATTATAAAAATTCGATGATGACTGACTGTTATTTAATAAATAACTATTTGCAAACAATAATTCCAATGTAGAAAAAGACATAGAAGTGTTTTGACAATGATCTTTTCTACGTCCAGATAGGAGATCAGAAGACTTTTGTAACCTCATGAATTTTGTATTTTAGGGAGAACTATATGGACAATTCATCCGCAAATGTCGAAAATTGTTTTTTAGAACCTTATAAAAACCAAAGCCATTAACTTAATTGAATATTTAACGGACATTTAGATCCAAATGTAACGTAGTGGGAGGAAGATAAAGAAATTCTTCAATCATCTTATAAAGTTTACAATTCTGGGAATTAATTGAATAAAAGGCATCAATTAATCGATTGATTTTTATCGAAAATTTTAAAATAATCGATCTTGCAACAATCGATTGTTGAGCAATCGATTCCCATCCCTAATATAGACCGTCATTTAAACGCGATTATCTCGAAACAAACTTTTCAAAGACCGTTCCCAAAATCTTCGGAAAACGGCAGAACCGATTTCTTCCAAAATTTCACACACTATTTTTGTATAGGTTTTCTCCTTCGCAACGTAGAATTTTTTCTTTGTAACTTATTGACTTTTTTTTAAATCAAGCCAGAAAAGTCTATAATTGAGGTTAAAAACTGAATCGTTCAATCGGCCGCCATTTTATGGAATTTTTTTTCCAAAACCCCCTACGTAGCGAAGGGCATCCTACTTTTCATTTTCAGAATCATTTTGAAATTTTTGTTTTGGATCATTCGCCTGCATGTAATCGTAGGAACCGCAGAGCGTGCGAGCTACGGGTATTCTTTACGTCAACCCTGACAGCAGCGCTTCTGGTTGATATATATTTATAAAAAATTATTAGCATACCTCAACATATATACTTTTGAATAAAACCAATCTGGATAAAATCGAGCAAATAGTTTTTGTGATAATATTTTCTAAAATTCACAAATTTTTTCTGCTTTCTAATCAGCTCTTAAATGATACTAGGAGTCTAGGTAAAAGAGGAGTTGGAGCACCAAAGTTGGTTGATAGCCAATTGAAAAAAAAAATTATATTTTAAGATATTAAATGATCCTTAAAAGAGTTTAGCTCAATAGACCTCTACGAGAGAAACAATTTTGGAGTTCGAGTGCATGGGATGATAGTGGGAAGGAGTGGAAAAGGAAATATTTTATTTATTGAAAACCACAAAGGATGGATAGTACCATACTGACGACCACATAGAGGCCTAGAAAAATAAAATTTTTATAGTAATATCTAGCTAAGGAGATTGATTTTTTATATCTCAGAAACGTCTTATGCTAGACAATTGAAACTTATTAAGCATATGTAGATCAGATGCCTACCATAAATATTTGTAGAGCTAGCGCAACAATACAATTTCTTAGTCTCGTGGAATTTTTTTATTATTTCCTGGAGTTATTTTTGAGTGAAAACTAAATTTTTATGGCTATACATATTTCGTCACGAATTTATACGAATAATCAATCGGGATTATCTCTTTCACATTGTCGCTTTAAATTCTGAAGAAATTTATTTTTCAATTTATACATCTCAGCTCTTATTAAAGATTATATGTGACCAATCTATTCACAAGTTGCGTGCAAATTTCCAATATTGCTAAGTAAATTAGCATCGGAAATAGTGACTTATATTATTTGCATCAACAGTCATTTTTAATGCAAGAGAAAACACTTCTGCTTCAACCTTGATGCCCACAGTATGCGCGAAGAATCTCATAAAGTTCGTTGGGATCTCATTAAAGCAAACAGTTATTTTCCAATAAAAACTTATATCGGAATCGTGCTCAGCACCTTCCAATTCATTTGCAGCTTCTTAAGATGAAGGCAGGAAATCGAAGAAAGAAGAACGCCCGGATGAGTCTCGTTTGCTAGGACAATAACATCTGCCTAGGACGACAGAGTTTAATCGAACAAATTGAACAAATTGCAATTTACCGGCAATCCAAATGTGCCCCTCAGTATGTTCCTTGACAGTACAACAGTGTCATAAAGCTAGCAAGATAGCGTAGACGTCTTCGTCGACTTCGACGGGCTCAAGCCTACGATATCTTCGAATTCTCATTTATAGGTAGATACCAAAAGGTACAAAAACAGTCCGTGACACTCAGCTTGAAGCCATTGTTGGAAACGTAAGGAGTCCATAGGTGGAATCATTTTGAGGACTTCGAAGATAAACTGCTCTATCCAACGCTGTGTTTCGTCAACGTGACAACACTTTATTTAGTTTCAATTAAGCGCTGACGTCTAATTGATTTCTACTTGAGAAATGGTGCCTCCAGGGGCTATTAAGATTGATTATGTCTTCGTGCTAATATGATTTCTAAATTAGGGATTTATGTTCATGGTGTGTCCAAAGGTGATCATATCCGGCAGTCAGTAGATGCGAAATGATCCCGGTTTGATGCAATTTTTGAGAACTGGAAACAAAACGTTCGAGGGTGAATTTTTATACAGAGCAGTGTTGCATGCTTGCCCGGTTAAAAGCAATTAAATTATGTAGAATTTGTTTAGGAATTCTGATTGATTCACTCACCAAATTGTTTTCTAATTATAATCATACACAAATTATTTCAAACTTTATGCCATCTTTTCAATTTATCGTTAAGACAAATGTAAAGTATATGGCAGTAAATTTTTTAGAGCATATGACAAATAAATTTGACGAATTTGTATAACCGCATTCGCCAACGAAAACCCATTGCCAACATTTTTAATTAAGTTACACACTCTCAGTCTAATAAATTTATGCTTATCTTAGTTGTGCCGTGAAAATTTAGGTTATTGGGTCATTTCATTAAAAAACCCCAACGATGTGACCTCTCCATCTCCGATTCTTTTGAAAAAGTTTGTACTTGAAGAATTAGTAAACAAAACAAATTTATATTTAATTTTTCTGCTTATACCAATTACTGTATTATTTATAATACAGTATTGTTATCGATTTTTAAAAAAAAAAAATGTGCTGCCCTCAAAATTTTTTTGTCCACGTTTCATGACTAGTAGACGCGAAAAAAGCAATAAAAATTTTCACTCCGTCTGTACGCCGTACCCCGTACGCCGTACGCCGTACGTCGACCGCCCCAAAATCTTTGAAGGCTCGTAGCTTTCAAACCAGTGGAGCTATTAAATTAAAATTTTTTCTAAGAATAGACTTGGTGGACCCCTTGAATTGACATTATTTTCAGGGGAGGAGGTGTAAGGGGGAAGGCGGGGTAAGCGTTTTAGACGAAAAATTTAGGTTTCTAGATCTCAGGAACCGCTTGTGTTAGGAGGCTGAAACTTAGAATTTCTATAGAGCTTTGACAATGGACCCATTTGCAAAAAAAAAAACAGATATGGGTTAAGGGGTGTGGGAGTGGAGGGGGAAGCAATGCGTCCGAAACGCAAAAAAGTCGAGATCGACACATTCTAAAATCCATATCTCCTAAACCGTTAATAGCAAGCAATTAAAACTTAACAAATATCTGTAGTTATACTAGGAGAATAGACTGAAACAAAATTTTTGGGTGGGGGTAGTGACGTACGGGGGTGGGGGTTGAAATGCTTAACATTACAATATCTCCCAAACCAGTGGCACCAAAAAAACAAAATTCGGTTTGGATACAAAGCTTGATAAATAAAGATTGCTCAAAGTAAAATCTTTTAAGGGGGCGGGGGAGTACGTAAGTGGAGGGGATAAGAATTTTTCAAAAATAACACGTTTCATATCTCAATAACAGTGTAAGATGGTTGCTTCAAATTTTTACCAGAAGTAGGCCTAATAGAACCCTAGTAGGGAAAAAAAGTTTGTGGGGTGTGGGGGTAGAGGGTGAGGGTGGGGAAGGGTGAGAAAGAAAAAGTTCCGATGCTTATATCTTAAGAATCTATAATGATAGGAAGCTGAAACTTGGTATTTAGATAGAGCTATAGTAGTGGCATGGTGGAAAAATAAATTTTTTTTTAGGGGCAGTATGGTACGGTGGTGGGGGGTGTTTTTCCTAATTTTAGAACGGCTTATGCTGTTAAGTTGAAACTCAGTACGTATATGTAAATTAACTAGAAAAGTAATTCTGATAAAAAAAAATTTGAATATTCATTGGCGTTCAGAAGGGGGAGGCAAAAAAAAAATATCGGTTAGTATAAAATGCACATATTTTCACGATTTTCGTCATATCTACTAGGTCTTTCGAAATATTGAATTCATTTTTTTTCTACGGATTCTTCATGTGAATACCTAGAAAGTGTTTTCAAGATTTTTTGAAATTCGACCCCTAAGAGGGTGTAAACTGGTTGTATACTTTTTCATGAATTCCACCATGTTTCTCAGGTCTGATCAGATATCGAATATCTTTTCACTTCCCCAGGCTTGTTTAATAATCACCTATTTTTAAGTTTTGTTTTTTTCAACCTCTAGACCGCATCCCGGAATATGACCCAATTATTTAATTCATATGTTACACCCTTTTCTAACCGCTTCCCGAACTTTTTGTTAGGTTTTCAGTCACATAGTAACATACACCGCATCCCCGAATTGAACGCGTTCTGAACTTCTGCCGGAAAAATAATACAGTTGCGCCCAGACTGTTGGCAGATTTTTTTTTTTGTTTATGTATGTTAAAGATTTCGCGAAAATATTTCATCTTTATTCAGTAATGTTTTTGCCACAGCTAAAACTTTTGACGAGTTTGTGAATTTTTGGAGACAATCAATCAAAATTAACTCCATTTTTTTCAGTTAAATCTGGACATCGAAATTATTCACATCTATCCGTACAATTAATTAATTATTAAATTTAATAAAAAGAAATCAAATCTTATCAATATAAAGATATTAATAATTTATACTCTCTTGCAATTTAACTGTATTAAAATATTAATCATATTTTAAACTGCTACTGTTAAATATTCAGTAATTTATTATTGTTTTGAACGAAGTGAAGTAACAATTTTATTAGGCCTTGAAGTAATGCTAGAGTTACTTCATTACTAGACCAACGGAACACTGGGAGGTGAACTGGTCAGCTACACGCTCGTCCGTGATTATTACCCCGATTTTAATTCAGGTACTCATTTAAAGCTGGTAGTCCGGCACCCAATCCAATTTTCGAAAATTACTTGTCGCCAAGCAGATTCGAACCTTGTACCAGATGCACCGAAGGCAAGTGCTCTAGCCACTAAGCCACTCAGACTATCTATCATTGAAAGCATCGAACATTAAATCTATGTTTCACTAGTTCAGCTGTGTCTAAACTTTAACAGCCATGACAATATTTTACCAATTAAGAAACAACATTCTGCTCCAGCAATGCCAAGCTCTAGTGCATGTCCCCGATTTCTAGTCCATTAGTAGACCAGAATAATGTAATGCAGATAAAACTGATTTACAGCCAGATCATTAGGAGGAATAGTCTTAATCGTTCGTTAGGTGCTTATCTAAATGGGGGCTTAGTATTCAAATTTTTCGAAGTGCATAAAAAGTGGTACTCTTCTTATCTTCCGAGCAAGTCAAAACATAGCTCTTCGCAACTTTGCCCAGTTGGATACAAGTGAATTATTCAAATAATTTTACTAAGCCTCAAAATCTTTAAGACATAACCACACCGTTACCGATCTTCATCTCTGTCTCGTATCATAAACAGAAGCATATATCACAACCTATCTAATCACCTGCCGCCAGGGCAACTTTGTAATTAACACACTCGATTCGATCGTAAGCCCTGGTATGTGCATACCTCAACCACCAAAGGTGATCATCTCTAGCAGTCATCAATCGCCGGCTTATTGATAAGATCTGGTGCCGTAGATATTCTCGAAGAATTCTGATTTCTGCCTCAAGTTAATGAAGTTCGAAGATATCGCAAAGATCCATCAAGCCGCTGATAGGTGATCAGTTCCGGACACCCGACGTGTTTAAACTAATCGAACTGAGCAAAGATGACCACAGTTTCTTTTCGGGTTTGTTTACCCAAGATCTGATCTAATGTCCGGGATTAATTCGTTTCGTATAGCGCGCGATGATTGACCATCGAGAAGACCGACACGTCGTCACAACCATCGGGATGAAGGTGAAATATTTCTAAGAAATAAACAAATGTGACACATACCTGACACTAAAAGGCTCTTGATGGGGTCAGTGAAAAGGTGAGCGCGCTGTTGCGATGTGTCCGTCATCTAAACAACTACGATTCTGACTTGAGAGGCTTGAAGCTTACGATAGCTCGTGTCTAATAACGTTAGACGTAATTACGCATCAAGTGCGCCAGCGACAGGTATGTAAAATACCATGAAATGCATGTAATGTGGTGAGTTGTTGTAGCACGTCGTAAACGACTTTTTTTTTCTTTGGGCAAAGACAACAAATAAACAGTATGTTAATTGATTGCCACATTGCAGACCTAATTACCTGACGAATTTTTGAGTAATCTAATGATCCCATTACAAATTTGGAAGAGGGTGTCCTGTTCAAGCTGCTTGTTAATTTACAATATGTACGGAAATGCTCGTTTTCAAAACGTTGACTTTCAAACCTCTATTTTCCAAAAATTTTAGTTTCAAAATCTGTTTAGTAAAAATTATAGCATTAAGTTGAAGAAATTGAATTTAAGACAATTCTTCAACATTTAACCCGTTAGAGATTGAATTTATGTAAGAGTCTGACATAAATCCAAAATAAGGGAAAATGTAACATTCCCAAATTTGTTAAAGTCATCACATTTGAACCAATTTAAGCAGTATATAAATTTCCCGAATTCTTTCAACGGTAACACATTGAAAAATGCTTTTGATTAATTAAACTTTTTATATTATGAATTTATTCATTATATTAATTAGTGTATTTACGAGTATGATATACAGAAATTGAATATACAAATTGAACGATATATTGAAAGAGACATTGATATTTGTCAAAGCACAGCAAATATGATAAAAAAATTTCTACTGATTCTTCTAATCATTTTCCTATTCTTGGGATAGGTAACATCTATCTAATCAATCTGGAAGTATCTAAAAGATGAGAAATACACAATATCTGTGAAAACTTCTTTTGTCATAAAATCATTCATTTTTGTTGTGACCGGCACAGAAATTTTGACCCTTCAAAAAGCATTGTCAAAATTTTGACGAAAAGTGTGGCATTCAAAGTGTCAAGGATAGTTCGGAAGAAATCTTGTTGTTTGTCTATTTTAACTAAACATTTGTTCCACATTAGTCCTCTTACATGGAACCAATATAAATAAAAATCGTTTAAAATTTCCGATTTTCAGTTGAGCGGTCTCCAGTTTACGAATAATGTTCTTGAATATATTTTTCAACGACTTTAGTATGAGTGGCTTGGCTTTAGGTTCTTGGTGATAGTTTATTATACATGCTCTACTCATTGGATTCTCTAAAGTAATATTTTTAGCTTAAATCATGTTAATGCATTGTGGAAGTACGATTCCTTGATTTGTGGTGATATCCATAAAATGAGAAAATTTGGTTCACAGCACAAGCATATCAAATCAGTTTAGAAGACATGGTGAAGAAAGATACACAAAAAAATGTCAGGATTCAAAAGTTTATTTCCGACCCACACGTTTGTTTTCTCTTAAGTAAGTATTATACTATTATATAATCAACATAAAATGTTGATGAACCCACATCTATTTTTTTTTTTTTTTTGATACCGAACTGGATTTAGAAGATTATCCTTTAATACACTGGCAGTGTACGGTCCAGTCGACTTTGGAAAGAAAGGTCAGAAATCGAGACGGGTATGGCAGTGGACTAGTTGGTGTTAATAATTTTTAGTGCTGTTTAGCTGTGATGTGATCTTCCAGAACAGCAATGTTGCCTATAACAAATAAACTAGTCTGGTAGTTTTGATGGTGTTTGTGAATATGATAAGACTGTAAACAGAACTCCTTTAATAGTGACCCTATTAAATATTCCGCACTGTTAACTATTTAAATTAATATTTCGAAGACAATAGCAACTGAAAAATTCTTATAAATAATTTATGCGTACAGTTGGAATTGAACCCACGACATCGCAGAAGCAATGTTTTCAAAACCTAGTATACTACCACTGGTCTTCACCCGGCTCTTCGTCAGAATAACCAACATTTACTTAGTCTTGTCATAGTATTGATTTCTCAAGAAATTGGTAACACATTTTACAATTCTGCTTTGGTACTGAAAACCCTTATTTCCTTAAGAACTAGATGGTAAATGCAGGAATGAACGGACTAGTTCCAAATATGCATAATTATTAGTTTTTGTTCGGGAACAACAAGAATAAAATTCAAGTCGACGAACGGCAGAAGTTCTCAGTTTGCAAGTCAGGTTGGGTAAGGAAAGACTTAAAGGACAGCAGGCGAAGAAATTAATCTACAAATTTCTTTCTCACACAAGACTTTGGTATACAGATTTCATTAAGCTTACGACTCTGTTCAGATTTCTTCTAGAGTATAAAAACGTTTCGGTTTCATCACAAATGTATTAAAGAACAGTGTTCATTTTATTGGATACATAAGTATTAGTGATAATATTCGTTTCCGGATCCAGAGCTTCCATGACCGGAACTTCCATGACCGGAACCGCTACCACTGGCTTGAGATCCTGCAGCTGCTGCATTACTTTGAGCCTTCTGCGCAAATTCGGCTGCCTTCTGAGCAGCGGCTTTCGTAGCTTCGAAATCAGAACGAGTTGCTTCCAATTTTTGTTCGATTTCTTGCAGTTTGGCCTTAGCCTGTGAAATCATAGCGCTTTGAGCAGCAACTTGCTGTGCTGCACTGGAAGCCGCTGCTTCAGCTTTTTGAGCTAAGGCCTGGGCGCTTTGCAAGGCTTCCTGCAAGATGTGAATATGATTTCCAGCTTGTTGAGCAGTATTTGCAGCCGATGCAGCAGCTTGTTTTGCTGTTTGCAATTGAGCAATTTCTGCTTCGAGCGCTTGATGGGTTTCAGCACGTTGTTTCTCAAGAAATTGCAATAAGACTTGTTTTCCGGCCAGGGCGGCTTGAGCAGTGGCTGCAGCTTGAACGGCTTGTTGAGCCAAAGTATTTTTCGCAATAAACGAAGCTTGTTGAGCGGCAGCGTGTTGATTCGAAACGGCGGTATGAGCCTGATTGGCTGACCCTTGAGCGATCGTACGAAGTCCACCGTAACCACCACCGCCGTGGCCACCATAGCCGCAATTAACAGCGCCTAAAAAGTACGATGACTGGGTAAAAAATTTCTTTTACATAATCGGAAGAAAGGTACTTACCGAAAAGGGCGATGACAAGAAGAACGGCTGCGAATTTCATGGTAATTGAAAAGTGAATGCAATTAGCTAGGAAGGAACACCAGATACGTAAATCGAGCAAGTGAACTTGGCTGAATGACTTTAGTACATTTTTGCGGCCAATTTATATTCAAAACAAATTGGAGATGACCGTTTTTTGCAAGTTCTTTACGGGTGGGAATCAATAAGTATTTTGTTTACTTATATGCTTTCATTATTTAAAACTATTACATAGAAATTGGGAGATGACAAATTTAGTGTAGAGCCTTCAGAAGTCACTAACTAAGAAAAAAGAAAATTGGGCAAGGCACATGGTTAAAAATGAAAGCTTATTTTTACTCAAAGAGTCTTCATACATAAGATGTAAGATTCCAAATTTTTTTGGTAAATATTACAGGTACTTATTGCAAAATTGTCTACCAACTTGTATATAGCTTACTAGCAATGCAGAAGTAGCTAGTATTTTCTGCAGTTCAATAATAAAATAATTCTGCCAATAATTCTCCTGAAAATTCATGAAAACGTACCCAAACAAAAACATAACGCAGTCACGATCGGCTGCAAGCCAATCGTATGATACTCTAGATGAAATACTGAACTCCGATTAATATTTTAGTTGGAAATATATCAAAAGAATGAGGAGAGCACAAGCAATTATTACATGACCTTTTACTTACAGGTAGAAATTATTGTATAGTGGCTACTCGATTTTTTGATTTATAGTGAGTTCCATAAAGTAAGTCAGGACATTTTACAGAATTTTTGTATGGCAACTACATAAAATACTTATGGGATATTTTTCATATTAATAGTTTCAGCTGCGACTACTATAAAATTAATGTGTATAAAATTTCAAAGTCGTAACTTAAACTGTTCTGAAGTTATCGTTCAATATTGGTGAACATGTTTATTAAGGACTTTTGTATGACAGCTATCCGAAGGAGTCAAGAGATGACGCTAATTAATGAACTCCGTTTTGGTTTTGGTATAAAACTAATTCCAGTAAAATTTTAAATTCCTGCTTTAACTCGTTCTGGAGTTATAGTGGATTCAGTAACAAGGACACATTTTTGTAGGACTTTTCTAGACTGCTACACGAAGGGCTCATTCGATTTGCATCATATTCGGATCTTTCGACTCAAACATTGTAAACCTTAAGTATGCAAAATTTCAAATTCCTAACTTAAAGCATTCGAGCAATAATTGTGAAAACGTGTTTTAAGGACTCTTGTATGGGAGGTACCCGAAGAAGTGGAAGAATATCGTCCATTAACGAACTTAGCCTTACTTTTTCCATTTTACAAGTTGTGACAAAATTTCAACTTCCTAGGTCAACGCGTTCTTGAGTTATCGTGCAAACGGACGGACGGACGGACGGACGGACGGACGGACAGCAAACGCATTTGGAAGTTTTGGCCAAAAATAAACAAAAAATAATATATAACTGTTTTTCGTCCGAGGCTCGGTTCTATGCGTTACAAACTTTTCTGGCTGGGTTAAACTTATAATACTCTATATGTTCATCTAGAGTATAATGACTGAAATAGATAGATGTATAAAATATTTCCACAAAATTTATTTTACCTTTCAAGGACATTTATTTCAAAGAACGGACATACACCTCTGAAGTATATGAAAAATCTTCCAAGAGTATCATGTTTTAAGACTGTACCTACTCTATTTTCGAAAATGGTAGCAAATCATTTCTTTTATTCAATACATTTTAGTAGTAAGTTTTAGCTCATATAATATTTAAGTCGTTGTATTTGAAAGTGGTATAAGTAAATTTTTTCATAAATTTAAATATTTAAGGTTTTACGTTTGAAATAAATTAATAATGTTGGTATACGTTATTATAATTCGTGTGATGTTTTAAAACTATAAGCCTGTTCATTTTGATTATGCAATAAAAACTTTGTTTTTAAAGCAATAAAATAAAAAAATTGAATTGTTAAAGGAAATAAACGACTTTTCTTACCTCGAAATTGGCTTATACTACTTTCAAAAATACTATATTATTAGAATAAGAATTAAAATATAACCTTTTTTCATCAGGTGAACTTACCACTATCAAAAAGACGGCTTATTAATATATCGGTATAAGCGTCAAATTTCAACTTTCTAACATAAACCGTGACTGAAACGGATAAAAGGAGGATTATACGGTTACTATCTACATATTAGGTGCTAATATAAGTGACAATAATACTATAAGTACGGTTGAGCATACATTAGATATCTAATATTCCAAACATAATTTCTGATCTTGAATCGAAACATTTATGTAAGCCTAGCGAAGATCAAAGAGTATTGCGTTCTATTAAAACTAAGAAAGCGCCCAATACACTTTTAAAGAATATCCCGAAAAAAGCAATTATTTTGCAAAACTTCATTTACAATACATATCTAAAAACAGGATATTTTCCAACCGCATGGAAAAGCACTCTTGTTATACCCATCTCGAAACCAGGACAGGACCCTAAATTTTTTTTCTAACTATCGCCCAATCAGCTTACTTCTAACTTTAAGTAAACTACTAGAAAAATTATCCTTGAAAGAATGAGAAGTGTGATGAAAAATAAATCAGTTATCCCGGATTTTTAGTTTGGGCTTATGCCGCAAATGTCTACAAACCATCAACTTTTCAGAGTCACCAATTTCATTAAAAAGTCACTAAATTACAAAGAATTCGCCGGTCTGATCGCGTTGGACATAGAAAAGGCTTTCGATTCGGTTTGGCATGAAGGATTGTTCTTCAAATTGATGAGATTCTCTTTTCCAAATTTTATCAACAAAATAATTGGTACATTTCTTGAACATTTCTTGAAAATTCAGAGTTAAATTAAAATCGAGCTTTTCAGATTTCCTTTCAATTCCAGCCGGCGTCACTCAAGGCTGTTCCCATACTGTATATCATGTATATTGCTCTAAAATATCCTGATTGTTAACTCGCTGTGTAAGCTGACGATACTGCCTTATACTCAAGCTCAAATGACGCCACGTTCATAATTAAAAATTTGAAATCCCAGTTAGATTTCTTACAAAGTTTCAATTTTAAATGGAAGAAACCAAACGCAATCTACCGAATCACTCAAAGAATATTATTGGAAAACCAATTCAGTGGTCAAAAAATATGAAATACATCGATCTTTTTCTCGATACAAAATCAACCTTTCGTGACCATACGGAACATATTACCTGCAAGATTTCAAAAAGCATCCATACTCCATACTGTATTAAATAAAGTAAAATCCATTTTGAGATATTTAAGGATCAAGAACAAAATCATTATCCTTGAAAAAAAATTGAAAGGATAATTTTTATTGCGACAGCCTTTCCTTTAAATTATTATTCTAGAATAAAAAATCTGCCAACAATCTGGGCGTAACTTTATTATTTTTCCGGTAGAAGTTGAACGCGTTCAATTCTGAAATGCGGTGGAGGCTACTATGCGACTGAAAACCTATCAAAAAGAACAAGATCGTGGAAGTGAAAATCTGATTGGATCTGAGAGATATGAAATAATTTATGAAAAAGTACACAATCACTTTACATCCCCTTAGGGGTCAATTATGGAGAATACACAGAATAAAATTAAATTCAATATTTGGGACGAGGTAGTAGATATGTCGAAAATCGTGGGAAAATATGCATTCTATTTTCACAGATATTTTTTTTGCCCCCCCCCCTTCTGAACGACAACAGATATTCGTTCTTTTTTATTCAAAATTATTTTTCTAGTTGATTTAGATATACACACTGAGTTTCAACATTGTAGCTTAAGGTGTTTTTCCTATATATAGAACATATATAGGAAAAACACCCCCCACTTGTACCACACTACCCTTAGGGGTCGAATTTCAAAAAACCTTGAAAACACTTTCTAGGTATTCATAAGAAGAATCCGTAGAATAAAATTAAATTCAATATTTGCGACGCGCTAGTATATATGATGAAAATCGTGATTGTTTTTCTAGTTGATTTACATATACACACCGAGTTTCAACATTGTAGCTTGAGTAGTTCTATATATAGTAAAAACACCTCCCACTTGTACCACACTACCCTTAGGGGTCGAATTTCAAAAAACCTTGAAAACACATTCTAGGTATTCATACGAAGAATCCGTGGAATAAAAATGAATTCAATATTTGGAAAGTCCTAGTAGATATGACGAAAATCGTGAAAATATATGCATTTTATATTTATTATATATAGAAAAAAATTTTTTTGCCCCCTTTCTGAACGCCAATGAATATTCAAATTTTTTTTTTATCACAATTACTTTTCTAGTTATTTACATATACACACCGAGTTTCAACATTGTAGCTAAAGCCGTTCCATATATAGGAAAAACACCCCCACTTGTACCACACTACCCTTAGGGGTCGAATTTCAAAAAACCTTGAAAACACTTTCTAGGTATTCATACGAATCCGTAGAATAAAAATGAATTCAATATTTGGAAAGACCTAGTAGATATGACGAAAATCGTGAAAATATATGCATTTTATATTTATTATATTTATTATATTTATTATATTTACATTTTATTATAATTTTTTTTGCCCCCTTTCAGAACGCCTATGAATATTCAAATTTTTTTTTATCACAATTACTTTTCTAGTTGATTTACATATACACACCGAGCTTCAACTTTCTAGCATGAACCGTTTAATAGTTAGGAAAAACTTCCGTAGCATACTACGCCCAAAAAAAATTATATTTTTCCAACATTCCGCTACTATAGCTCATTCTAAATACCAAGTTTAAGGCTTATATCATTACAGGTTCCCAAGATATAAGCATTGGAACTTTTTCCTATTCACCCTCCCCCACCCTCCCCCTCTACACCCTCAACCCCAAAACTTTTTTTCCTACTAGGGTTTAATTAGCGTACTTCTGGTAAAAATTCTAAGCATCTATCTTAAACTGTTCTTGAGATATGAAATGTGTTTGACTTGAAAAATTCTCATCCCCTCCACTTCTATGCCCCACCTCCCACTTAAAAATTTTTACTTTGATCAATTTTTATTTGTCGACCTTTATACCCAAACCAAATTTTATTTTTCTAGAGCAATTGGTTCATGAAATATCGTAATCTAAAGTTTTTCACCCCCCACTCCCATACACAACTTCCCCAACCCAAAATTTTTCTTGATTCGGTTCTCCTAGTATAACTACAAATATTTGTTAAGTTTGAATAGTGTGCCATTAACGGTTTAGGAGATATGGATTTTAGAATGTGTCTATCTCGCCTTTTTTTGCTTCGGACGCATTACATTTCCCCCCACTTCCACACCCCTTGATCAATATTGACAATTTTTCTGCAAATGGGTCTACTATCAGATCTTTATAGAAATTCCAAGTTTCAGCTTCCTATCATTAGGGGTTACTGAGATCTAGAAACCAAAATTTTCGGTCTAAAACACTTCCCCCTCCTTCCCCCTCACACCCCCACTCCTAAAAATTTGGTCACTTCAAGGAGCCTACCCCGTCTATTCGTTAAAAAAATTTCAATTTAATATCTCAAATCGTTTGGCAGCTACGAGCCTCCGTACGGCGTACGGCGTACAGACGGACTGAAAATTTTTATTGCTTTTTTCGTGTCTACTAGTTATGAAACGTGAAAATAAAAATATGGTTTTTCACTTTGCTGTATTTCCTTAATTCCAAATATGAAAAACATTAGTTGAAATGGGTACAGATTCTCAATAGCTCTAAAATAACTTTATAAGAAACTCTGGATTTTAAACATACATATTAGGCAAAGTAAAAAGAATTTGTATTTGAATTTGAATTTGAAAATAAAATACTTTATTATTTAAATAATAAAGTAAAATTGAGTTTCAACTATTTTGTGTGCAAATAAGTTCACAGCGTTTTCGTATAGATGACGCTAACACGAAATACTGGGAAAAATGGCGGATCAAGCTCGTACGAATGGGTATAAATCGAAAATCTAAGCTCTCCGGAGAAAATTAACTTTTGGATTTCAAAACAACCATTCAGCCTATCATTCTATATGGATCCCCAATTTGGAACCCGTGTGCTGAAACTCACAAGAAAAAGCTACACGTTATTATAATCATTATTTCGAGATACTGACACCCTTTCGTACACGTACACTAAAGAAATATGCTCTGTGCAACATATTTTCGAAATTATCAACACTTACGACACAATACTTGCTGCATACGTTGTCAAATTTTTGGAAATTTTTGTGAAACATTATGGTGGTGGTATATATGTATGTATAACCAAATATAGCATTTGTTGGTCTCGTGCAGGATTTCATCTTTTAATGTACCTGCCCTTACAAATTCGATAAGATGCAAAACTACTAAAATTTCAATGCGTTCTTGATTAATCACGTAAAGCCTCGTATCCACTGCAGCTCGCAAGCAGATCGCGAGCATAGTTTTTGATCAATGCCTACTGCTATGCTCGCGTACAATCTCAGTGGATACAAGGCTTAATGATCAGGAACATAACCAAATTTTCAGAATCATGTACTATAGGTGGTATGTACATATTTTGCCAAAAACAATTATTTTACAAAAGGAAAAAAAGAAGTCATATACTGCAGAACAACTACAACAACTTTATTATATTTTGGGTAGCGTTCAATGTTATAATGCGCTGTAGTAACCTATCTGAATGTAGTGGAACTATTCTTTTTCACTTGGCATACATTTTACAATATCCGTTCTTCATGTCTGTATTGTATTGCGTGTGATTAAGTGTTTAACTATAGTTTAATGTCTAAAATTATTAAATCCAAAAGCAGGATTTCTAACTTGGAAGTTGTCTTAAACTTTATTTGTTAAGTTTTGAAGAAGTAATAGAAGACACGAAATAAAGCCTCAAACTTAATATATGTTTGTATAATATAATGCTTCAAATTTAATATATGTAGGTATATATTCTTTTGCAATACTTGATTTTTGTTTTAAGTCGATAAAAAAAGACAAATAAGTCGCGGTTGTCTGCCATCTTTTACGAGTATGTCATATACCTTTTGTATATTAATTTTCTATTGATTCTTTCCCACCTGTCTACTGCCAAGCAAAAACGGCCTTTTGGAATTTGCTTTTAATATAAAGGGGCCGCAAAAATTTCGATAGATCATTAAGCCAAGTTCACTTCTTCGAATTACGTATCTGGTGTTCCTTCTTAGCTAATTGCATTCACTTTTCAATTACCATGAAATTCGCAGCCGTTCTTCTTGTCATCGCCCTTTTCGGTAAGTACCTTTCTTCCGATTATGTAAAAGAAATTTTTTACCCAGTCATCGTACTTTTTAGGCGCTGTTAATTGCGGCTATGGTGGCCACGGCGGTGGTGGTTACGGTGGACTTCGTACGATCGCTCAAGGGTCAGCCAATCAGGCTCATACCGCCGTTTCGAATCAACACGCTGCCGCTCAACAAGCTTCGTTTATTGCGAAAAATACTTTGGCTCAACAAGCCGTTCAAGCTGCAGCCACTGCTCAAGCCGCCCTGGCCGGAAAACAAGTCTTATTGCAATTTCTTGAGAAACAACGTGATGAAGCTCATCAAGCGCTCGAAGCGGAAATTGCTCAATTGCAAACAGCAAAACAAGCTGCTGCATCGGCTGCAAATACTGCTCAACAAGCTGGAAATCATATTCACATCTTGCAGGAAGCCTTGCAAAGCGCCCAGGCCTTAGCTCAAAAAGCTGAAGCAGCGGCTTCCAGTGCAGCACAGCAAGTTGCTGCTCAAAGCGCTATGATTTCACAGGCTAAGGCCAAACTGCAAGAAATCGAACAAAAATTGGAAGCAACTCGTTCTGATTTCGAAGCTACGAAAGCCGCTGCTCAAAAGGCAGCCGAATCTGCGCAGAAGGCTCAAAGTAACGCAGCAGCTGCAGGATCTCAAGCCAGTGGTAGCGGTTCCGGTCATGGAAGTTCCGGTCATGGAAGCTCTGGATCCGGACATGAGTATTATCACTGATATTTATGTAACTACTGAAATTCATTAAATTGATAGTATTTACGAATCTTATGAAAATATTTTGATAATAAACCTTTTTTTTATACAATATGTGTATTTCAGTTTCTATCTTTCGCGAAAATATCTGTGTATTATAGATGAAATCTGAGAATTTTATAAGTTTAATCCATCCCAAAAGTTTGTAACGCATGTCATAAACTATAAAATGGAAAAATTAATACTATGTTCATTAATTGGTAATTTTTTCAACTCCTTCAAGTACATCCAATAAAAGAGTTCTTAAAAAACGTATTCACAAAAATTACTGGTAGGCTTCAAGTTAGGAACTTAACTTTTTGTATCAGAAAACTTTCCATTGTTTGAAGCGAAAATTGAGTGCAATGGAAATCGGATGAGCCCTACTTGTAGCAGTCTAGAAAAGTCTTTGAAAATGTATTCAAGTACAGAATCCAATATAATTTTAGTACGAGTTGAAGTAGAAAATTTTACAGGAATTTAGCTTTATAAATAAATAAAAGGAAGACTAATTGTTAGTTCATTAATTAGCACCATCCATCGACTCCTTTGGGTAGCTGTCATACAAAAGAATTTCAAATACTTGTTCACTAATATTGAACGATAACTTTAGAACCGTTTTAATTTACGACTTTGGAATTTTGTATACGTTGATTTTATAATGGTTGCACCTATGAAAAAATTCTTTAACCAATATTTCATCCTTTAGTCCTTTGTGTAGCTACAATACAACAATCCTCTGAAAATATCCGAATTTTTTAAAGTTTTGAATGAAAACAACGATCAAGCATCCTTGTCAGTGAAATCCTTCTACTTTTTTGGGTGGCGCCGATACAAAAAGTTCGTAACAGACGCGTTAACGAATGTTTTCGGATGACTTTTACGAGTAAGCATGTCAACCTAGGAATTTGTAATTTTGTACACGTTAATTTTTAAAAGGTTCTAGGTAAAAAGATAAATATTCCAGAAAACAAGTAACTTCATCCATTACTACCCATGTAAAAGTCAGTGAAAAAGTAAAAGCTTACTTTCCGTATTACTTTATTAGTAATAATACAGTATTGTTATTGATTTTCAAAAAAAAAAAAATTTGCTGCCCTCAAAATTTTTTTGTCCACGTTTCATGACTAGTAGACACGAAAAAAGCAATAAAAATTTTCACTCTGTCTGTCCGCCGTACGCCATCCGCCGTACGCCATCCGCCGTACGCCGTACGTCGACCGCCAAAATCCTTTGAAGGCTCGTAGCTCTCAAGCCAGTGGAGCTATTAAATTAAAAATTTTTCTAAGAATAGACTGGGTAGACCCCTTGAATTGACATTATTTTCAGGGGTAGGGGTGTGAGGGGGAAGGAGGGGGGGGGAGCGTTTTAGACGAAAAATTTTGGTTTCTAGATCTCAGCAACCGCTTATGTTAGGAGACTGAAACTTGGAATTCCTATAAAACTTTGATAGTGGACCCGTTTGCAAAAAAAATTGATGATATGGGTGAAGGCGTGTGGGAGTGGAAGGGGAAGCAATGCGTCCAAAACGCAAAAAAGTCGGGATCGACACATTCTAAAATCCATATCTCATAAACCGTTAATAGCAAGCAATTAAAACTTAACAAATATCTGTAGTTATACTAGGAGAGTAGATTGAAACAAAATTTTTGGGTGGGGGTAGTGGCGTACGGGGGTGGGGGTTGAAATACTTAATATTACGATATCTCTCAAACCAGTGTTACCAGAAAAACAAAATTCGGTTTGAATATAAAGCTTGATAAATAAAAATTGCTCAAAGTAAAATCTTTGAAGGGGGCGGGGGAGTACGTAAGTGGAGGGGATAAGAATTTTTCAAAAATAACACGTTTCATATCTCAATAACAGTGTAAGATGGATGCTTCAAATTTTTACCAGAAGTAGGCCTAATAGAACCTTAGTAGGGGAAAAAAGTTTGGGGGTGTGGGTGTAGAGGGTGAGGGTGGGGAAGGGTGAGAAAGAAAAAGTTCCGATGCTTATATCTTAAGAATCTATATTGATAGGAAGCTGAAACTTGGTATTTAGATAGAGCTATAGTAGTGGCATGGTGGAAAAATAAATTTTTTTTAGGGGTAGTATGGTACGGTGTGTTTTTCCTAACTTTAGAACGGCTTATGCTAGGAATTTGAAACTCGATACGTATATGTAAATTAACTAGAAAAGTAATTCTAATAAAAAAAAATTCGAATATTCATTGGCGTTCAGAAGAGGGGGCAAAAAAAAATATCAGTTAATATAAAATGCATATATTTTCACGATTTTCGTCATATCTACTAGGTCTTTCGAAATATTGAATTCATTTTTATTCTACGGGTTCTTCATATGAATACCTAGAATGTGTTTTCAAGTTTTTTTGAAATTTAACCCCTAAGAGGGTGTAAACTGGTTGTATACTTTTTAATGAATTCCACCATGTTTCTCAGGTCTGATCAGATATCGAATATCTTTTCACTTCCCCAGGCTTGTTTAATAATCACCTATTTTTAAGTTTTGTTTTTTTAAACCTCTAGACCGCATCCCGGAATATGACCCAATTATTTAATTCATATGTTACACCCTTTTCTAACCGCTTCCCGAACTTTTTGTTAGGTTTTCAGTCACATAGTAACATACACCGCATCCCCGAATTGAACGCGTTCTGAACTTCTGCCGGAAAAATAATAAAGTTGCGCCCAGACTGTTGGCAGATTTTTTCCAAGTTCCAGATTTGAAATTGAACTCATAAGATATTGTCTTTTACTTTTGGGCAATACACAAATAAGAGCCCTTAATAGATTACTAACTAAATGCAACCTCCTAAGTCTACTTTAACTCCAACTACAAAATAAATTGGAGTTCAGTAGATAATTCATCTAGACTAGACTATCATATGATTGGATCGTGCTGTCGCTCGATTTATAGACTTAATCTGAAGCTAGAATCTGAAAAATCTGTTCTAGAAGAACAAATGATTTCTACTTCAGGATCTCGCCGCTACTGCATCAATTCACAGCGAGTATACGCAGTAGAAGTAGATTGCATTGCCCAAGCAATAATTGTACAGTCCAGCCCACCAGTTTGCAGTTTGGTAAGTATATTACCCAAGTGTGGAGGTTAGCTTTACTTAGTAAGAAATTTACGCAGATGGGTTAATTCTTGCTATAGGAATACAGGGTAGATACCGCCATTTCTTAGTGCCTTATGTAGGAAAAGAAATTTACTGCCAATCTTATTTTATTTGGTGTGCAGATCTTCGTCGGTATTCTCCAATTCTCTGATATTGGGAGCCTCAG
The DNA here is from genome assembly GCA_949128065.1 of Beris chalybata. Lineage (NCBI taxonomy): Eukaryota > Metazoa > Arthropoda > Insecta > Diptera > Stratiomyidae > Beris > Beris chalybata. The sequence continues at coordinate 33,456,266 of OX421894.1, read as the reverse complement.
TATTAGAGAGGGAAGTTGAATTACTAGCCTCCAGATTTCCAGAGCCTGGAAGGTTTTGGGTAATAAGTTCAGTATCTCTTTCCTGAGCCAATGGAGGTACCGCCGAGCTTCTCTAGGAGCTTAATCTTATTTGAGTGTGAGAGTACTTTGTGAATTTTTGCGATGCTGTGAAGAACATTTATCTCCATACTCAGTATTTCTTGCACGAGGCCCTCATCGCAATTTCGAGTGCCTTATTGTAGTCAGCGTTGCCAACTATTTTTTTGAAAATCGGCCAGATGACAGTTCAAAATCGGCTAAAATCGGCTAGATATTCTTTTTCGTTCTAATATTTGATCGTAATAGAATGTTAATTTGAATAAAATGTATTGCAAACAGGAGTAACACACTTTAACGCAGTACTAAAAAATCTCAACTAGTAATTCGTGCGTAAAACTGACAACCGATTTAAAAAAATTATCGGCTAAACTTAACATTCTTCAGGCTGATCTCGATGAAATCGGCTAAATTGAGCCGATTTTCGGCTAAGTTGGCAACACTGATTGTAGTTCCTTAGCGAGCTAGTGACAGATTGGAATAATGTAAAAAGCTCTGTATACCACCAGCATGTGGTCTACACACGTCCTACATATTCTACACACTTCTACACTACACACTGTTTTTACTGAAACCATATACTCTCAGAAGACTCTGGTAGGGTGGTATAACAATATTATTAGGGGAAGGTGGGGCAAAGTGGGCTAGCAAGGTAAAGTGGGCTCCCCTTTCAATTTCTAGTTTGCAATAGCGCAATCTCTTCGCAAAAAAAAATTCTTGATAAAGCTTCAAGCATTGACCACATTGCACTATAAAAGAAATCCACTTTACTTACAGTTCCTCGAATTTTCTCATATTAAGATTTTGGCAATATTTGATGTAAATATCAGTGTTTTATAATTTGATTAAAAAAACTTGTTAGCTACTGAGAATTGTTTGGAACTGTATCCTTGAGATCGGGGTACGGATTTTGAAACTTGCAAAGTAAGATTTGATGATTATTTAAAAAGTATATACATTTTAGCAGATGCTTACTATTTAGTGTTCATTCGGAGTAAAGTGAGCCCCGGGCGAATTTTACCCTATACCAATATAATTTTATTTAATAATTAAAAATAACAATTTTAACATGGCTAGAACACACAACAAATGCAAATGTAACAACAGTGGACTCAAGTTGCGATGAAAAATGCAATAGCTTCTGTTGCTGAAAAAAATTGACCTAAAGAAGGTTAGTAAATATTTTGGTATTCTCTACTACTCCTCAAAGCAGAGCTTGCTTTTAACACACTTAATTTCATTTCAATTTATTAAAATCATATTGTTTGTCTTAATTGATCCAGTACCATATTTTTTGCTCCAGTTTTGGATGAAATTATACTATACCCCTTCGAAGGGCTCACTTTACCCCAGTAGTGGGGCAAAGTGGGCACTTTGAAGTATGTATAGAATGAATTAGATAACTTTTTTATCAGCATCAATAATTTAATTTCACGAATACATGACTAAGCCAACATCCGAAGCTATCGATTTTGCATGAAAAGGATTTTATAACTATTACCCATTTCACAGAATCTCGGTACACACCATAGGGGGCTCACTTTGCCCCACCTTCCCCTAGTATGAATAACAAGTAGGTTTCAAATAATATAATATACAACTGATATCTCTGCAACCGCTTACAAAAAATGCTGCTTTAAATTAAAGCGTTCAATTAAAATCCAGAACAGGGTAGGAAACTGTACGTATGTAATTGATATTTTGAATTCAAATAGGTCAACCAGAGAGTATAGTTCAAGGTTTGTTTTCGCACCCGAAAGGAGTGAAGAGAAGTTCTTAAGAGACAAAGTGATTGAAAGTGCGATTGGAAGATGAAAGTACTTTTAACGCTCTTCCCTTAGTTCAAGCCATATACTATAAGACCTAGTGGTTTTCATTGCGAATCCTTCTTAGCAGTATTAAGACATCTTGTACTGTAATAAAAGTAATAAAGTGGAAAAATTAACAGCAATTGGAAAATTAAATTGAAGCGATCTGATTACTGGTTTGTATTTATGGCGCAGGATTGTGCTAGTTAATTATAGAGAAATTGACTCGTCTGTCGTAGGTATTACTCCGAAAATGTGCCATAATTTTCCTTACAAATAAAACTCAGTACTGTTTTCGAAATGATACATTTCAATTAATGGCTGTCGTTGCACGTATCTGTACAGAATCGCAATAAAAGGCCATTTGAAATAATTTTGTTCGGAGTCACAGTGGCCATCGATGCAAGGGGACTATAAAATAGTATGGCGCTCTAACCGTCTCGCTTATCGCATAATCGCCAACCTGTAATTAATTCTACATACCAATAGGATTGTAAATGTTTAATCGTTGCAGCCAAACAGTTGACATACAGAACTGGAATAATGGAGACATGAAGATACCCGGTAAATTGCAGCCATTACTTTGATCGTAAGAGTAGTGCGGCCCAAGTCTGCCAGTCCTGAGGTCGAGGGGTAATTAAAGACTTCATTACGGCGCCCATAAAACCAAGTTTGTCGTACATGCCACCAAGTTACCGTCCGCATGCGCTCGCATTAATTGTCCACTGATAGTAAGGAGCGCTATCTCGGGTTTATTGATCAACTACACGGCAAGTCGGTCCATAGAGAGTGCACCGGTATGCGGTAGGTTCCTTATCCTAATCGCCAGAAATTATCATCAATCGGTGCACACAAATTCCAAACGGGGGCAATTTCAAATAGAGACCGCTACGATAACCGCCCAGTAAAACTGTCGTTTCTCGCCTACGTCGGATTATGTTCGCGAAAAGAATGTTAGACCCTTCGAACGGACCAGCGTTACGGGGTAATTCGGAAAATTTATCGGGTATTTTAACTGAGCCACCTTTGAGATCGGTGAAAGTGTGTGAGTCGTGTGTGGGTGCAAGGAAACAGGTGTACACATGCCAGTCGTACAAAATGCCTTGTAACAAACGACCCGTTGAATAATAAAAATCCGATTTGTCAATAATCGTAACGAATTACGAGATTATAAACAAAACGATCGGCAATGTCGTTACACATTGTTGCACCACGAACGCAATTCGCTTCGAACCAATGAAATTTATGCAAATATTTATGGAGTCACTCAAGAAGAAATGCAGCACTGATAGTGCGGCATTACGAAGTGATATGCATGCGATAAATTTCTTAAAGTGTTCTATTAACGTCACTCGTTAAGCAATACAGACTACGGCGAATACAAACTGGACGGTATTGATGGCAATAAATTTGGCATAACCATGAAGTGAATTCAATGAGAGCTGTGTAGTTGCCAGGCTTGAATTCGATTATAAGACGATCTTAAATCTGAACATTTGAGCGGACAGTCAACGACTGATATCAATTAAAGGTTCAGAGATTCACACTATATGCATCGATTTCATATTTCTTACACTGCTCTTGGGACTATCTGCTAAAGGAGTTGGCAATTTTCATATTTGAGATTTGTAAATGTCTTTCCGCACGGTGTATACGGAGGCCAGACAGATTCTTTTCTTCATGTATTTTTTAAGTCTTCTAGCCCTGAAACGTGAAAATAATATGTTTTTGGAAATTTCAAGTAAATCATATTTTATTCTTAAGAAAAAAAAATTACCAGCTGTCAGGGGGTTTCGGATAGTAGGCAAGAATACACCCTCTGATGATTCTGTCTACCGATGACGAAACAGCTCCTTCGGACCTAGTCCAACACAATCTTATAAAAACTGGCTTCTCCAGTGAAGTTTTTCCAAATTGTCATGTCCTCTAGGACAGTGATTAATCATCAGTCAGGGATTTCGTGTTGAAGTTTCACTCCACTGACACCGAAAAACAACTAACATTTATTAAAAAAAATTGTTTGTTTTTCAATGGTACATTCATTTGTTTCCTATTACGAAGAGTTTTCCTAAAATCGAGAGTTTGCCTTGTTTGATTGTCCCTATTCCAACGTTGTCCCATACAATTTTTTTTTAATACTCTTGACATTATTGCAATGTTTGGTTAATCAAGTAACATGAAGGGGGATCTTAAATCTTTCGCATTTATACATGTACATATATGTACATAAAAAAGTCAGGGTCATGACATACTGACTTCAAGCTTCGGAAGAAAAGATGCCTTAACAGACCTTGTGAGAGAGCTTGAGAGCGATCCTACTCTCAGCATTCAGCTTTCAAATAATATCATACAAAGGCATTGAAGCACACCCAAATTTTAAGAGTATTAAGTTGTTGCAGATGAAATGTTGTTTTTGGTAGTGCAATTTCAAACAACAACAACTTTTATAAGACTTAATTTTATTAATCAAAACCACCAGCACATGCAATACACTTCTCTCAATGAGATACAAGTACATTTATGCCAGTTTCGTAGAAGTCCTTCTTTCTAGAGCGAAGAAAGTCCTCGAAGGCACTTTTTTACTGGCTGCTTCATTATCGATTTTTTTTGGTCAAAAACTGATCGAAAAGTTTAAAAAAATGGTAGTCGGTTGGCGAAAGGTGTTGTTAGTATGGTAGATGAGAAAGAGTCTCATACTGCAATTCGTTTAATTTTTGGACCGTTCTTCTTGAAATAGGAGGCCGTAAGTTGCCATGAAACAGTAAACCTACATCTCTGTCAACCAATCTAGCCTATTGAACGTGCACTTTCTGATACATTTCGTCAAATAGTGAACAATACTTCCCTCCATTAATGGTTTCTCCACGTTTCCAAAATAAATAGTAAAAAACCCCAGCTGCAGACCACCGAACATGCACCATTATCTTCTTCGAATGGAGGCCTGGTTTTGCCATGTGCTAAGCGCTCTCATCAGCATCCAACCATTGTACCGATTGGTAACGACTGTCGTACAGTATTCACTTTTCATCACATGTCACTACAGCCAGTTCAAAAACGAATCGTTTCTCTTTCGGGAGAGAACTGCAAATTTCCAGTCGAGGCGTCATGTTTTGCCCTGTATGCTCATTCGAAGCTCACTTAGCAAGCTTTTCGATTTTTCCAAGGTATAGCAAGTGCCGGCAATCTGTCGAATGGTGTTCGCCCAATTTCTGGAAATCTCCCTTACAGTTTAGCGTGAGTCAGATTCCACTAATAAATTCAGCTCGTCCTTGCCAATCGAAGTGCCTCCGTACCACGTGGCTTACTTTGAAGAGTCATATCTCCTCATTGGAATTTTTCGAACCATCGCTATGTGGTTCGTTTGTTTACCGTATCAGTTCCAAAAGTCCTGTTAATGTTTTCAGTTGCGTCTGTTGCGATGTGGCGAAGTTTAAACTCATAAAGTATTAAAGCATTTTTGATTCGGATCCATTTTTTTCTTTCTTCTTTTTCTGTTTCTCTTTCCCAATGAAGTCCAAATCTGAAATGATTCCAAGAATAAATGTAGGAGTATTTATACTTCAATACCCAATACCGCTTGTGCCACCTGGCGTCATTTTAAGACATGAAAATCGCAAGTAAATTCATTTCATAGCGAAAACGACAATTCATCTGCAATAACCTAATAGTATTTATCTGGGAAACAGATCGCTCCAAGACAGTAGTATGTTTACAGAAACCAAGGGTCGACATATTTTGCCTGCTGAAATTCGTGCATCAGGGACACATTAGAAGAAATCATGAACAGACCCTTGGTATGAGTTCCTGCAGACAGCGGCGATATTGCAGGCAATGAGTCTACAGATCAGTTAGTACAAGAAGGAGCTGACTTAAAATTCAGAGGCCCTGTGACTCTCTGTAGAATATTGACATCCAAGCTGATCTCTACTGGAACTTGTGTGGTTCAGACAGTCCGAAGTGTTCTTGGAAGGTCACTCCAAGAAACGAATCTCCGATTTGCTCGAAATGACCCAGAATTAGGTTCAGCGGTTGACCGCACTAATTACAGTACACTATCAGCTTAAAAAAATCTTCATCTTCGACTGGAACTGGACTTACGACATTTGCAAATTGTGTGATGAAGAGGAGGGAAACTGCAGAGCGCATTCTATGCCTTTGCGAAGAACTCGCTCACAGAAGACACAATCTTCTTGGACATTACTTCCTAACAATTTTGGATATTATCTCTAATTCACTCAAGATCAATTTAAAATTTATTTATATACATAACTTCCCTGAGTGAATTATAATAAGGGGTACAATAAAAAAAGACTCACTTAGTGACTAGGAATTTTGGACAGTCCACCATTAACATCCCCATCAATATCTACACCATTGTAATAGGCTATTAAAAGATTATAGTTTTCTCTGGAAACATCGATATTGTTGGTAAATGGTTGGATTTACCGGTGAAGGCAGCACATAAATTGCAGCATCTTCTTCGCTTAGGAAGATGGTGTATGACCCGTTGAAGACGCTTTCAATTTTAGACCTTGTCCACACTATTTGAAAATTGTACAAAACATATTATTTTTTAGAGTGTTAAAAACAATGACACACATCTCTTCAATTTTGGAGTCTCCACATTATTTATTTATGAATTTTATTTCCCGGTTGGAAAAACGCCATTTTTGCAGAGATACGTGAAATTTCTATCCTAAGGGTGATATCCCAATTGAAAATATACCTACAAATTTATTTTATTTTTTATAGCCTTAAGACCTGCTGGGCACTTACCGCTTTTCTTCCGGTACACAATTGACTATTCCTTGATCGATACTTTAAAGCTTATCGCATTAAAATTACAACTCAATAAATCAACATCTCCACTCGACAGTCGATAATTCCCGCATGAATGAGGCATCTTCAAGTCGGCTTCCCGGCTTAGTACTCCATCACAGGCTCGGATCGGTTCTAGAGCAAATCACCTCTCAACTTAACCCATTATCGGGCGCGATCATCGGAAAGCCTGGCTCCAAAAGTATTCATTCCACTTGTAGCTCGACGATCAAACTACCTGGTAAAAGGCCCGTACCTGTTGATCGATATGAAAATGATTTATAATGTTGCGATCGGTAAGATATCATGTTTTTTTTTATTATTTATTTATTTATTTTCCTTTAATATGCATATAATCGATATCAGTTTGTCCTGGATATTATAAATTTTGCGACGGCAAGGCCTAGTGCTAAATTTTGTTGTGATCGAAGATAAGCGCCAGGCGTTATAACTCTTACGAACCTCGTAACTCGTAAATGCTAACAGACCATTGAGGCTGCACACTGTGATTGCACATTAAAAAGTTTACTAGCTGGAGCCGAGGATACGTCTAGCGCTAATAAATAAAATTATTTATGACATGAGATTTATGAAAATGGATGTGACGATGACTCACGAGATCGCGGGTTAAGCCAGGTATCGGCATAGGTACCTAAATGGATGTAATGCGAGTGTCAAGGCAGCATACGAGTAGATTATTAGATACGTAAGGCACTTGAAAATTTTAACCATTTATTTATCTTTATTGACTGTTGTTGCGATTAGTTGATTCGAGCTTAGAGATTTCGATTAGGGTCATGTTTGACTTGTTATGAGATCAACCAAGCTATGACGTAGCGAAGTGTGAATATAGGGAGTATTGCTTCAAAGTCAGGAGCAGGACATTTGAGTATTTCTTAATACTATTAAGGCATATTTTATGACCTTTCATATGAGAGTTAAATTATTGCTCTAGCTGAAATATTTTCGAAGCAATCTGTAGTTAATATAAACCGTTCTAACAACTGATCAATCTTTTTTTTTTTTTAATAAAGTAGACTGCGAAGGAAAAAATATGGCATACGGATACATCAGACATCCTGCACCTCCAACTTTTTAGGAGACACGACATTCAAAACTTATGCCGCTGACTACATCCACTTTCCCAGCTCGACGTTGAATATGTGCAAAAAATGGTAAGAGCATTTCGAGTATATGCCTCTGATAGTAATAGAGTGAGAAACGCCCCCTCCGTGGTTAGAACAGATCTATCTAATCTCAGAAAGATCACCAGATATATGTCTTCATTATAAACACAAATATTGGCAAATTTGTAAGGATTGCCTAAAAATGTATAAACAAATGGGAAGCAAGCTTGAATAGACTACTGTCAATCCATTAAGTGTACCCTGGACTCTACAAGAATAAGTAAAACCCTGAACAAATGACACATGAACCCGTCTGAGAAGCGGAAACTAAACTGCCTCCACTGCCGAGAACCTGGAGCTCGTAATGAATAGCTGGATCTAGTGATAGCCGCGTGGACACCCGAAGCTTTCAGAGTGAGTGGTAGACATCCGAGCAAGACATTAATTGCCGAGAGGAAGACTTGTTTGGCATATAACAGTTTTTTCCGTATAAATATCCTCGCCTTGCATCTATTGCCTATTGACCTACATTTTAAAAGTACTGTGTCGTACTGTGCTGTCTGACTCAAAGAATCAGGAACGATTTTGATATGGGTTTTCCAACCAAAGCGGAATGGAAGAACGGTTCGGTCAGACAGGAATTCGACGCAGAAGTATACACCTATGATTAAAAGATTGAACTACGTTGACGGAAAGGGTATTTCCACAATATCACAAAGTCTTACCACCTACCGAACTACGCCAACGTTCGCTATGCAGAGATACCGGAAATCCGGGAGGACTTCAGACTTTGAAGCAAGTCTCAACACCCAAGCAAATTTTTTCGGCTACCGCCTGCTAGGAGCTACTCGTCGAACAGTATCGACAAGAGCTAGCTTACTTAGGAAGGAAGCGCAAAGTAACCCTGCTTAGTGTTACCGGCCACAGCAAGATAGAGCATCTCAAACGGACAGCTGGGAAAGGTTCTCTCCTTCAGGACTCGCTTGCGGAATCGGTTCAAGTTGAAGCGCGGACTGTGAAGTAAGATATGCTGTGCGTTTTCAAGCTCCTATTGGGACAAACCATGTCTTCGTCATGTTTGAAAGCGGTGAAGATATTGCTTAAAGCAGCCATATCTGCTGAACAACTATGCCACTTTGAAGTCTTATCCAGCTGTCGAGGTTTAGAATCACTGTAAACGTTCATCTCCCATTGGTCGCGCACTCCCAGCATACCACCGTTCCAGCTCCTAGATCTTCACTATTCCCGAATGCTTCACCTGCTGCTGCGTAGAGAGGTTGAAGTTCATACGCTAGTATGTACATATATCTATCGGTAACACTGCCGATAACACTTCTATTACTTCAACGAACACTGTTCAAAAATCACTGGGTTAATAGGTTAATCGGATTGCAGCCATGTTCGATGTCTTCTTCGTCGCATATGTCCAGATCAGTGCAGCGTATAGTGCTAAGGAGCTCCTGACCATTCCTAGAAGTTTCCGCCTACTGGGAGGGTGGTCCTCCAATGTTTGCCATGATGTGTAAGGGTGCACTTTTCACCACTAAAGCTTTTCCACTGGTCTCCAGAACATGGTCCTTGAAAGACGTGAGAGTGTCGACTAGCTCCCAAGATACCGAAGATTTGTCTAGGGCCGATTTTGTACTTCCTCGCTGTGAATGTGACTACGCCACACTTTTCGAGAACTCAATAAAACTGTTTATACTTCATGCAATGAAAACTATATGCAAAGACAATCTAGATATAACAAGACTGGACACTTAATACATATAAGTTTTTTGTGTGAAAAAACCAAAAAATTATTGTATAAGCGGAACAAAGAAATCCGATTGAACAATTTCAATTGCATATTCCTATTGAAATTCACATGCGAAGAAAAGAGTACGCTAATATGTAAAAATGAAAGATACAATTCGCATCAGTGTTCATCGTTTTTCACAAAGCTCGTAATAAATCGCTGTTTCTATTCCCAATTATTTCAGCGCACAAAATTATAGGAACAATATGAGAAGTGAAATCACACCTTTACCGCTGAGGTGTGTCTGCACTTGATTGGTGTCATTTTTTTTATGAATGGACTTTGGGCTGCGATCTGGAATGATATCATTGTATTACTGTATTATTTATAATACAGTATTGTTATCGATTTTTAAAAAAAAAAAATTTGCTGCCCTCAAAATTTTTTTTTCCACGTTTCATGACTAGTAGACGCGAAAAAAGCAATAAAAATTTTCACTCCGTCTGTACGCCGTACTCCGTAGGCCGTACGCCGTACGCCGTACGCCGTACGCCGTACGTCGTACGCCGTACGTCGACCGCCCCAAAATCTTTGAAGGCTCGTAGCTCTCAAGCCAGTTGAGCTATTAAATTAAAATTTTTTCTAAGAATAGACTTGGTGGACCCCTTGAATTGACATTATTTTCAGGGGAGGAGGTGTAAGGGGGAAGGCGGGGTAAGCATTTTAGACGAAAAATTTAGGTTTCTAGATCTCAGGAACCGCTTGTGTTAGGAAGCTGAAACTTAGAATTTCTATAGAGCTTTGATAATAGACCCATTTGCAAAAAAAAAAACAAATATGGGTGAAGGGGTGTGGGAGTGGAGGGGGAAATAATGCGTCCGAAACGCAAAAATGCAGAGATCGACAAATTCTAAAATCCATATCTCCTAAACCATTAATAGCAAGCAATTTAAACTTAACAAATATCTGTAGTTATACTAGGAGAGTAGATTGAAACAAAATTTTTGGGTGGGGGTAGTGGCGTACGGGGGTGGGGGTGAAAACTTTAGATTACGATATCTCACAAGCCAATGGTAAGAGAAAAACAAAATTTGGTTTGAGTATTAAGCTTGATAAATAAAGATTGCTCAAAGTAAAATATTTGAAGGGGGTGGAGGAGCACGGAAGTGGGAGGGACTAGAATTTTTCAAAAATAACACGATTCATATCTCAATAACAGTGTAAGATGGATGTTTCAAATTTTTACCAGAAGTAGGTCTAATAGAACCCTAGTAGAGAAAAAAAGTTTGGGGGGTGTGGGTGTAAAGGATGAGGGTGGGGAAGGGTGAGAAAGAAAAAGTTCCGATGCTTATATCTTAAGAATCTATAATGATAGGAAGCTAAAACTTTGTATTTAGATAAAGCTATAGTAGTGGCATGGTGAAAAAATAAATTTTTTTTTTGGGTAGTATGGTACGGTGGTGGGGGGTGTTCTCCCTAACTTCAGAACGGCTTATGCTAGGAAGTTGAAACTCGGTAGGTATATGTAAATTAACTAGAAAAGTAATTCTGATAAAAAAAATTCCAATATTCATTGGCGTTCAGAAGGGGGGGGGGGGCAAAAAAAAATATCAGTTAATATAAAATGCATATATTTTCACGATTTTCGTCATATCTACTAGGTCTTTCGAAATATTGAATTCATTTTTATTCTACGGATTCTTGATATGAATACCTAGAATATGTTTTCAAGATTTTTTGAAATTCGACCCCTGAGAGGGTGTAAACTGGTTGTATACTTTTTCATGAATTCCACCATGTTTCTCAGGTTTGATCAGATATCGAATATCTTTTCACTTCCCCAGGTTTTTTTAATAATCACCTATTTTTAAGTTTTGTTTTTTCAACCTCTAGACCGCATCTCGAAATATGACCCAATTATTTAATACATATGTTACACCCTTTTCTGCCCGCTTCCCGAACTTTTTGTTAGGTTTTCAGTCACATAGAAACATACACCACATCCCCGAATGGAACGCATTCTGAACTTCTGCCGGAAAAATAATACAGTTGCGCCCAGACTGTTGGCAGATTTTTGGTGAATGCGATTGGTTATAGGTTTTAGTCTCTTTTTTCATCATGCATCAATGATATTGCCTTCCCTCATGTAAAACCAAGGTGAAATTTTGATGAGAAAAATACTGCGTAGTGTACTGTCTTGTTGTAGATAGTCTTTGCTATAGGTCCGCACTACCTAACCACTGTATGACACTGTCGATTGCGTCACTGAATACCAAGTACGTAATTCTGACTGTCTGTTATTAGAAGTTCTAAATTTGATCTTCAACTAATGTTTATAGCTTTTCATTAATTCTAAGGTTGAGATTAACTGAGTTGATTGGGTGATAAATAGCAACAGCACCTACTTATCACAGTCGAAAAACTTATGAAACTTACCTACTAACTTACTTCTGTGTATTTTAATTTCATTTTTGTTCAGTCTTTGTACGTTTATTCTTCTTTATTTTATCTCCAAGACCACAACTTGCATTTTCTTCTGCGCAGCCAAACGCAATTACCATTAATAACTGACCATTGATCTGAATGACCAAAGATCTCAAATCATAAAAGTAACCGCGATGCGAGAAGGCTATGCCATAAATGCTCAAATCTTCCTCGGTGTTGGCACAAATAATATCCTCTAGGTGTACATAATTTTTCAAGATCGATCTTCTCATTGCATTTCTTCAACTGCAACACTTTACAATAATTGAAACTTGCTCCTCACGCTTTCATACTTTTCATATCGGAAAGTGATCAGGACATTATCAGTTTCGCGATTTGAAGACTCCATTCGGGCTAAAATCGAATCAATTTGACGCCCTCTAGCAAAATTCATTCCAATCGAACTAAAATTAAATTGATATCGTGAGTTTTAATATGTAGTGAAATACAGTAGACATTGCAATTCACACCGCGCCATAATGGATTTTCGTTTATTTACGATTAAAACTTATTTTGTTTTTTCATCAAACTTTTGCAATTAATTGAAATTTTAGAGGCGTTGTTGGCGCCAATTGCGTGAGTACTCAAAAAGGCGTCAACCATTTTAAACGAAGTGGGTTTAGATTACCAAATGAAATACGAGTAATCAATTTCGATTAATTTTTAAGCCACGTAAAATGTCAGGAAGGCCGAACTACGGTAAGTTTGAAGAGTACAGGTGACAGATTTGAACCTTGTGGAACACCACTTTAGACGTTAAATTCGATGTTTGTGGAGAGCTTACCGAATTTTTCTGGTCACCTACCGCTAGTTTAAACCAAATAATGACTAAGTTCGTACAAGTGCCATCTTAACGCCTTTAATGATGAATGTCAACACTCTTAGAGCTGTGCTCGATTATGCGTAGGTCGGGAAGCGTGTGCTAACGTTACAAGTGATTTACGCCTCGCTCATATTTATCACTCGTCCCTTTATGAAATGAAGTGCTAATTAAATATTAATTAAAATGCATATTAAACTAATGACAGTTTGGAAAATACTCGGCAGTGTGTATGTGTTTGAGTCTTCTCCATCGGTTAACGGACGGCAACTAATCATTTGTCTGAAGGAAAATGGACACAGTATACGAGAACTTGTCAGCTAAGAAGTTACGTAAAAAAAAAGTGCAATCGATGGACGCCAGGCTAGCCACAACGAACTTCTTGCAGAGATCTTGCTTACCTTTTGGCTGGCGTTTACATGCGAACCGTGCAACTATTTCGCTAGAGTGGCTACCGTAGCGCCTAATTAAAATAATCGGAAAATTTGCATAAAAGTGGAAAATGCGCGCGATGGACAACCGTTACTACTGGAAAATGTGTAACCCTGGTGCAGCCAGCATAGATGCTTTTGAGTGACGTATACATTTTGAATAGTTGATCGGTCGAATGAAGACAGCCGAATGGAAATACTTGGGATTTTTCGTTTGTGGAAGTTGGTCAAGGAAGCAATGTTTTCACGACGGCCATTCTACAGAGCGTCATGACAGCCGCACAACAACACGAGTTCAAACGCAAACAATTGTATTGCGACGATATTGCATATGGTTCATGCTGCAATCTCATGCACATTCTGTTTTCCATTCCAAAAATTGCAATAATTGCCATCAATCGAGATGGTAGCCTTTTTTAGAACAAAGAAGACAGGGATGCTGTCGTACTAGCAATGAAATTCTTGTAGTTTGTTGCCATATCCTAATCTACTTTATACGCAAGACGGTTGTTCCCATGAACTTGGGCGTGCAGTTCCTCTAAAGAACGAACTTAACCGGCACTGTATTTGATTATAAGTAATGCCTATGGTTATGAAGAAATTGATTCCGCTCTCTTAATCAGGATTTTCGAAAGCATTAAATTTTTTGAACGCAACTGGCTAATCGGCAGTGATGACTTCGGTCAATAAGTACGTGTGTGCAGATCTGGTAGATATTATTGAGAGCGGACTGAGGCAAGGTGTTCATGGAAGAAAGGGAAACATAGCTAAGAAAATGCGTTTTTCAAATCGCGCAGAAAAATCGCAAAAAAAACTCATATTTCAAACATTTTCATTGGCTCAGTCAAAATAAAATTTCGAAGAAATTACTTGCGAATATCTGCAATAAGCTAGTTTCTTCCACTAGTAGTAGAACACATTCTTGGCTGCAATGGAGAAGCTTTCTGCAAGCATTGATCTGATAAGTACTAACAGAGTAGGATAGCAATTAAACTCTGAACAAAGCTTGTAATTGAATGGTGGTAAATGGTTGAATTATACTTCATTTAGTTTTTGGGTCTCAGGAACCCCTTACATTAGGAGGCTGAAACTTGAAACTTCAGTAGAACTATGATATTGGAGCTATTCGCAAAACAAATGGCGATTAGAACTGAGGAAGGTAGTAGTGGCGGGGAATGCAATGTGTGAAGTTGATTTCCAGTATCAGTGGAGTGGAATCCCAACACAAAATCCCCGACTGTTGATTAATCGTTGTCCTTAAGGATATGACAATTGGATAGTCTTCAATGGTTGGGCCAGTTTTCATAAGATTGTGTTTGACTAGGTCAGAAGGAGCTGTTTCATCATCGAATGGAATAGACTCTTCAGAGGGTGTATCATGCCTACTTTCTGAAACACCCTGACAGCTGGTGGGATTATTTAGGAGTATTCTATATACGATGTTGAAACAAATTTCATTTCACGAATTATATTGAAAGTTAAATTTCTTGCCATCGCATCCTTATACTAAATGTAGGTGGCACTGAAAATCACCAGATATTTCAACCAATTTGGTGGTTATTCGCTAGGATATATGGTATTAAGCTCAAAGCTAAGGGCGTGTCATCAAATCCCGCCAACAGTAATTTTATTATTTTTTAACAATAATTTTTTTTGTATTGGGGTTTCACTCGACTGACATCGAAAAACAACCAACATTTAATAATATAATATGTTAATAATTTTTTGATATTAACCTTTGATCATGCCATTCCGCTAGTGAACTGAGGAAGGAAAAGAAACTGAAGAAATTACACTATATTAGGTCATATTATAATCAAACCGGACAAATTGGAAGCCACTGATTTTAAGAATAAGAGTGAACTGGGAAAGTGAGACGAGTTAAAGGTACAGGGACTTCTTTCGATCGATTAATTGATGATTTACCTATGCAAGAAAGTCTTATTGCACCAGATTTTTCTAGTAAAATAAGAGACTATTGGACGAAGAAAACAAATTTCGTAAGGCCGGCCGATGTCAACTACTTCCAAATATCGAGAAAAAGAACTTGATAAAAAGTGTTTTATTAAAATTTAGAAAATAACGAAAGTCTTAAGCTCTGTCAAATAAAATCAATGATAATGACCATATCCTCCATCTTGTCCGGATGAACCTCCATGATCTCCACCACCACCTCCACTTCCACCATGTCCACCACCTCCACCACCTCCGCCGCTTCCACCATGTCCGCTACCTCCTCCTCCACCTCCACTACCTCCTCCACTTCCACCATGTCCACCACCTCCTCCTCCGGAGTGTGATCCAGCAGCTGCTGCATTTTCCTGAGCCTTCTGCGCGAACTCAGCGGCCTGTTGAGCTGCTTCCTTGGTAGCGCGAAAATCGGCACGTGTAGCTTCCAACTTTCGTTCAATGTCTTGTAACTTAGCCTTAGCTTGGGCAACCATAGAACTTTGTGCGGAAACTTGCTGAGCAGCATGAGATGCTGCACCTTCAGCTTGTTGAGCTAAAGCTTGTGCACTCTGTAACGCTTCCTGCAATAGTTGTGCATGTCTTCCAGCTTGTTGAGCAGTGTGGGCAGAAGAAGCGGCAGCTTGTTTGGCCGTTTGCAATTGAGCGATTTCACCTTCAAGATCACGATGAGCATCATCTCGTTGTTGCTCCAATGTCTGCAACAAGACATGTTTTCCAGCAAGAGCAGCTTGAGCTGTAGCAGCGGCTTGGGCAGCTTGTTGAGCCAACGTATTCTTCGCTATGAACGAAGCTTGTTTACCAGCAGCATTTTGATTGGATACAGCCGAATGAGCTTGATTGGCCGAACCCTGCGCAATTGTGCGAAGTTCACCGTAGCCCCCTCCATGACCTCCACCACTTCCGCCATGACCTCCACCACCTCCACCACCTCCATGGCCTCCACCACCTCCACCGCCTCCATGACCTCCACCGCCACCTCCTCCATGGCCGCCGCCACCTCCTCCATGGCCGCCGCCACCTCCTCCGTGACCGCCACCACCTCCTCCGTGACCGCCACCACCTCCACCATGACCTCCGCCACCTCCACCACCGCCACCGCCTCCAGAGATATATCCACAGTTTACAGCTCCTAAATAAATTAAATAAGAAGTTTATTTTCGCGTTCGAATCAACTCATCAATAAAAAAAACTCACCGAAGAGGGCAATGGCAAAAAGTGTAAATGTTAATTTCATCTTGAAGTCTAGGAAAGGTGAGCGTATGCGGTATTGCGGTATATGCCGGACAAGTTGACTTGATTTAATGATGAATGGTTGGAAATTGCAGCGATTTATATTCCAAAAATATTAGAAGTGACTAATTTTTTTATAAATATTTCTCCGGTTGAAATAAATATGTTATTGCAAAAGTATTACGAAAATGTGTACTTGGGTCTTTAGTAATTTGGTTTTTTTGTTTTTAATTTAAACGAAAAAAACGAACAATATATGCACTTCATTGAGTGTGTGATTGAAAAATTACACTTGTTATATATTGACGAAAAATCCCAGCTTGGTATTGTTGACAAAAGCGTCTTACTAAAAAATTATATACAAATTACATGTCCAATTAATTAGGTGAATTCAGTAACTGATTCGTGATGGGAGGAGGTATGCGCTGTTCTAATGTACACCAATCATTTAAAGAAGAACGAATTGTTTGAGGTCTCAAGTGCTACTGAGTATGTACGAAAAAGTTCATCGGAAAATAGAAAGTTGGTTTTAGGACGTACATTTAGAAGAACTTATGTCTTACATGTGAATCTTTTGTAAATTTTTTTCCGGATATCCGAGCAGTTTTAGATGACCACTTGACGTTTGCATCAACTGGAGGAAACGAAAATCGACTAATTTGCTGAGTAAAAATGAATTGTTGTCTGAAAGTAAAGAGTTTCGTTTAGTCATGGCCCGTTCAGCTCGTCACAAGGAAAATTTTATATGAAGAAGATATTTCTGTTTTATGTTTAGAAATTATAAACTATTACAAGCTGCAATAGTATACAGAAGTTGTACTATGATACTGTATGAACTGTACAATAATTCAACAAGAATGAACACAACGAAATTGTATTTTTTTACTTTATTATTTATAATACAGTATTGATATTGATTTTCAAAAAAAAAAAAATTTGCTGCCCTCAAAATTTTTTTGTCCACGTTTCATGACTAGTAGACGCGAAAAAAGCAGTAAAAATTTTCACTCCGTCTGTACGCCGTACCCCGTACGCCGTACGCCGTACGTCGACCGCCCCAAAATCTTTGAAGGCTCGTAGCTCTCAAACCAGTAGAGCTATAAAATTAAAATTTTTTCTAAGAATAGACTTGGTGGACCCCTTGAATTGACATTATTTTCAGGGGAGGTGTAAGGGGGAAGGCGGGGTAAGCGTTTTAGACAAACAATTTTGGTTTCTAGATCTCAGGAACCGCTTGTGTTAGGAAGCTGAAACTTAGAATTTCTATAGAGCTTTGATAATGAACCCATTTGCAAAAAAAACAGATATGGGTGAAGGGGTGTGGGAGTGGAAGGGGAAATAATGCGTCCGAAACGCAAAAATGCCGAGATCGACACATTCTAAAATCCATATCTCCTAAACCATTAATAGCAAGCAATTAAAACTTAACAAATATCTGTAGTTATACTAGGAGAGTAGATTGAAACAAAATTTTTGGGTAGGGGTAGTGGCGTACGGGGGTGGGGGTTGAAATACTCAAGATTACGATATATCACAAACCAAATGCACGAGCAAAACAAAATTCGGTTTGGGTATAAAGCTTGATAAATGAAGATTGCTCAAAGTAAAATTTTTGAAGGGGGCGCGGGAGCACGGAAGTGGAGGGGATAAGAATTTTTCAAATATAACACGATTCATATCTCAATAACAGTATAAGGTAGATGCTTAAAATTTTTACCAGGAGTAGACCTAATAGAACCTTAGTAGGGAAAACAATTTTGGGGGTGTGAGTGCAGCGGATGAGGGTGGGGAAGGGTGAGATAGAAAAAGTTCCGACGTTCATATCTTAAGAACCTATAATGATAGAAAGCTGGAACTTGGTAATTGGATAGAGCTATAGTAGTGGCATGTTGGAAAAATAAATTATTTTTTTTGGGTAGTACGGTACGGGGGTGGGGGTGTTTTTCGTAACTTCAGACGGCTTATGCTAGGAAGTTGAAACTCGGTACGTATATGTAAATCAACTAGAAAAGTAATTCTAATAAAAAAAAATCTAATATTCATTGCCGTTAGGAAGAGGGGATAAAAAAAATTGTCAGTGAAAATAAAATGCATATATTTTCACGATTTTCGTCATATTTCCTAGGTCTTTCCATATATTGAACTCATTTTTATTCTACGGATTCTTCATATAAGTACCTACAATTTTTTTTCAAGATTTTTTAAAATTCGACCCCTAAGGGGGTGTTAAGTGGTTGTATACTTTTTTATGAATTCCGGAATATCTTTTAGGTCTGATCAGATATCACATCCACGGGCTTGTTTAACAATCACCAATTATTTTTGTTTATGGATTCTTCATATGAATACCTAGAATGTGTTTTCAAGATTTTTTTAAATTCGACCCCGAAGTGGGTTTAAAGTGGTTTTATACTATTTCGTGAATTCTGCCTTATCGCTTAGGTCTGATCAGATATCGAATATCTTTTCGCTTCCACAGTCTTGTTAAATAATCACCTATTTTTAAGTTTTGTCTTCTTCAACCTCTAGACCGCATCCCGGAATATGACCCAATTATATAATTCATATGTTACACCCTTTTCTAACCGCTTCGCCAACTTTTTGTTAGGTTTTCAGTCACATAGTAACATACACCGCATCCCCGAATTGAACACGTTCCAAACTTCTGCCGGAAAAATAATAAAGTTGCGCCCAGACTGTTGGCAGATTTTTTTTGTTTTTTTTGGGTCTATTGGTCCTAAAACGTAAAAATACAAAATTTCAGAATAGCAATTTCTTCGGAAATTTCAGGTCGATAACAATACTTTATTATAAACCAGCAAGTATAAACCAATTTAATGATTTACTACCCTTAAAAGATTTGACGGAATTCGTGATAATGTCTTCAACTCTTTTACACCAAATTAGGGGTTAAAAAGAGAAAAATTCTGAAAGCGGCTTCTAATTGATTAGCAACAATTTACAATTTTTTTTATCTAAATTAAGTCTAAGCTCAATAAATTTCTATTTTCTAGCAAAAGCCGTTCCATAGATAGGAAAAACACACTCACCCACGTACCATCCACTCTTACTAAAAATTATACATTTTTTTTTAAGATAGTGATATATCATTGACTTACATCCCATGAAAATTCTTATCTTAAACTGGTCTTGAGATATGAGACAAGTCTAAAAAGTATTACTTTTTAGACTTGTCCATGCTCAACTACCCCCTTTAAAAATTTTACTTTCAGCCAACTTCATTTGTAGACGCGTACCTATACACAAATCGTAGACTAAAGTTTTTCCTCCGCACTACAAGGACCCTACTCCCTAAAAAACTGTATTCCTATTGATTCTTTTAGTATATCCAATGTCAATAGTTAAGTTTCATTAACGGTTTAGGAGATATAGATTTTACAATATCTCACTCTAAGCTTTCAAGCGTTTCGGACTCCTTTTTTATCTCCCAATCCCAAACTGTGCTAACCTTACAGACAATTTTTTTTTTTTTGCAAATTGGTCCACTATCAAAGATCTATATAAATTACAAATTTCAACCTCCTATAATAAGCGGTAGCTGATATCTACAGACCAATATTTTCTGTTAAAACAATTCCAAACCTCATCCTCAAACCCACACATCAAAAGGTAGTATCCTAAAGAAGTCACACCAGTTTACCTACAAAAAAAATCATCTTAAAGAGTTTATGAGCTACGAGTGAGAAAATTACAAAAGAATTTATTGATGCAATACGATAGAACTATAACTAGTCTAATAGTTTAATCAGAAGTTGCGTTCAATGTAACTTCACTTTAAGGCCCCATTAAAAATGTCACCATTAAAAATAACAGAATAACATCATATAAAATATTTATTTCACTTTACTATTTTTTAATAATAAAGAATTGTGATGGACCTGAAAATACAAAAAAATTTGCTGTCCAGAAATTTTGTATTTTCACGTTTTATGACTTTTAAGCCCCAAATTAAACAAAAAAAACCAATATGTCCGCTGTTTGACGGTGCGTAGCTCTCAAAGTCCTTGATATATTATGTTGAAATTTTTATGGTAGGTAGAATGGATAAATCCCTACACGTGGTTTGGTACGAAGAGAGGAATGTGGGTGTGAGTAAGGACGAGAGGAAGCGTTTAACAAGTGTTGGTGAAGCCATTTTTAAAAAAATTAAATTTGTATATCTCAAGAACACTTATATTGAAAATTTTACATCAGTTGGAAGCAGTCGACTTCGAGCGGAGAAAAAAAATAGTGATGATGGTGGAAGGGGGTGAAAATGAAAAGGTGGTTTGACATATGCTACAAAGTTGAAACTTATTATATATATGAAGATGTGCTACTAGAGTAATTAAAACTAAAAAAAAATCGTCCAACAGTCTCCTAACCTCCTATCCATAAAATTATAAAGTTGAGCCTAGACTATTGACAGATTCCTTATAATGTCTGTCATGGTCTTAATAAGTATTTGAAACGACATGGGTATTGCTGTATAGATTAAAATAATTATAATATATAGAGTTAATATGCTAAACTAATCAGTGAACAATTTAATAATAAATAACTTCGGATTCCAGTACAATATCAAATATTATATTAATAACAACTTTATGTTCATCTATAAGTTTGTGAAGTATTCTGGTTAACGTCTTTTCAATCATTAATACTGTTAATATAATTAATGAAATGTTCATACATTGTATTATATATCAATATTTTCACTAAACGGATGAACGAAAAAAGCATTAATCAAAACTATGGTCCATGACTACAATGAATTATTTTTACAAGAAAAAGCTTGTTCATAGTATACATATATGAATATTTACATTAAAATCATAAAAATCATAATCTGGGTCAATAGTATAAATACATTTATTAATACAAATGAATACATTCATGTAATGCAGATGTAGCTATTTTATCTGTGAAATTATAAATGAAACCTATGAACAACAATTATTTAAAGGTCATTAATACCATTAATTAATACTCAATTTCAATGACTAAAATAAAGTAAGTACGGAAGTTATAATAAATGCACATCTTGTAGCTCGAAAGTTGAATCAGGGAAAAGAAAGACTTGTACGTTACAGGAAATAACAAGCTGAAAATAAGAAGTGGTCATATTTACCGATCAAAAATGTTCAAATCGACCTTAGTAGTTTTTTTTAAATGGCGGCTTGTCAACCAACTATATTTTTTTAAGTAAAGAAATAAACTGCAGTATCAACCGGAAGTTAAAGGTCGAATTGTTATGGCTGAGTTCGTTAACGGAGTTTACCTGATTACTGCAAACAATTTTCACAGAGATGGATGTGAGGGAGGGGAAAATCACTAATGAGAAACTGATCAGGAGTGAAACGAACAGATATTATATCCTGCAAAAATATTAACGATAATTGACTGAATGTCATTTTTTGCAGCTAGCTCCCCCACAGTCTTAGTAAAATGTGTTTGCTGTCGTCATATGTCCTTAAGACTTGTGTTCAAGAATATTTTCCGATTGCATATAAACGCCACACGCTAGGAATTTGATATTTAGTTCTCAATAGTCTTTAAATAGTTCCAGATAAAAGGATAATTGTGCTACACATCCCATTACTAGTAAAATATTACATGACCGCGATAAAAAAAGGAAATATTTTACTCCAATTTCTTGAAAGAAATTCTACAATTAGAGTTTATATTAACGAAAAGAGTCATCACCAACTTTGGTAAAAAAATAGTATGATTGCTGATGAATCTACAGCTCAATTTCGGACTTTGTATTGAAAATTATTCACCTTGCTATAATTAGTAGGGCATATCAGTGAATTTGATATCATAAATGTAGATAAGTCTTCCTCACTCCGGATAACTACATATGCAGTCCAGTCTGCAAACTGCTCTGACAATGGACAACATAATACAACATTGGTTAACTTCGATGGGAGCTCAACCATGAAAACGACATCGATGACAACGCCAAGATCATTTTGCAAGGTTATTAGAAGAAGAGAAGCGCTTTCAATCCTGTGATTCCCGTACGAAAGTGCTAAATTATCGAGCTATTTGCCCGAGCACAAAATATCTCTTGTAAATTCTCAAATTTGAATACACAATTTTCTATGCATTTCTTTGCATCAAATTTCAATTTTTCACCCTAAGCATGGGATTAAGAAAATTAAAATATTAAAATTAAATAGTTTTGATGTGTTTCGTAAATTTATAAGATAATACAGCGACACAAATCAAGAAAAAAATAATTTTATGTACAGTCTTGAACGCCCTTGGAAAAAAAGTAATTGCTTAACTTAGGGGTGAATCAAGCATTCGCAGACCAAGTTCTTATATAGTTTGCTTGATGATAAATTAAATTTTCTTGAAATATTTGTAAAAATTTCGGTCGCATAATTTTGGCCGAAGTGATTGTTACAATAATAAAGATAACTTTTTATGAGTACTACGCGACTATGAGCAACATATACCTTGACATGATGTATTTCACTTTAATATTCTATAATAGAACAGCAAGGTCGTTTCTCATGCCCCAGTTTTTGATTTAATTGAAATGACTTTTCATGTTAAAATATCGCAATCGAACACAATTTCCAATTATACCAGCAATATTTTCATTTAATCAAATTAAATTAAGTTCCCACTTACTAAAAGTTGATACATGTTATTGATCTGCTTAAAAATATTTTGGGATATAAATTACTTTCAAGCCTGAAGAACAATCACTAAGCCAAGTTCACTCGATTGATTTACATATCTTAGTAACTTGTCAACTTTCTTTTAGCTCACGATGAAATTTTCAGTAGCATTTGTAGTCATTGCCCTCTTCGGTAACTTTCAAGTGTATTCGCATATATTTCAGCAGAAAAAAACTACAACTAAAATTATTTTCAGGTTTAGGAGCTGTAAACGGTGGTCTTACATCTGAAGGTCACTCAAGTAGTTACGGTAATCTTCGTACAATTGCTCAGGGATCCGCAAACCAAGCCCATTCAGCTGTGTCGAATCAACACGCTGCAGCTCAACAGGCTTCGTATATTGCGAAAAGTACTTTGGCTCAACAAGCTGCTCAAGCCGCTGCCACCGCTCAAGCTGCTCTCGCTGGAAAACATGTCTTATTGCAGACTCTGCAAAGACAACGTGATGAAGCTCATCGGGATCTTGAAAGTGAAATTGCTCAATTGCAATCTAGCAAGCAAACTGCCGCTTCCACTGCACGTACTGCTCAACAGGCTTCCAAACAGGTCCAAATTTTGCTAGAAGCATTACAAAGTGCCCAGGCCTTAGCTCAACAAGCTGAAGGAGCTGCTGCCCATTCAGCCCAGGAACTTTCTTCGCAAAGTTCCATGGGTGCACAGGCCAAGTCTAAGCTACAAGAAGTTGACCATCAGTTGGAAGCGACTTTAGCTGATTTTATAGCTACTAAAGAAGCTGCTCAAAAAGCTGCCGAATTTGCGCAGAAGGCTCAAAGTAATGCAGCAGCTTCAGGATCACATTCTGGTGCTGACAATGCCAGTAGTGGCGACTCTGGAAAGGAGGTCGCTCTTGTTTACTACCATTAAAGTAAAAGTGTTTATTTTTTTTAATTTTTCTGTAAAAATACATATGTGCTAGCATTCATATTTAATATATTTAGTATGCTATGGCATTGTACGCACAATATTGTCAACCTTTCTAGCATATGCCACTACTACCCTTTTTCGATTTAAAATACAATACCAGTGAAATTGCTTATAACTCTTGTTCCAAGATAAAAAAAAAACTTAATCCACTTGTTAGCAACATTGGGAGATTCTCTCAAAGGGTATTGGGATAGACCACAATATTTTCGAGTGTAGGTATGTATGTCTCTTGGTCCATCTCTGTTAACCATTAAGAACTTCTTTAAAAAAAAATGTTAATGATAAAGGTACCAAGTTTCAACTTTTTAACATTAGCCATTTTATATCTGCACATATAAAAATCCACTCCCTTAGAATAATCTCCAAAATTATATCTGCTGTTTTACATTTTACGATAAACCTCAAAGCAGATGGTATCACTGAAACAATTCTATGTAAGATAGACAAACATGTAGGCATGATTCATTATTAAAAACTGTTATCTCTGTAAAGTACAGTTAAGTTTTTTCTCCATCGCGGACGGTACTGACCTTTTACAAAAAATTGACATGCCTTTCTAGTGTTCTTGAAATTATAAACACCAAGTTCCTTTTCTTTGTTGCTCAGTTTCAACTTATTAGTGTAAGCAGGTATATAAAAAGCCTATAATTATTTGTTCACAAACCCTTGACCTCCCTTCCACATGTAAATAGCTTCCGATGATTCTTGGATGAATCATATAACGTTGAAATTTGTTATTCGTAAGTTAATCGCATAGGAGGACTGCAACTGAATTATCTAATTGAATATGTGAGCCTTTTTATGGTATATTTAAAGTTATATCATATTTTGAAGAAGCTTGTTTAGTTTGTTTGACTTCCGACATCTCAATTTTTTTTTTATAGTTTATAGAAATTAACAATATCATAATACCGCCTCATTGTTTGACTATGGTAAATATATCTATTTGTACATATTTCTACCTAGAGCTAGCAAAAAAATTATATCGTATATCGTATATATAAATTTGCATTTGACCTCATTTTTGCAAGAGTATTCTAGTACTTCTAGGCTAGAGCTTAACAAGAGTTCTCTCATGGGACTAATTTTGGAGTATTCGCCCAACAATAAAAAGTCCCTTGGTTAACCCTGCAGTACTCTTCAGGGAGATGCGACAACCTCGTTTTTTCGACCATTTGACTTCCTTTTTGCAAGAGCGTGTCCATTGAAATGTGATCTCCCCTGTAACTTACGACGACTCATTTAAGGGCTCACATTAACCTAAAATTTAAAAAAAAATTGTTTCCGACAGATTTTCATTTGTTATGTACTTTTAAGAAAAAAAATGTTTTTTTTCCATATAACATTTATAATAATTTTTCAAATTTGGTCGGTTTTCAGCGTGGACAGGGGTACGTAAGCTTTTAAAAACTGTTGTTCTTTCGAAATGCTAGATCACCTCGCCTTTCTCTTCTTTTCTCCTCCCTTTTTTCGTTGCAATCTGATCTTAAATGTAAGTGCAGTGGAATTATTTAAAAATCATACTGCAGTCACAATCGTTGCAAGTCAATACCCTATGAAATACTGAACTGATACTGGGATGAAGTAGAATCAGAAGTGCATTGTCCTTTATTAAGGAAATTCATTTGGTTGCAAATAGGAACTAAAAGACAATATCATCAGTGTTCAATTTCATATCTATTTTAATTTTAATAGATTTTCACATGAAATGTGCAGGAAGGACTCACTCGATCTCTGGCATACTTGTCCTTTTACCTGCAACCATTGAATTAATTTGTACAAAATTTCAAATTCCCAGTTCAAACATTCAAAGCTATCAGAAAATAATCTTGAACACGTGTTTTAAGGACTTTTGTGTGGAGTAGAATGATTTCACTGACTAGTGAAATTTCAATCAAAACTAATTTGTACAAAATTCCGAAATTTTGATTAAACGATTTCTTGAGATATAGTGAGTTCCGTAATATGAGTGAAGACATTTTTACAGGATATTGGTATTCATTCATTTCAGTACAACGTTTGAAAATCCAATTAAGAATTCATAGTTCCCAATATTCTTATTGGCCAATATTCTTGAACACGGAATGGTTTTTGTATGGCAGCTACCCGAAATAGTAAGACGATTTAGCCTTACAAATTCGACCAAACAAACTTTTTATTTCCGTGGAGTTTAGGTCTCGCTAAACTGGAAAATACTCGCAAGCCAATTTAAAAATATTTCCGAAATTAACTATGTATATAGTGAAAATATTCATTTAAAAATATTTTATTTTAACTTCCAGGAAGCACTCTGTTGCACAGGGTGTAATAGACTATAGACTTCCTTAAGGCCTAATGTGCATGTTAAATGCGATTTTGTTGATTTATGACGTTTTCATGCCAATTTTTCACGTTAATGGCAACAAAAAAACAAAATAAAGTTACACCACTGTATTAGCTGGTATGTAAACTAGGTCGTTCAAAGAGAAAAAATTCAAAACTGCATTTGGAAAAATTTCTATTAGAACAACAACCCTTGAACATTTTTTAAAATGCGTAAATTCGAGTTTTTTAAATGCATATTTCATATTTCTTGAATAATAAACATGTCATTTTCATTAATATAATGCTAGAAAAAATCTTAAAGAATGTCCTTCATAGATCAAATTTTAAAAAAAAAAGTTATTTCTGTTAATAGTATATGAAGTCAACCTGAAGCAATTTTTCACGATTTTAATGGCAGGAATTACATAAGGAGACCGCATTTAATTGAAAAGTATCATAGATAGTAGATATAATTAATTGGTATATTTAGGTCGTTTCTCAATTCCTTGCTTCGACTACGCCTACGTCTAGTTATAACAGTTAATGACGTCAGACGTAGCTAAGCTGTGTCTAAATTAATTTTCGGTTCTATCAGTCAATCTAAGCAAGAGTAAAAAAATTCAAATTTTTCTATGGAATTTAATAAATTTTTGATTTTTGAAGTAATCCTGTTTCTAAACTGTTAATAGCAATGCTATGCTGTGACGTCAACATAGACGTAGACGTAAACAAAGCAAAGAATTTAGAAACGACCTTAGAAGATAAATCTATGAAAAAGTTATTGATATTTAATAGTTATGCATTTTAAATAATTTGAAAACCTATAACACTATTTTTTCTGTAAAGTCAAAATTAGTTCACTGATAGACAGCGAACGATACAGACGTACATATTGTCCACGCCAAATTACACGAACGCAAAACGATTTCAATCGATTAAAATCCTATTAAGGAAAAAAAAAGTCAAAATGGGATACAAAAAAATACCGCACCGGACTCATGGGGCCTTAATGTGAAATTTGACACAATTTCCTACATTCAAGTAAAAAAAGCCCTAATCGTGTTTTGCCGTAAACTGACTATGTATATGTATATCAACAATCAGGACGATAATGCTAAAACACGCGTAAACCGTAAACAATCTCCTTATAGAATTTTTCAAAACACTGAAAGAACTAAAACTAAACACAATTTTATTAGTTCAAATCAAATATTTTTAAATTACGACTGCGTGATAGAATCGACACTTTCGATGAAAATTCTTTAACTGAATGGCGACTTGAACCACTAACATTCCTGGAAAAAAAAAACTCAAAATTGTTCTTCGTAATCCCATTTTCATCCGTTTGGAGCGCAAAAAGGGAAGTGGCGTTTTTTTCCAATAAATTTGTTAAAAATGTCCTTTTTTGCTCCATTGATAGCAATATTAAACTATTGTCAATACCTCAATATTTGCTCTTTCATTGAGTTTTCCACGAAATTCCCACTGGGTAACTATCATATCACTACATTACATGGCGAGCTAGTGTTCATAGAATTGTGTTGAGTTGAAATTTGTATGAAACCACAACATAACTCAGCTCAAGTAATTAGCATGTAAAAAATATATTTCTAGATTCAAATATGATTTTTTAATTATATCATTTGGGGGGGGGGGGGGGGTGCTTGAACCCCCAAAACCCCCCCTGCGTTCGCACCTGACTCTAGATAATCTAAGATAATAAATCTACCAATTTCTTATTTGCACTTTAATTCTATTGGCACAACTATTCGGACTGTATGGCAATACCGCCAACTTTTATATAGCACTTGTCTCGATCAGACGTTTTTAATCGCTTTCAATAATACGTTCGCGTATTAGCAGTCCTCGTTATGAACTTTCGTTAAAAGCTTGCCTTTATATTAGTTGGCTTTAGTTGAGACTGTTCCTGAATCTTCATTCGGTTGTGCGTGTGGAATATTCTCGAAAGCTACAGAGCTTTTGATTTTGATCTTCTACGCTGTTCTGGTACAAACAAGAACATTCGATTAAATGGTGTTCCCCTTTGAATTTGTTCCGCCCTTATGAACTCAACCAGGCTTTTGATTGGGTTACTTTCCATTCTATGGTTGCTGTTTCTATTATGCGAAAACGATCGAGTTGCGTGGTTGCCCCAAAAATTTATAACGCTTAGAACTGAGTGTCAAAATACGCTATACTAAATCGACTTGCTACCCATGCACTGGTCAGTCTGTCTGTACACACGCGTCTAACAACATTTTTCGATTATTGGTGAACGCTGCATGCTTGGAACTCGAAATTTTGTACATACATACTATGTATTTCGTTAGTTCCAGGTAAATGGAAAAATATGATAGAAATCAGGTGTGTCCTTCCTGTATCTACTGTAGTTCCTGAAAAGAATAATTTTACTTCCGGTAATGGTATTGATTATATAGCCTTAAAGTTTGATTAGTAAACACATGGGGGCTCGTGATAAAAGGCAAAGTACGTGGGCACTCTTTAGTCTTCTTCACGGTTAAAAAACGTAGCTCAGTATTTCATCTAGAGTATCATGCGATTGGCTTGCACTGACTGCAGTATATTTTTGAGAAATTTCAATTAAATATTCACCAGATCGGTGTTTCAAATTACTGAAGATACATTTAAAGATCTGGCGGCACCTAAAGAAACCAGTCCCATTGCTCACTCCGAAAGGAGTTTGATCTAAACTGTTGGTGACACACAGTGAGCAATTATTGGCCCAAATGAGCCTGTTTATCCACAATTCGGTCGCATTTATCGACTCTGTTTTATGTTTTTCGACAACTTTACGGTATCTCCATTCCGCCGATTATCATCAATTGCTCGTAACTTATGAAAATGAAATCATTTAACTACTCCAGCTGTTAATTTTATATCAAATCTCTCAGCCGGCTTAACTAAAATATTCGAAAGATAAAATAGCAATAAAGAAAAAATCTAAATGAATATTCAGAGATTTTATCGGATTTCGTGCTTCTATCAGGCAGCACCGTAAAATTGTTAAACACCGAAGAAAATGTTTCTTTCACGTTCGGAATTTTCTCTTGATTTTAATCAAAAAATTCCGTCTATCATAAATTCAAATCAATTGACATCTCGACGGTCGTCGGAGGAGTCGATCCGGTGGGTGCATATCGAAGACAGACGCAATACCGGCCCCTAAGTCGTTTGATGCATCGAGTAATTAAACATCAGAAATCGTAAATTTTCAATCAAGCCTCCCTTCGATTCGATGTCTGATGTCGATTTTTCCATAAATTCTTTGTTTACGAAAAAACACCAAGAAAATTCGTTTGGGTTTGATAGTGGTTGAGGCACTTCGATCTTCAAGTCGATCTTAAGAGCCACCCAGACTTGGGAAAATTATGACATTTTGGTGGCTTGTGAACAGATTTATGAGTTCGTGCGTTCGCCAATGATTTGTTACATTGTATGAATATTACTGGCCCGTAATTGAGCAATTCCCGCGGAGAGTTTACCATTCGGAAATGTTATTAACATTTTGAAAGATTTTAATGGTTGATGATACGACTTTATGATCGGACGGTTAAAAATTGATTTTTTCCGAAAAGATTCTTTAATTAAGTTCATAAATTCAATGAATGTTTTCAGCATAGCAACGATCGATAAAAACACCTTGAATAGGTTCAAAACTCACGTCAAGTATGACATCGATAACAATAAAATTAACTATAATGTGTTATTGTAAAGAATGCTTTGTAAATATCTTCAATTCTCGTGCATTAAAATAAAATAAGCTTACACGTCCACTTGAAATATTTTATTATTGCAAAATATAAAAGTTAATTATTCTAAAAAATTCAATGTATAATTTTCTAAATTTCTAGATCCCAGGAACCGCTTATGCTATGTTTCCACTGCCTCGTAATCTCGCGATTAAGAGAACGAGATTAAGCACTCAGGGACGTCATTTGTGGGGGGAGGAGGGAATTTGGTATTTTCATATATTGTATATAACAAATGTGTCAAATGCCCTGCCTGTCGCCCTCCTCACCCCACAAATAACGTCCCTGCGTGCTTAATCTAGTTCTCTTAATCGCGAGATTAAGGTGTAGTGGAAACGTGGTATTAGACTAGAAGACTGAAACTTTGATCTTATGTACAACTATGATAGTGGACCCCGTTTGAACAAAATGGAGTAAGGGGTGAAAGGAGAAATACAATGAGTCAGATATACTTGAAATCTGGAATTGAAACATTGTCAGATCCATCTCTTCTGAAACTTAACTAGTTATGATTGGCTTAAAGCATACTAAACCCTAGACCAAAACTAAAGTTTTATAGAAGGGTAGTGGGATAGTGTGGCGATGTTTGGTGATAAACTTTAGTGAAAAACTAAGAGAATCTCCGTACCAAAGGTACAAGAAAAACAAAACGTTTGATAGAGGTTAAGAAATTCAAAGGATGGCTGAGGTTAAATAGTTCAAATGATGGCTGAGGTTAAATAGTTCAAATGATGGCTGAGGTTAAATAGTTCAAATGATGGCTGAGTTTAAATAGTTCAAATGATGGCTGAGGTTAAATAGTTCAAATGAGGGCTGAGGTTAAATAGTTCAAATGATGGCTGAGGTTATATAATTCAAATGATGGCTGAGGTTAAATAGTTCAAATGATGGCTGAGGTTGAATAGTTCAAATGATGGAAACGGTTCTGAATTTTATATCTCGAGAATCTATAATGATAAAAAGCTGAAGTATTGACATTTAAATAGAGCTTCAGCAATGGCATGTTTGAAAAATATAATTTTTTATAGTGGTAGTATGATATGAGAGTGGGGGAGTTTTTCGTAACTTTAGAACGTCTTACGCTACAAAGTTGAAACTCGGTATGTATAAGTGAATCAACTAGAAAAGTAATTTAAATAATTTTTTTAAATATTCATTAGTGAGGGGGAACGATCAGTGAAAATGAAATTCATATATTTTTACGATTTTTTTCATATTTATTCGGTCTTCCCAAATATTGAGTTCATTTTTATTCCACGGCCTTTTGCTACCAACTATCTAGTCAAGCTTGATAGTGCGCCATTGCTATCATGATAGCGCGAAAGCTTACATGATGATAGCTTTGAGTTTTAGTAATTATCATGACATCAACTATCGCAAAAACTATCACCGTGAAAACGGGGCTTTAGGTGCTGTACACATTGCACACGACCGAACGAATTTTCCGGCTATGACCACTTACTACAAAAATATGTTGGGATGTATTTTCGAACAATTTTTGCTTAAAATAATTTAGCAAATATGCAAATAAGCTGCTTGGATCTAATCAATTTCATACTTAAATTCCATCTCATTTCTTAAGCTTGTATTACACTGTATGACCACGCTGTCAAATTGCAGTAATATGCAATGCGAAGTAGGCGAATACAAATAAATCTCACTGTGAGATTTATTTGTATTCAACAAAAACTGTTTGACAAATCAGTAGTTAGGTATTAATTATATCAATATTTTTATAAATGTGAGCTTAACATTTTATACGTAGAACAGCCAAGAGTCCATTTGGAACGTTAATTTTTAGCTTTCCAGTCGCATAACTAGTACCCACACTACAGGTCAGCATTAACTGGATTTCGGAATCCTACCCGAAAAATACAATAATAAAATTGCACCCTATCTTAGAAAATTGTCATGATAAGAATCGAAATTTTCAACAAAATCTAAAAATCGGTAGGTAGGTACTTAAAGTTTTAAAATTTTATGTCAAATTTTTTAGGACACAACTTTAAGTTTCCAAATTTTAAATTTCTTAATTTTTGGGTTGTGTGCTCTTTAAAAGCTAACCTAACAGGAGGATTTAAACCCAACCTTTCGCTAACCTTTCAAAACCATTTGCCGATAATCAGTTTTTTACCGAATATTATTACTCTTTTCTTAATAACTAATTTCCAATCACATGCCCCAATTTGCAATGTACTTGTCAAGATTCATAACTTCACTTTAACAAAAACAAAAAAATTGCAACAAAAATGCTACCATAAGCCAATCGCTTCCCACCCTCAAAAATATATTCACTTGCAAATATTTTTGATATAAATTACAGCTAAACTAGAGTAGAAATCATAAAACGAAGTTCACTTGCTGACTTTATATAGAGCATTTGTATATTTTAAGTAAACTGCAGTCACCTTTCTTTTGACTTACGATGAAGTTTTCTGTTGCACTAATTGTTGTTGCCGTCTTCGGTAAGTTTTTTTTGTTGAGGGAATTCACTTGTATGGAAACAATTAACTATCGTATGTTTAGGAGCTGTAAACTGTGGATATACTTCTGGAGGTGGTCACGGAGGAGGACATGGAGGCAGCTATGGAGGACTTCGGACAATTGCACAGGGTTCTGCGAACGAAGCGCACTCGGCTGTATCTAATCAGAATGCTGCAGCTCAACAGGCTTCATACATTGCGAAAAATACTTTGGCTCAACAAGCTGCTCAAGCTGCTGCCACAGCTCAAGCTGCTCTCGCTGGAAAACATGTCTTACTGCAAACTTTGGAACAACAACGTGATGAAGCTCATCGGGCTTTAGAAGGAGAAATCGCCCAATTGCAGTCCGCTAAGCAGGCTGCCGCTGCTGCTGCCAATACTGCTCAGCAAGCTAGCAAACATGCTGAACTTCTGCAGGAGGCTGTACAAAGTGCACAATCTTTAGCTCAACAAGCTGAAGGAGCTGCTTCTCATGCTGCTCAGCAAGTTTCAGCACAGAGCTCGATGGTTGCTCAAGCGAAGGCTAAGCTTCAAGATATCGAACGTCGGTTGGAATCAACTCGTGCTGATTTCGAAGCTACCAAGGCCGCTGCACAGAATGCTGCTGAATTTGCTCGGAAGGCTCAAAATAATGCTGCAGCTTCAGGAGCTCATTCCAGTGGTGGCGGTTCCGGCCATGGAGGTCACTCGTATTATTGATGCTTCTAAAGCTGCAGCAATGCTGAATTCAAGACTTTAGATATTTTTTCATTTTCTGAAAATATACTTTTATAGAAAACTTTATTTGTTTTCCTTAATTTGTTTTCATATTATATTTATCTCCCAAAAAGATACCTTATCGTATGATACAGCTGTGACGGAAGAGTTTTGAAAACCCTTTTCGTTAAATTGCTAGGGTTTGATTTTTTTTCTCACAAAGCCACCTGGCGTGGCGTTTTAATAGTTTATAGTTTAGTAAATAGTTTTGTTTTTAAAATCCATTATACCATCATTAAATTAACAGTAAATGGTTCAAGAGGACCTACATATCGATTTTGGGATGTAAATATAAATCGGTAAGTGAATTTCAAATGGAGTCTATGAAAATTTGAACGTTTAGGAAGGACCCAACCTATGTGTTTAAAATTGGAACTTACTTCAGAGCTTATATATAAGTAAATCCTTAAATACGAGTAGATCTCAGCAGCCCAGATGTCTTGATTATTCTTTAATAAGCATATTCATTTCTAAGTTAATTTTTTATAATTTATTTAAACATATTATTTATAATATATTTACACGTTTTCGGACTAGTAAACCCAAAAAAAATATCACGCCGTAGACGCCGTACTCCGTACCCCGTACGCAAAACCGTTTGAATGTGCGTAGATCACAAACTCCTTGAAATATTAAGTAGACATTTTTATAGTACGAGTGGTGTTTTGGAGTTGTGTTTGCTGTG
Source organism: Beris chalybata (assembly GCA_949128065.1). Lineage (NCBI taxonomy): Eukaryota > Metazoa > Arthropoda > Insecta > Diptera > Stratiomyidae > Beris > Beris chalybata. The sequence continues at coordinate 33,422,126 of OX421894.1, read as the reverse complement.
AGTTTGGAGGAGGGTGTATCGTTTTAGAAAAATTTGAGTTTCTAGATCTAAAAAACCGCTTATTCTGAAACTGAATGTTGGAACTTGTGTAGGATTATGATAGTAGACCCATTTGCAAAAAATTATCGATAGTACTTTAGGGGTATGGGAATCGGGAATTGGGGGATAAACAATTCGTCCAATACGCTGTGAGGTATGATGGTGGGGTGTGAAAAACTTTGAATTACAATATCTTCCGAATCTATTATGCTTGAAAGATTGAATTTTGCCAGTGGAGTAAATGTAATGTAAGAATGCAAAAAACAACAACAAACATTTTTCAAAAAATGAAGTTTTTATATCGCAAGAACCGTATCAAAAATAATCTTCAAAATTTTACAGGAACCAGTACTAGACCTGTAGCGGAGAAAAAATGTTGAGAGTGTGGTTATAGGGAGTGATGGTGGGAGGAGTTGGATATGTAAAAATTGATTTAAATTTCTGGAAAGCCGCAAAGGATAGGAAGCTAAAAACGTAAAACTGTATGGAGCCACTATTGAGACATCCCCGAAACAGACAAACAGCTGACCCATCAGTCAATCTTAGTAAACGTAAAAAAATCTAATTTTTCTATAGAATTTAATTGAAGTGTCAAATAAGCATCAGCTGAGCCATTTTTAACGGTTTAGCCAAGCTTTTAATAACTGTTATAATAGCAATGCTATGCTGTGACGTGAACATAGACGTAGACGAAGCAAGGTATTCGGATATGTCTGCCATTGAGAACACGGACACACTTAGACCAGTCAAAAAAGTCCGTTGTGTTACAACAGGCTCATAGAATCCGGCCCTGGTCGTCAAACTATTTAGAGCTTCCAATGAAGCACTGGATTCTCGTGACCTAAATTGCGGCAAGGTCACTTTGACAGTTGAAAAAGTAAGCTCCAAAATGACCTTTCCTTCTAACGGATAGAGCTAGACAGATATGTATGAAGGACTATCTCCTCAGTCCTCCTCCCGCTCTTCCTCCTCCTCATCCTCCTGCTCATCCTCCTCCTCATCCAGCTTCTATAGAAGTCGTTTGAGAAGAGGCCGAGTCTTTCAGCATGGCTTTTAATGCCCCATAAACCAATTTAAATATTTTCTAATATCTAACCCACAAGGTCATGTAAAGGGATTGCATATATTTTCTGGTATCATCTACGAAAAAGGTTATTAAAATATCACAAAACAGCAGAGTTTCATTCTTTCTTCCCGGCTTTGATCTGAACTAATTTAAAAATAAAGACACCTAACATTACCTATACAGCGATTCCACCAGCTGTCAAGGTGTTTCGGATAGCAGGCAAGAATACACCTTCTGAAGAGTCTATGCCTTCCGAAACAGCTTCTTCGGACCTAGCCCAACACAATTCTTATAGAAAACTGGCCTCTCCAGTGAAAGTTTTCCAATTTGTTCTGTCCTCTAGGACAGCGAGCTATCAACAGTCGGGGATTTCGTGTTGGGGTTCACTCCACAAAAACTTAAATTTAAAAAAGAAAGTCAGAGTTTAAGGAGGGTCACTATTTTGAATTGTTCATCGGGTACTTAACAACAATAAACACTAATGTTTAAAATCTGCAAAAATCATGCTCGAGTTGTCCTTGATGCGATAAACAAATTCTTTAAGTAATAAAATAAAGTTTTCTACAAAAATGTATTTTCAGAAAATCAAAATATAACTGAATTTCCCAGCTCTATATTGCTCCAGCCTTAACATCACTAATAATATGAGTGACCTCCGTGACCGGATGAGCCGTCACCACCAGAATGAGCTCCTGAAGCTGCAGCATTATTTTGAGCCTTTCGTGCGAATTCCGCTGCTTTCTGAGCAGCGGCCTTGGTAGCTTCGAAATCAGCACGAGTTGCTTCCAATCGGTGCTCGATGTCTTGGAGCTTGGCCTTGGCTTGGGCAACCATAGCACTTTGCGACGAGAGTTCTTGGGCGGCATGGGCAGCAGCTCCTTCAGCTTGTTGTGCTAGAGACTGTGCACTTTGTAAAGCCTCCTGCAAAATTTGAGCATGCTTTGCAGCTTGTTGAGCAGTATGAGCAGCAGATGCAGCAGCTTGTTTGGCCGACTGCAGCTGAGCGATTTCGCCTTCTAGAGCCCGATGAGCTTCATCACGTTGTTGTTCCAAAGTCTGCAACAAAACATGCTTTCCGGCGAGTGCAGCTTGAGCTGTAGCAGCAGCTTGGGCAGCTTGTTGAGCTAAAGTATTTTTCGCAATGTATGAAGCCTGTTGAGCTGCAGCATTCTGATTAGATACAGCCGAGTGCGCTTCGTTCGCAGAACCCTGTGCAATTGTCCGAAGTCCTCCATAGCTGCCTCCGTGTCCTCCTCCATGGCCACCAGAAGTATATCCACAGTTTACAGCTCCTAAACGTACGATAGTTAATTGTTTTAAATTGTTTCCATTCAAGTGAATTGTCCCAAAAAAAATAGCTTACCGAAAACGGCAATGACAATAAGTGCTGCAGAGAATTTCATGGCGAGATTAAAGAAAGGCAACTTGAATCTACTAAGAAAGACACAAACGCTACATATGTAAATCCGGCAAGTGAACTCTGTTCAGTGATTTCTGCTACAGTTTACGTGTAATTTATATCCGAAATTATTTTCATGGAAGATTTTTTGCTTGAATTTGTGCGGGTGGGAAACTTTTGGTATATGATAATTTGTTACGATATTTTACAGTATAGTTATGAATTTTAGTGAGTTAATTACAAATTAGGACATACGATTCTTAACAAGACAATTCTCTTAACGCACGTTTGGTAATAAATTTGAAGGTGTCTTTTTTTAAATAAAATATTTTTGCATAATAATGCCTCAAGTAGAGACTTACTGGCAACAGTTTACAAAGAAATCGGAATAAGTGGCGTTGAAAGTCGGCGTTGTGCAAGATAATAGTTGAACTCTCGAGATAAGATAACTGACAACTAATGGATTTGTTTGAATTTGCTGCTATTTTTGCTTTCCCAGAACTTGTGAGAATGTTTCGTGGAACTAGTAACTTGAGCACTCCCGAGACAGTGTGACCGTTTTGTCATTTCTCAGAGTAGAAAATTCGGTAGCAAAAATATTGTCTAAATTTTTTTTTTAATTAAATGGCGTTGAGTCATTACATGCTTATCAATCTGTTAGGGTAGAATGGGTAGCCCTGCATCATAGTTAGAAATAAGGTAGTATTACACTGTATGCCAGGCGGTCAAATATTTGACCATAAAAATTTAACAGAATTTGATGTCAAATATCCATTTGGAACGCTGCCCGAATACTATATTTCACTATCTGACACATTTGACAAAATCGTAAAATTTTCTTTTCGTGTCAAATTGTCAAACGCCATCAGGTTGGAACGAAATTCAGACAGATTGTTCCGATCTAAATCGAAGTGTTGGCAGACATCGCACAATCAAAAAAACCAAACTCCACTACATAAAATAATTAATTATATGATTATTGCTAATGTTCACAAGTGACATTTCCTATTTGATCCATTTGACACAATTGTTTTTCCAAAAATCGCAAACGGTCAAATGTGAACAGATTGATTGTCAAATGGTCAAATGGAACATTTTGTTTTGTTGTATTACACTACCTGACACCATTTTTGACAGGGGAAATGGTCAAATATTTGACCACCTGGCATGCAGTGTAATACTAGCTATACACCACCCGCCATTGGCGCACGCCCGTAAGTAAAATCTAAAAAGCGGAAGTAGTATTCTCTTTATTTTTCCTATCCATACGATCGCGTTCAGGAATCGTTAAAATACCGAGTAATGACGAACAGTCATTCGAAGAAAAAGAAAAATCGGTAACAAACTAATTTTATCCAACATTTTTGTAGACAAATTATCGATCGTGAACGTTACTAGGTAGGCATATTCATATATAGCGTGTAGTCTAAGGTGTGTTTTACGAAAGTGCTAGTTTTTTTTATTTAATTTTATTAGACATATTTATTTATTGAAAAAGAAAATATTCATCTGGTCAGAATCGGTATAATTGCACCATGAGCTTATAGGGAGAAATGCACTAGATTATTATACTTCTTTAGCTTGAACTCATGATCACAAATCTATGTAACATTCAAATTATTTTGATGCAATCAGAATAATTTCATGCTACAAACAGACAGCAAGTAACATACTTATATCAAATTTGCAATCGATTTTTAAAATTTTAATATCCATTGACTTATCAAAACTTGTATAAAACCATTGTATAAAACCATGGTATTTTCTATTATTTTTTAGTATAAAACTCGAAAAATATTTAATATATTTACTATTTGTTATTGCTACTTTTGTTAATATATTTAATTTTTTGCTTCAACTAATTTGGTTTTGGGTGGCTATATATTTAAAATGTATTGCCCGATGTACGAAATGCCGGACTCCACCGGAGTTGTTCACACTGCCCAGAATTGGCATCGTACTTGTCCGCCAAGACTTGTGGATCGGTATTCTTTTGGTACTGACAAACTACCAGACCAGTTTCATGCCAAGAATTGGCTTATTATTGGTGTCTTGAAAATGTTATAATTTACGAATACAACAAATTTTTCAATAACTAAGGTTTTACAATAGTTAGGTCGAAAAACGAAAAATCGTTAAGGAAAATTCGTTCGGTCGTATGCAACGTGTTTCACTGTTTGCATGAATTTTGAATTAATTGTGACTCTCTACCTACTTTGTGAATTGTGACTCTGATCCTGAATAGGCCTTAATAGTAAAATAAAATAAAATAAATAAATGATGTAAAAAACAGATATATATATTTTTATATGTATCAATACATATTTTTTTTGTTTTTGATTATTTATTTATTTTTTTTTTTTTTTTTTAACTATGATTTTATTTCCCTGTAAATATTGATTATATCTTTGTTTACAATATTACAATATTTCTCAGTACAATAATAATAGACAGCTATCGTGGGTAGGCGATTTCGAATGAAAGACCAGACACGTACATGAATTTTACATAGGATATGGTTTGTCAAAACATCATATTATTTTTGGGGTACAAAAGTTTTACGACTAATTTTACCAGGGTATCAAATTTAATTTGTATTAGGGAATTAAATAATAAATAATCGTCAAATAGGTACATTGTTTAATACAAAATAAAATTGATGTTAAAAAATTAAATTCAATTAAATTTAATAAATAATAACAATAGTAAATTTGTGTCTATGATATCGCCACAGAAGTGAAAGTGAATTCCATATGTGGCCACAGGGAATAAGTAGGTAAGCCTAAAAACTATTAAGAGCAGCACATATTTTCCTATTGAACTATTTCCGTAAATCCAGTTTTGTGAAAAAATTAGTTTTGTTGAAGAAATGTTTGTTGTTTCCCGGCGTCAGTGGAGTGAAACCCCGACACGAAAATACCGACTGTTGATTAATCGCTATCCTTGAGGACATGTTGGAAAACCTTCACTGGATAGGCAAGTTTATAAGACTTTGATGGATTAGGTCATCAAATGGCATAAACTCGTCAGAGGGTGTAACATACCTACTATCCGAAACACCCTTACAGCTGGTGGTATTGCTTAGTAGTATTCTACCAATTTCATTACCACTAATTATATTGGAGCGAAATTGAATGAATAATATCCCAGTTTGTCGGTAATGACTAACATGATAGCAGTAGTTCAAATGTTATTCCAAACTGAAGTATTAAAAACACAACAAATTTCAATTGTTGCAATTCAAAACACTTGTCGCGACGAGTCTTATGTTCCTTAAAAAAAGTATTACTTTTCGAATTTGAACTCTTCCGGACTTTTTAGCGAAAAATAATAATGTGTCACCCTGACCATTTCGGATATTCTTCTGAGTCACAACCAAAATTCGTTGTTATTATGAAAATAAAAATTGAAGCAGCAAACTAAAAAAACAAGAATTTAAAAATTGTTTCATTTTTAGATATAAGAATTTCCATTGGAACTAAAGAACTGGAAGAATATGTAAATTTCGTGAAATAAATCCATTGAGGAAATCCACTACAACTGCACTTAAAATGCAGAATAGCACATTGAATTAAAGTGAAGCACCTTCTGGTTACAACGGCTGCATAAATCAACATCTAGCCGCTCTCTACAAGGGCACTCGTTTTCCATACAGAAGTTCGGTTATAAAACGTTTCAGGTAAATCGCCTAACAACCTCGGCTACAATCTTATTGTAGTTTTACTGGCTTAGTGTATCGGCAGCCGGCACAATTAATTTCTGGCTTCCAGAAATCCGTGGGTCCAGAGAACGTTCCTACGGGCTCTCGTTCACAGCTAAGTTGGCCGATGCGATAGGATGCGAAAGGTAGAGCCTCCGAAAAAACAATGAGAGCAACATATTGTTGTATGGCGACCGTAAATGCGTGGGCCGCCGTACAACATTTGCGTCGGACATTCGCACTCGTGCATCCAAACCGCACGAAACGTAACAACATGTTCGAGTTATAAACAATATTGTTATATGTTTTGCATATTAACATGACGTATGGTCTTTTGTTAGATAGCTCTATGTACGGAACGGTTCGATTCGATTCGAATTCAATGGGTGGGGACCCGATCTTGGGGGCAAAAAGTTAACAACAGCAAGAAGTTATAGGCGTCAGGGCGTCAAGTTAACAAATTGTTAAGTCAATAATTCATTCGGTGGTTTTATTTAGTTATTGTTTTTGTTCGTTGTTGGAAGTTGTTGTGATGTCTGATCGCAATGTGGCTTTTTTGTAATTCGCGCGATCATTGCATTTCGAGTTAAGATCGTAGCACGTTTATCGATCATGAAATAAGTAATTCAAATACTAAACAGAAATATTTATTATATTCAATTTAAAAAGGAATTTGGTTTTGAAAGTGATGAATTTACGTTAAACCGGTTAAACACAAACAAACATTGCTTATTTATATCTTACTTACTTACTTACGATGGCGCTACAGTCCAGATCGGACCTTGGCCTCCTGATTTACAAATGTCAGTTATCTAAAATTTATGTTTCCCGCCTTTTGCTTAAGCTAAAAAATTGAAAGTTGTTAAGCCTGTATAGGGTGTATCAAACTTTCTGCCAAAGAAATTTAACCTAATGGAGGGTTAAAACCGGTTTATTTTGTGCTAAGAAGTTAGAGAAATTTCAATCATAGATTGAAGCAATTTTAACAGGTTGCTTCTAAACCAATTACCTTATTGTAACAACTTTGATCTTGATTAGAAAGATGGTAGCCTCCATTCCGAAAAATCTACGTAAAACCGCTAAAATTTCTACAAGTTTTAACAACTACCGTAGTAAGTTAAGCTATTGAAAACTAGTTTTATAGTTAGCGTAACTATTCTTTTGGTTCTACCAACTTAACTCAAGTTCTGATAAACAGGTAGTATCTTACGATATTGCTTGAGTTGTCGTATATATTGATTAAGTCAATTATATAATTTTTGTAACAATTGTAGATGTTTATTGCGAAAAAAAGAAACTTTAATATGTTTAATTCAAACAAAAGTTATGTTGAGACAAACAATGAAGTATAGTTATTATAACCAACACTGTTAACAATATAAAATTATTATAATATATGCTAAGACCTCGTAACTTCAAATCAACAAATTTTAAAAACTAAAACTTTCAAAGTGTTTTCTTCTATATTTTTACTTAAATTGTTTATGCAAAATTTATGAAAACGAATTGTTAAGAACCGTTATAAGATGCTGCTAAACAAAAATCTAAGCAATTTAAGTAAAAATTTAGAAGAAAAACAGTTTTAAAGTTTTAGGTTTAAAATTTGTTAATTTGGAATTACGAGGTTTTAGCATTAGGGTTACGTTATGCCACTTAATTGGGTTGGATTTTGTCCTGAGCCAAATAAACATATGAAGAGCCCGTGTAGAACATTTCGGTCAATTAATTACACTCGGGGCTGAATTTGGAAAAATGGTCAATTGGTTTTCACCCGTAAGAGTAATTACCAATTTTATCTCATCAGACCTAAAATTGTGAAAACGTATGCAACCTTCTTGCATATCCAAAAATCCAGAAATCAATTTTTGGCAGATTATGTGAATGTCCGAGAAGAGAGAAAACTATTCGATCTCTGATCAGATCTAAGAGGTATAATTCGTGAAGATATATGCATCCCGCATTCACTCCACTCTTGGGGTTGTATATCCAAAAATTGTGAAATTAGTTTCTAGGCAATTATATAAAAAGTCTGTGGAAGGAAATCCAAATTGATATCTCATCAAACCTGAGAAATATGTCGAAAACTGTAAAAAAAAGTATGTACTCTCCTCCTCTCCCTTTGGGCTGAAGATCTATAAAAAAGACTTTACATTTCTTTTTAGCGATTATATAGGAAGCCTGAGGGAATAAATATCAATTCCATATCTCCTCAGATCTGAGAAATATGTAAGAATTCGTGTAGATATATTATATGTAACGCCTTTACTCCATATTGGGGGTTGTACTCGTATATCAGAAAATCCTAAAATTAATTCGTGGGCGTTTATAAGAAATTTAAATTAATTTCATATCTCATCAAACCTTAGAAATGTGGAAAATTGTGAAAACGTATGCAACCCCGTTACACACACTTGTTGGTTGAATATCCAAAAAAACTGAAAGGGGTTTTAGAAAGCTAAGAGAAAACCCGGCGAATTCAATTAGATGTCCTGTTACACCTAAAAGATATGAAGAAACGTTGAAACGTGTTACCCCTTTATACTTAAGCGATTACAAGTAAGTCCGTGGTAGTGTAAAATTATTCGATAATAAATCAGGTCCGAGAAATATGACTGAATTCGTTACAGTTTCTAGGCATTTATGTGAAGAATTCTCAGAATAAACATTTGTTCAATATTTCGGAAGAACTAAGAGATTTGACAAAATTCGTGAAAATATATTGATTCGAACTTCTGCACTTCTCATATATTTAAGTTTTGTTGTTGTAAAAGATTGAATTACATATACTCACCAAGTTTAAACTTTCTATGTACCGTAAGCCGTGTAGATAGGAAAAGCAGGATATCCAACGATTTGTTTTAGAAAAATTCTTACAAAGTCCAAACAGTCAAACAGTTTATATACACAAATTTAATTTTTCGAATGTTATTATGTAAATCATGTTATAATACTACGTCTAAATAACCTTAAAATTTAATGGGTTTTTCTAATATATTTCAATTGAATCTAAAAAATTCTCAGAGTCCACGCACATACATAGTAGATTGCATTGAGAGATATCGCGATGCGTTACATGTAGTACAAGAAAAATAGCGCAAACTAACAAGTAAAGTTGTAAATTAAATAAAAGCAAAGTTGACAAATGTAATAATTGTATCAATTGATTGTAAAATTGATATTTTACTGGAAATCCCAGCGAACCCCCAGCTCGCATTATAAAAAAACCAATAAAAATAAAAAGATTATAAGAACTGCATCGAAGCATGGTATAAAAGTTGAAATAATTTGTTCAACTCTAAAAATTTCTTATACTTTTCTCTTTGTTGCTTCCATAGTATCGTCGGTCAGAAAAAGATTATCGATCAGCAGAAGATTTCATAATTCAATAGCGATTTGTACCGCAACAATTCTATTGAGCCGTAAATCGAAGTCTAGGATCACCGGACCAACCAGATCGTGATTTCTTTTCAAAGTAGCAATTGTTCGCTAAGGTCACAAATAAACTCGAAGAGCCTATAGGATCAAATACTAGCCGATATTTATTTTCTTTGCCTCTGTACGCAAAGTCCATTCAATTGATACTTTGAAGATACTAGCGACAAGGCTTCTTATATTCCATACGTTAATGTCATCACTTCACGACAGGACAGGGGCTCTAGCCTACAGCCTAGGTTGGAAGCCTTCGCAATGTTATGATTATGGCCGGACCCATCTTCAATACGACAGTTAAAGACCTGTCAATAAATCCATAAAATTTCATTTAGAACCTCGTCTCCGACGTGGAGGCTGCCCGGTCGGTCTGAGGTCCTACTGTTCCGGCACAATACCATGCATCATTGAATCAGTTTGACGCGCTTATAAAAATCTTTTCAGCCAAGACGCGGGCATATCTTAACCGTAGGTTGGTAAGGTGGTGCACTTAGCGTTAAACTGGTGCTCAAAGTGTTTCCTAATCTCAATTCAATTTATTACGTCGATAATGGTGTACTCTACCTTACAAGGGGAGTGTTACTCGTACAACGTATACAGGTAGGCTGTGTACCTTGGCAGGATTAGCTATCTACGCTAGTTTTTGTATTATGTGAAGGTGAAGTTCGGCTTCCTCAAAACCCAGCCCGAGATAATTCTGATATGAACGGGCAATCGGAAATTTATGGCTCCTGTGGAATTTATGTCTTCAATTGATTTCATGGAAATTTCTGATTTATTCTCACTTTGTTATAGCGAGTGGTGCGAAGAAGAGGCGTCCGATATCTTAAAGTTTATTGTCCGAATGGCTACTTGACGCCGCGATATGGAGATATCAAAATAAGAAAAAATAATGGAAAATGTTGGAGCAAGTATTCCGATAACAACCTGTACAATATTTTTGAATAGATTGTGATTACATATGGTAAATAGTCAGCATACTTAAGATATACGATGTTCTGCGAATGGATTGATTTTGTTCATGCATATACATACATACATATTCAGTGTCTTTTTTATAGCACCGATTAAGAATAAAATAGAAATTTATCAATTGTGAAAAAAAAATTTACTATCTCTTAACTTGCACAATCCAAAGAAAATTTTCCAATTTGTTTATTTTAAGAATAAAGCATTGTAATCGATTTTACAGACCGACTAACAGACTCCTGAAAAACTAAAACGTTTTTTTTTGTCTAACCGCGCGCAGTACACAATCTTCTTCGAAGGTGCAGAGCTCCTAACCCCTTATGAGCTATTAAGTTAATTCTATTACATTGGTCCTTCATTTGTTCACTTTTTGGAGGATGAAAATCTAGGGGATATGTCGGTGAAGTGTTTTAGCCGAAAGATTTCGATATGTCAGAAATGATAACATAATATGAATTACGTTTATCGGTCATACTCCGGAACGCGGTCAAACTGGTAGTATAACATCAATAATAACAATAATAGGAGGTTTTTCATGCAATGATAAACTGTTGTGTGCTGGCTGTTAAAATGAAAAATAAGGCCGCTATTCACAGTCGTCATAAAATTGGCTTTAAGTTAAAGCTGACTTTAGTGTCTTATTAATAATACGACACTAAAGTCAGCATTAACTTAAAGCCAACTTTATGACGACTGTGAATAGCCTAAAATTTTAAGTCCGTCCATCCGTCCGTCCGTCCGTTAGCACGATAACTCAAGAACGCGTTGACCTAGAAAGTTGAAATATTGTCACAACTTGTAAAATGGAAAAAGTAAGGCTAAGTTCGTTAATGGGAGATATCCTTCCAATCCTTCGGGTACCTCCCATACAAGAGTCCTTGAAACACGTTTTCCCAGTTATTGCTCGAATGCTTTAAGTTAGGAACTTGAAATTTTGCATACGTAAGGTTTAAAATGTTTGAATCGAAAGTTCCGAATATGATGCAAATCGAATGAGTCCTTCGTGTAGCAGCCTAGAAAAGTCCTTCAAAAATGTATGCTTTTTACTGAATTCACTATAACTCCAGAACGAGTTAAAGCAGGAATTTAAAATTTTACAGGAATTAGTTTTATACCAAAACCAAGACGGAGTTCATTAATTAGCGCCATCCGTTGACTCCTTCGGGTAGCTGTCATACAAAAGTCCTTAATAAACATGTTCACCAATATTGCACGATAAGTTTAGAACGCTTTAATTTACGACTTTGAAATTTTGCAAACATTAATTTTATAATAGTCGCAGCTGAAACTATTAATATGAAAAATATCCTATGAGTCACTCATGTAGTTGCCATACAAAAATTCTGTAAAATGTCCTAACTTACTTTATGGAAAGTTTCTACCTGTAAGTAAAAGGTCATGTAATAATTGCTTGTGCACTCCTCATTCTTTTGATATATTTCCAACTTAAATATAAATCGGAGTTCAGTATTTCATCTAGAGTATCATACGGTTGGCCTGCAGCCGATCGTGACTGCGTTATGTTTACTTTATTATTTATAACATTTACTTTATTATTTATAATACAGTATTGGTATTGATTTTCAAAAAAAAAAAAAATTTCCTGCCCTCAACTTTTTTTTGTCCACGTTTCATGACTAGTATACGTAGACACGAAAAAAGCAATAAAAGTGTTCACTCCGTCTATCCGCCGTACGCCGTACGTCGACCGCCCAAAATCCTTTGAAGGCTCGTAGCTCTAAAACCAGTGGAGCTATTAAATTAATTTTTTTTTCTAGGAATAGACTGGGTAGACCCCTTGAATTGACATTATTTTCAGAGGAGGAGGTGTGAGGGGGAAGGTGGGAGAAGCGTTTAAGACGAAAAATTTTAGTTTCTAGTTCTCAACAACCGCTTATGTTAGGAGACTGAAACTTGAAATTTCTATAAAGCTTTGATAGTGGACCTATTTGCAAAAAAAATGATGATATGGGTGAAGGGGTGTGGGAGTGGAGGGGGAAGCAATGCGTTCGAAACGCAAAAATGCTGAGATCGACACATTCTAAAATCCATATCTCTTAAACCGTTAATGGCAGGCAATTAAAACTTAACAAATATCTGTAGTTACACTAGAAGAGAAGATTGAAACAAAATTTTTTAATGGTGGTAGTGGCGTACGGGGGTAGAGGGTGAAATACTTAACATTACGATATCTCCCAAACCAATGGCACCAGAAAAACAAAGTTCGGCTGGTTGTATACTTTTTCATAAATTCCACCATGTTTCTCAGGTCTGATCAGATATCGAATATCTTTTCACTTCCCTAGGCTTGTTTAATAATCACCTATTTTTAAGTTTTGTTTTTTTCAACCTCTAGACCGCATCCCGGAATATGACCCAATTATATAATTCATATGTTACACCCTCTTCGAACCGCTTCCCGAACTTTTACTGTATTATTTATAATACAGTATTGTTATCGATTTTTAAAAAAAAAAAATTTGCTGCCCTCAAAAACTTTAGATTACGATATCTCACAAACTAATTGGACCAGAAAAACAAAATTTGGTTTTATTATAAAAATTAATAAATAAAGATTGCTCAAAGTAAAATATTTAAAGGGGGTGGAGGAGCACGGAAGTGGGAGGGATTAGAATTTTTCAAAAATAACACGTTTCATATCTATATAACAGTGTAAGATGGATGTTTCAAATTTTTACCAGAAGTAGGCCTAATAGAACCTAATTAGGGAAAAAAAAGGTTGGGGGTGTGGGTGTAGAGGGTGAGGGTGGGGAAGGGTGAGAAAGAAAAAGTTCTGATGCTTATATCTTAAGAATCTATAGTGATAGGAAGCTGAATCTTGGTATTTAGATAAAGCTATAGTAGTGGCATGGTGGAAAAATACATTTTTTTTTAGGGGTAGTATGGTACGGTGGTGGGGAGTGTTTTCCCTAACTTCAGAACGGCTTATGCTAGGAAGTTGAAACTCGGTACGTATATGTAAATTAACTAAAGAAGTAATTCTGATAAAAAACAATTCGAATATTCATTGGTGTTCAGAGGGGGGGGGGGGGCAAAAAAAAATATCGGTTAATATAAAATGCATATATTTTCACGATTTTCGTCATATCTACTAGGTCTTTCGAAATATTGAATTCATTTTTATTCTACGGATTCTTGATATGAATACCTAGAATATGTTTTCAAGATTTTTTGAAATTCGACCCCTAAGAGGGTGTAAACTGGTTGTATACTTTTTCATGAATTCAACCATGTTTCTCAGGTCTGATCAGATATCGAATATCTTTTCACTTCCCCAGGTTTGTTTAATAATCACCTATTTTTAAGTTTTGTTTTTTTCAACCTCTAGATTGCATCCCGGAATATGACCCAATTATTTAATTCATATGTTACACCCTTTTCTAACCGCTTCCTGAACTTTTTGTTAGGTTTTCAGTCACATAGTAACATACACTGCATCCCCGAATTGAACGCGTTCTGAACTTCTGCCGGAAAAATAATACAGTTGCGCCCAGACTGTTGGCAGATTTTTTATTAGGTTTTCAGTCACATAGTAATTGAACGCGTTCTGAGCTTCTGCCGGAAAAATAATAAAGTTACGCCCAGACTGTTGGCAGATTTTTTATCATGTCAAAGTAACTTCTGATTAAAAGGTTGTCCAAGCATTTTCATGATTTTCCTCATACTTGAATCTCTTTGGTCTAATCTTACTGCCACGAGCTCCTTAGATGAAAGTGCAAGAAATTGTTTTCAAGAGTTTTGTGTACTGAATCCATAAGGGTTTAAAAAGGATTTAATATAATTTTAGTTTTCTTACATTCAATCTTGGAGGTATAATATTATTGGACACATTTTCACGAATTCTGATACATTTTTGGATTAAATACCAAATTAAGTTTTAATCCCACGGCATTAAATAAAATCAAGTTCAGATTTTCTTTTTGGATATTCAACCACTTATGGAATGTGCGGGGCTTGTAAATATTTTTACAAATACCGCCATATCTCTGAGTTTGATATCAAATTGATACGTTTTCACGAACTTCACATATTCTGTGGGTCTGATATGCTATTGTATTGTTTTCTACATGAACGAGCTGTTATGTAATGACTGACCTACATGCGATATTCAATCAAATTATTATTTAATCTAAGAGGCACAATAATGAGAATGTTAGACTCATAAAATTTCAAATCAGTTTTCTAGCATCTAAAATTGTTTTATGATATTAAGGTTTTCGCTCATACTTTTATTGCTGTTGCTAAAATGTTCAGTAACGTCCTAACTGAAACTCTATCTGACAGTTTTTCATACAAATCTACCAGACCAAAAAAGCTTGATGAGTAGTTCAGTTAAATTGTTTCCATCAAAATAGACCTTATGTAGAGCAAATAAAATTATTTGGCAAATAGGATTTGACGATTACACTGTCTGACCTAAATTTGCCAGAGAGAATAGTCAAATATTTGACATGCCCTTCCGTGTAATATTGGCTATAGTGTACATACAATGCACTTAGAAAGATTCTAGCTGCAATGGTTATCATGGTGAGCCTCTATTTGCAGTTGTAGAAGTATTAAAAGAAGTAATTCAGCTAATCACAAATTTCAAGTGTTGGGATTATCAGCAATGAATTCAATTCTATCCATTTATCAATTAAAGAAAGAAAAGGGCATCAGATCCCACACCTACATATGCAATAGAATCCCGTTTCCTAAGTACCATTCTTGAATTTTTGGTTTTTAATCCAATAGACATCATAAAGCAGCTCTCTAATGTCTCAGAAAATACAAGAAAAGCCAAAGAATATATCGGAGTAAGTTTGAACTTAAAATAAAATCAGTTACATGAAAAGGCACGACGATCTGCCCACCTTAGCAAGGCCTTCAATCATTTTAAACCGAAAATGTCAAAACCGCAGCGAGGTAAGCATAGCCCTAAGGCTGGCACCTTAAAGACTCCATTCGCCTTCCTTCGAATGAAAAGTAAAAGCATCGCACAATGATTGACTACGGCAAGCGATCTTTAACAGCCTTTCGGTCTCGTTTCATCACCACGCTGATGGTGCATCGTCCTACATTACCCGGAAAACTTACAGGTTAGTTCCCTTCGAATTTACCTAGAAACTATAGGCACACACGAAACACACGATTTCATTATGAAGAACAGATGAAATAATGCAGCCCAGCTCCGATCGTAATGAATTTAGATTGGGGTATAGTTCGACACGTCTTATTGGCATAATCCCCGTGACAGACGCAATATACTGCAGAGTCTACAAAGTAAATGAGCTCCGTCCCAATAAGGTCTTAAACCGCGTGTTCATTCCATCCTCGTTATGAGCCTAATATCGGTAACTTACATTATCCAGACCACAAATTTAATAGGATTAAGAAAGAAATAAAATACATTTCCAGTTAAGATTTTACAGCTCAGCTTGATGACTATACGCTCGGGATGAGCTTAAGTTGAAGTCTGGCTTAAGTGAACTGAGTTCAAAGTTTTGATAGAGATTAAATGGGTAGGTGGGTACCCTGGTTTCGAATTATTGTGCCTGGAATTTTATGGTGGAGAATAGAAGCAAATGGCGATTAAGACGTACTACTGTCACTACTTACGGCAGATATTAGAAGATAAGCAGATATAAGCACTGACAAAATTGATTGGTGAGTATTTGAATTTTGATGTGGTTTGATCTAAGCCGCATATGAAACTTATTTTTTTTTTGGTTACCTTCAGCTTTTACGTTGAGTAAAGATGGAGTTTTGTTTGGCCAAAATAAAATAAAACAACTTGTAGTTTTTTTTAATAACGGAAAAAAATTCTGCTACATGGACATAAACGGGATATTTGACCTCATTTTTATTTGATGGAGCTGCCGACAAACTTATATGAGTATTAGGTATGTGTTTAGTTCAAGCCCAAAAATTTAAAAATTCTTAAAATTTTGTACACATGCTGAATCGAGAAAAATTTGCTACAACAAAAACTTCGTTTAAAACTTGAAGAAACTCAACTCAAAAAAAAAAATCTGCCAACAGTCTGGGCGCAACTGTATTATTTTTCCGGCAGAAGTTCAGAACGCGTTCAATTCGGGGATGCGCGGTGTATGTTACTATGTGACTGAAAACCTAACAAAAAGTTCGGGAAGCGGTTAGAAAAGGGTGTAACATATGAATTAAATAATTGGGTCATATTCCGGGATGCGGTCTAGAGGTTGAAAAAAACAAAACTTAAAAATAGGTGATTATTAAACAAGCCTGGGGAAGTGAAAAGATATTCGATATCTGATCAGACCTGAGAAACATGGTTGAATTCATGAAAAAGTATACAACCAGTTTACACCCTCTTAGGGGTCGAATTTCAAAAAATCTTGAAAACACTTTCTAGTTATTCACATGGAGAGTCCGTAGAAAAAAAATGAATTCAATATTTCGAAAGACCTAGTAGATATGACGAAAATCGTGAAAATATATGCATTTTATACTAACCGATAATTTTTTTTGCCCCCCCCCCCCCCCCTTCTGAACGCCAATGAATATTCAAATTTTTTTTTATCAGAATTACTTTTCTAGTTAATTTACATATACGTACCGAGTTTCAACTTCTTAGCATAAGCCGTTCTTAAGTTACGAAAAACACCCCCCACCACCGTACCATACTACCCCTAAAAAAAATTTATTTTTCCACCATGCCACTACTATAGCTCTATCTAAATACCAAATTTCAGCTTCCTACCATTATAGATTCTTAAGATAAAAGCATCGGTACTTTTTCTTTCTCACCCTTCCCCACCCTCACCCTCTACACCCACACCCCCAAACTTTTTTTCCTACTAGGGTTCTATTAGGCCTACTTCTGGTAAAAATTTGAAGCATCCATCTTACACTGTTATTGAGATATGAAACGTGTTGTTTTTGAAAAATTCTTATCCCCTCCACTTACGTACTCCCCCGCCCCCTTCAAAGATTTTACTTTGAGCAATCTTTATTTGTCAAGCTTTATATCCAAACCGAATTTTGTTTTTCTGGTACCACTGGTTTGGGAGATATTGTAATGTTAAGTATTTCAACCCCCACCCCCGTACGTCACTACCCCCACCGAAAAATTTTGTTTCAATCTACTCTCCTAGTATAACTACAGATATTTGTTAAGTTTTAATTGCTTGCTATTAACGGTTTAGGAGATATGGATTTTAGAATGTGTCGATCTCGACTTTTTTGCGTTTCGAACGCATTGCTTCCCCCTCCACTCCCACACCCCTTAACCCATATCTGTTTTCTTTTTTGCAAATGGGTCCATTATCAAAGCTCTATAGAAATTCTAGGTTTCAGCCTCCTAACACAAGCGGTTCCTAAGATCTAGAAACCTAAATTTTTCGTCTAAAACGCTTACCCCGCCTTCCCCCTTACACCTCCTCCCCTGAAAATAATGTCAATTCAAGGGGTCCACCAAGTCTATTCTTAGAAAAAATTTTAATTTAATAGCTCCACTGATTTGAGAGCTACGAGCCTTCAAAGATTTTGGGGCGGTCGACGTACGGCGTACGGCGTACGGGGTACGGCGTACAGACGGAGTGAAAATTTTTATTGCTTTTTTCGCGTCTACTAGTCATGAAACGTGGACAAAAAAATTTTGAGGGCAGCAAATTTTTTTTTTTTAAAAATCGATAACAATACTGTATTATAAATAATACAGTAATACCTATGTTAACGAAATTATAAAGAATTTTTTATTCAATTACTTTTTAATATATTAAAAAAGTTTTTATAATTAAACACCTTTTACTATAATTATTGCATTATATTATTATTTTGCTTGTTGCTTCTGTGTAAAATGACCCTTAATCAAAATAACAATAGTTATTGCATTCTGAATGTTGTAAAAAATCTCTATTAAAATAAGTAAATTAACTAAATGTACTACTTCTGTGTAAATTTACAATTCAGTAATAATAAACAAAGATTTGTGTAATCGCGAAAAAGAATAAGAAATAGGTGAAAGAGATTCAGTAGTTACACTGACGCCGTGCATAAAAGTTTATTTGCTTTTGTACAAAAAACAGATGCATCTGCATAGTGAAGAAAAACTCGAATTGCTTGTGGCGAAATCATTTTGAACAATAGCGCATAGGTTTCATTCTGATTCAAAGAATAAAAAACCAAAATCCAACACACGTTATTCACCTTTTTCTTGTAATTTGAGCAAACAAAGACTAAGTGATTTGAAAGATATAGAATTTTACATTTTACTTTACACTATACTTCATTTATTTTTAAACATCACTAGAGATTTTTATTATACAATTTTTTTTTCTTTCTTAAAGTAAATTATGATTAACATAAGATTTAAAAAAAAAATGGTTGGGGGAGGTAACCGCGAAGTGTGGGGATAGCGGTTCTTATTTACTAACAAAAATAGATTTTACTTTATTATTTTTCAATACTAAAGTATTGTGATCGAAATGAAATTTCAAAAAATTTAATATCCTGCAATTTTGTATTTTTACGTTTTAGAACTAGTAAGGTTCACAAAAATGTCCGTCTGTCCGCCTTAGACGCTGAACGCCATCCGCCGTAAGCCGTACGCAAGAACTGTTTAAAGGCACGTAGCTCTCAAGCCCCTTGACATATTGAACTGAAATTTTTATGGAAGGTAAAAAGGTGAACCCCTGTACGAGTGGTACATCTTGGAGGGTTCAGGGTAGGAGGGGTGAGGAGGGAAAAACGTTGTAGATCATTAATTTTGGTTTCTAAATCTCAGGAACCGCTCATTCTAGGAGGCTGAAACTTGAAACTTCTGTAATGCTGTTATAGTTTCCAAAAAATTTTGAAATTGGTTGAGGGGGAGGAGGGGAGGGAGAAACGATACGTCCAAAATGCTTGAACGCTGGAATTGAAACATTCCAACATCCATATATCCTGAACGATTGATGTCACACTGGTGAAACTTTGTAGTTATCTTAACAGATACCTACTTGGACATTGAAAAAGAATAAAAAATATAATCACACATCATACAAATATCTGTCTACTCAATTATCTCAGGAAAATAAAATTTGGTTTCGGTATATAGGATTACTAGTGAGTCTACTGAATATACATTTTTTGAGGGGGCCGTGAAGCGCGGAAGGGACAATCAATTTTCAAAAAATTATGTTTTAATATCATGAAACGTATGAGATATGCTCTTGAAAATTTTAGAGGAGCTAGGACTGGTACACTTAGGGAGAGGAAAATTTTTTCAAGGTACAGGAAGTGATGGTAGGTGAATAAAAAAAATCTGCCAACAGTCTGGGCGCAACTTTATTATTTTTCCGGCAGGAGTTCAGAACGTGTTCAATTCGGGGTTGCGGTGTATGTTACTATGTGACTGAAAACCTAACAAAAAGTTCAGGAAGCGGTTAGAATAGGGTGTAACATATGAATTATATAATTGGGTCATATTCCGGGATGCGGTCTAGAGGTTGAAAAAGAAAAAACTTTGAAATATGTAATTATTAAACAAGCCCGTGGAAGTGAAAAGTTATGTGATATATGCTAAAAAATATACAACCACTTTACACCCTCTTAGGAGTCGAATTTCAAAAAATCTTGAAAACACTTTCTAAGTATTCATATGAAGAATCCGTATAATAAAAATGAATTCAATTTTTGGAGAGACCTAGTATATATGACGAAAATCGTGAAAATGTATGTATTGTTTTTTTAAAAATATTTTTTTTGCTCCCCCTCCATCCAAACGCCAATGAATATTATGTTTTTTTTAAAAAAAATGTGCTTATTTAGGACTCCCGTGGCAGTGAAAAGATATTCGTTATCTGATCAGACCTGAGAGATATGGTGAAATTCATGAAAAAGTATACAACAACTTTACACCATCTTAGGGGTCGAATTTCAAAAAATCTTGAAAACCCATTCTAGTTATTTATATGAAGAATCCGTAGAAAAAAAATGAATTCAATATTTGGAAAGTCCTCGTAAATATGAGGAAAAACGTGAAAATATATGCCTTTTCTTTTTAATAATCATTTTTTGCCCCCCCTTCCGAACGCCAATGATTGTTCAATTTTTTTTTATCAGAATTACTTTTCTAGTTGATTTACATATACACACCGAGTTTCAACTTTCTAGCACAAGCCGTTCTAAAGTTAGGAAAAGCCGCCCCCCCCATCCCCGTACCATACCAACCCTAAAAAAAAATATTTTTCCACCATGCCACTACTATAGCTCTATCTAAATACCAAGTTTCAGCTTTATATCATTATAGGTTCTTAAGATATAAACATCGGAACTTTTTCCTTCTCACCCTTCCCCATCCTCACCCTCTACACCCCCACCACCAAATTTTTTTTCCCTACTAGGGTTTTATTGGGCCTACTTCTGATAAAAATTTGAAGCATTTATCTTACACTGTTATTGAGATATGAAAAGTGATATTTTTGAAAAATTCTTATCCCCCCCCCCACTTCTACGCTCTCATGCCCTCTTCAAAGATTTTACTTTGAGCAATCTTTATTTATCAAGCTTTATACTCAAACCATATTTTTTTTTTCTAGTGCAATTGGTTTGTGAGATATCGTAATCTTAAGTATTTTACCCCCGTACGACACTACCCCTACCCACAAATTTTATTTCAATTTACTCTCCTAGTATATTTACAGATATTTGTTAAGTTTTGATTGCTTGCCATTAACGGCTTAGGAGATATGGATTTTAGAATGTGGCGATCTCGACTTTTTTGCGTTTCGGACGCATTGCTTCCCCCTCCATTCCCACACCCCTTCACCCATATCATCAATTTTTTTGCAAATGGGTCCATTATCAAAGCTCTATAGAAATTCTAAGTTTCAGCCTCCTACCATAAGCGGTTGCTGAGATCTAGAAACCAAAATTTTTCGTCTAAAACGCTTCCCCCACCTTCCTCTCACACCCTTACCTCTCAAAAAAATCCAACTTCTAGGAGTCTACCATGTCTATTCAGAAAAAAAAAATTGGTTTAATTGCTCATAGGGTTTGGCAACTATAATTCCTCAAACGAGTTTGCGTACGGTGGACGGCGCACAGACGGACTAAAATTTTTTTTTGCTTTTTTGGTGTTTATTAGTCATAAAACTTGTAAAAAAAAAATTTCAGGGTGGCAAAGTTTTTTTTTTTAAAAGTCGATAACAATACTTTATTATTAAAATAATAAAGTATTGTTATAGAATTCTAAAAAATTTAAAACTGAATAGAGCTACTGAGAGTACGAATACATCAGAGAAATTATTTTGACAGGAGTACGGGGGTGGGTGAGGTTTTTCCTATCTCAGAAACGGCTTATGCTCGAAAGTTTAAAATTAGTACCTATATGTAGATATGCTACTAAAGTAAAATTAAAAAAAGCCAACAGTCCGGGCGCAACTTTATTATTTTGTGGGTAGAGGTCCGAAACGTTGCTAACATAGAGCTATATGTTTAATGGAGATAGCGTGCAGCGACTTTATTAAAGTCGGAGGTTTTCTCGCAAAGGACCGGCGATATTCACTACGCTACTATCAACATCTTACTCACATGTATGTTATACTCCGTTATTGAAAAGAAAAAAAGCCCAACCTTTAAATACTTCGCTACTATTTTGTGGTGTAGGGTACTATGCGGCTGACAACCTAATTCTAAGGCTATATGGAGCGTTATTTTCTAGGTTGTCAGTCGCATAGTAACCTACACCGCATTTCAGCAGTAAACACGCTTCGGACTTCTAACCATAAAATAATAAAGTGGCGTCCAGCCAGACTTCAGTAAGCTTTTTTGTATACGAAACCATACCAGATATGATCTTAACAATTTTACAGGAGTTTCGCTTCGTAGACCTCTAAGGGTGTAAACATTAACATGCTAGGAGCGATAAAGAGGTTGAAGGAAAAAAAGTCTGTTCTCTATTTCTCAAAAACTGCAAAGGATAGAAAGCTAAAAATGTATTAGATATACAACTACATAAAACCACTAAACTAAAATTTTTGATATGGTACCGTGGAACGGTATTTTCAAATAATGGCATTAAAATGGTTTCAAATTTTGTTGAAATTGAACCCTTGCAGTTCTATGTTGATATGTTGTTGAATGTGTTTCTGATTTCTACACAGCAAATAAAAAAGTTGCGACCAGTTTTATTTCTTTTTCGAGGTCAAGGAAGTCTTTAAAGACCATCGCAAGGCATCGCTCAATTTTTGAGCTTTCAATGATCGTTGCTGTGGCTACTACATATTTAGACATACATAATAGTTCAAAAACATTAAGTGGTCGCTTAGAAAACTGTTTTGATCTGGAACCGAAAGGATACTTTGTCATCGGTTTGCTTATCACAGGGTGTACTAATTTCCGAAACAAGAGGTGGTAATTCCAAAATTGTTTTAATATCCCTGGTTGAGTAAATTCCGTAAGTATTTCCTAACACCCATTTACGGGTATCTCGAAATCGAGAAATAACCATGGTTTTAGTAAGAACACCCATGGGTGGTAGCGGTGCACCCATGTGCGTTAGAAAATAAATTTTGTTACCTATTCAAATCAAACGCCCACATTGGTTGAGAAGCCCCATGTGTATCAAGACAAGAACACCGTACACTGTACAGCAATAGCGATTGAGGAACTTTAATACCGCACTCGTGGTAGTTGAGGAAGTACACCCATGAGATTGGTGCAACAAATACACCTCACAGTACACACAATTGATTTGTGCGATGTGCGTCAGTGAAATGTTTTTAAATAACTGAAAAACTCAATGCATACGTAACAGGTAGGCTGGAAAAAGGATTGGCCAAGCAATTGGACTTGAGTAAAATTGAAATCATGCTTCAAGAAAGTTTACGCACTTATGTGTCCTTTGCATTAAGAGCATATCATGTTGCCTTCAACTTTGCAATAGACAGTTCTTAAGTTTATTTAGTGTTTGGATGAAATTTAAAAATGAGCTTGTATTGAGACGAATTCGTAAGAACAAATCATTCATTTCTTATATCCACTTTGCAAAAAAATATCATGCCATACTCCTACGCTAGCTATCTATTATGATAAAATTTACGATCAATACCCTCATTTCTACTGCAATCGAACAAAAAACATTAATTAAAAAAACTAAACTATTATTTCACAATACTTGTCCGGACATAGGTAACTACCAATTATGTCCCACCCAACTAGAGTGTCAGCAAAAAAATCACGCGCCACTTTAAAATATTTTTGGAATATAAATTGCAGTAAAATGTGAACAAACATTAAATCCAATCGACTTCTTCAGCGTACACCACAGACTTGTACCTTTCATTTACCTCACGATGAAATTCACAGTCACACTTTTAACCATTGCCATCTTTGGTTGGTTTTTCTTTCTACGATTGTTTACGAAAATACTTAACGTTTTTCTACAGGTGCTGTAAACTGTGGATATACTTCTGGAGGTCATGGAGGTGGACATGGCGGTGGACATGGAGGTGGTTACGGAGGACTACGTACAATTGCTCAAGGATCAGCAAACGAAGCACATTCGGCTGTATCGAATCAGAATGCTGCGGCTCAACAGGCCTCATACATCGCGAAAAACACTCTAGCTCAACAAGCTGCCCAAGCCGCTGCAACAGCTCAAGCTGCTCTTGCCGGAAAACATGTCTTGTTGCAGACTTTGGAGCAACAACGCGATGAAGCACATCGGGATCTCGAAGGTGAGATCTCCCAACTGCAATCAGCCAAACAAGCAGCCGCTTCAGCTGCACACACTGCACAACAAGCTAGCAAGCACGTTCAAATTCTCCAGGAGGCGTTACAAAGTGCCCAGTCTGTAGCTCAACAAGCTGAAGGAGCCGCTGCTCATGCTGCTCAACAGGTTTCATCGCAAAGCGCGATGGTTGCCCAAGCCAAGGCTAAACTCCAAGATATCGAGCATCAATTGGAAGCAACTCGTGCTGATTTCGAAGCTACTAAGGCTGCCGCCCAAAAGGCTGCAGAATTCGCTCAGAAAGCCCAGGCTAATGCTGCAGCTGCAGGATCGCACTCCAGTGGAGGTAGCTCAGGCCACGGTGGATCATTTGGAGATGATGGAGGACATGGATATTACCATTAATGCTTTTGCTCGACTGCTTAACAGTTGTTTGTTGTATTAAAATTCATTTTATAAGAAATAGTTGTTTCTTAGTTTTGAACCCAATGCGTGCTTTCAACTAGAATCATTTGTTCTTAGGGTGATATTATAATGAATGCGATGCGCGCGACTCACGTGATACTCTCGCGTCCCTTGTGCCATATCGCAAGTAGCTTGCTACAACTATCAGACAATATCAGGACGTTCGGCCGAAAGTGCATGTCGGATTCAAAACCCCTAGCACCGACTACGTACCTTTTGTACGGATCTCACACTGAAAAAGCTCTATGATTTTTATGAAAATTTAGTTCTTCCGACTAAGCTCACCTCAAAATCACAGTAATCGAGACTTATGCAGAACATACGTCAATTGAAAAGCTATTCATAAAATATTTAAAAATGTCCACAATTTTTAGAGTAACAATATTATTGTTAAGTGTCATTGGAAATCTCGAAGGATATCAATTTGTTTTAATACGGAAAGAATTAAGCGATCTTTGCTTAAATAAAAGTTTAAGTAATTTTGTTTAATTTTGAAATTTTCTAAATTTCATATATGCAAGTTTTCATTAAAATTTGTATATTTAAACCGGCAAATATGACTGTATTAATATATCTCCCTGCGCAATTCGTAGGATGTGCTTCTGCTAAATAAATATGTATACATATTTGAACTTTTAAATTGCAGTAGTTAAGAGGGCAACAAAAAGAAATGATATCAAAAAAAAACATTTAAAAAAATGTAAAACAAGGTGTCGGGTCCAACAAAAAGTGATGATATTCACAGAGTCGGCTTTCTTTCTATTAAATATATCCACTTACGTTTGTATACGAATTTGTGATATTAATTTTCTCAAAAAAAACGACAATCGCTCCGAGAAATATCATCCTCCGAATTTTCCAGACTAAAAGCAACCGAAAAGTAAGCTTTGAACATCATCATTTTGCCATACGACGAGCGATTGTCGAGTTTCTTGAGAAAATTAATATCACAAATTTGTATACAAACGTAAGTGGAAATATTTAATAGAAAGAAAGCCGACTCTGTGAATATCATCACTTTTTGTTGGACCCGCCACCTTTTTTTACATTTTTTAAAATGTTTTTTCACAATTACTGAAATGTTTCGTTCGCACAGGGATCGTATTTGCTTGGTTTTCCGCACTCATTATTAACCTTTCGCCATATATTATTGTGAAAAATGTGAGAAACGAAACCGTTACTAGTATCAAAATCAACGTACGCACTTCGCGAAATTTCAAAATTAACAGTCAATATCTGTTTAACTAGTAACACTCACTAGCATGCATTACAGTCAGCTGATATGGCGTTGGCTCAAGTGCACGCAACGACTAAACTTAATTTCACTATGTACTAGAAAAATATTTTAATCAAAACTTCGTTTTAAATGGGGTATTTGAAAAAACCAGCCTCCTAAATACACAACGTGGACGTTGACAATGTGTGCACAATGGACGTAAAGTATTACACTAGTTTTAAAAAATATGTGGTAAATTGTCCAAATAGTTCGCTTTTTACTTGACCATTCAGACCTCAAAGTCTAGATTATTGCGACTAATTTTTCTAGTTTCTTCCAAGTTTGGATAAAAAAAATTAGCTTCATACCTACATGGGAAAAAACTCAGTTGTGTCTGTTTTTTGCAAAAAAAAAGGAATCCTACTTTTTCGGCGATTTCGCTAGTTGCCATATCCTTGTCAGCCTAATTCAAGACACGAACCAGAATTTATCTCGAAAGGACGTAAACAGAGAACAAAATTAACAAAACTAAAGTTGGATTAACATTTAAATAGAATCAGTTATCAGTATATTTGTTGGGTAGATAAGTAAGGTTAAATGGAATATGATACTGAAATACACTTCCAGTTCATTGATCGTTATTAAATAAGTTCATCTTTCAAAAATTGCCTAAAAAATAATATAATAGAAGTGGAATTCCAGTGTGAAAAATGCTCTGCGGTTTAGGCGAAAAATGTTGCTGTCTTTATTCGAAGTATCGCTTATGCAATGAAGATGTACTAAACAACAATTATTTTTTTAGAACGGCTTAGCCTAGAAATTTGAAAGTAATATTTTCCAGAGAAAAATTCCACTGTGAAGTGACGTGAAGCTGTGGCGTTAAAATTTGTGGTTTTGTATTTTTGAAATCTTTCTATGTTGAAGCGCCAAGAAATTGTTGTCAAAAAATTTTAATGTTCAGCTCCAAATCATAGTGTGGTGCTCAGTCAAAATTTGACTATGTTATTTCGCAGGTGTCTACACAAACATTTTTTTTGTAGAGTTACAGTAGAGTTGGTCGAAATAAACAGAACAAAGATAAATAACATACAGTAATGACACAAATTATCAAAACTTATAGTGCCCACCATTGCGTTAAAATATATCTTTTAATTGTATTTCATTGAACTATCTACTCGGCCCTATGTTCAAGTTTAAAATCTTTATAATAGGTATAGCGATGACTGACAAAATTATAGAGCTGCAGTATGGAATCAAATTGCAAAACAATAATTTATTTGAGCAAAGTATAACTGAAATAACCCTACACATCTGTAAAAAGACATCTGTTAGGCAATAGAGCGTTTATTACCACATTGTTTAAATCTGTAAGAATCTATCAGATGTCCTGAAGTTGGTTTGTCAATAAAATTCTTTGAGAAGCATTATGTGAAAAATATATGTATCGAGTTAAATGCGTCCCGAATCTTGAAAATAAACCAGTGAATGCCACGTTATTTAAATAACTTTTCTTTCAGAGCCATCTATTTATTAAAAGAGATTTGATAGTTTTGGTACTTATTACAAAATAAAAAAATCTGCCAACAGTCTGGGCGCAACTTTATTATTTTTCCGGCAGAAGTTCGGAACGTGTTTTATTCGGCGATGCAGCATATGTTACTATGTGACTGAAAACCTAATAAAAAGTTCGGGATGCGGTTAGAATAGAGTGTAACATATGAATTATATAATTGGGCCCTATTCCGGGATGCGGTCTAGAGGTTGAAAAAGAAAATACTTAAAAATAGGTGATTATTAAACAAGCCCGTGGAAGTGAAAAGATATTTGATATCTGATCAGGCGGTGGAATTTATGAAAAAGTATACAACCGCTTAGGGGTCGAATTTCAAAAAATCTTGAAAACGCTTTCTAGGTATTGATACGAAGAATACGTAGAATAAAAATGAATTCAATATTTGGAAAGACCTAGTAAATATGACGAAAATCGTGAAAATATATGCATTTTATTCTTACTGATAATTTTTACCAATAAATATTCGAATTTTTTTTTATTAGATTTACTTTTCTAGTTGATTTACATATACGTACCGAGTTTCAACTTTCTGGCATAAGCCGTTCTAAAGTTAGGGAAAACACCCCCAACCCCGTATCATACTACCCCTAAAAAAAAATTGTTTTTCTACTATGCCACTACTATAGCTCTATCTAAGTACCAAGTTTCAGCTTTCTATCATTTAAGGTTCTTAAGATATAAGCATCAACTTTTTCCTTCTCACCCTTCCCCACCCTCACCCTCTACACCACACCTCCAATTTTTTTTTCTACTAGGAATCTATTGGGCCTACTTCTGGTAAAAATTTGAAGCATTTATCTTACACTGTTATTGAGATATGAATCGTGTTATTTTTGAAAAATTCTTCTTTTACTTTGGATAACCTTTTTTTATTAAGGTTTATACTCGAACCAAATTTTGTTTTTGTGGGGCAATTGGTTTGTGGGATATCGTAATCTAAAGTTTTTCACCCCCCACCCCCGTACGCCCTTACCCCACCAAAAAATTTTGTTTCAATCTACTCTCCTAGTATAACTATAGATATTTGCTAAGTTTTAATTACTTGCCATTAACGGTTTAGGAGATATGGATTTTAGAATGTGGCGATTTCCACTTTTTTGCATTTAGGACGCATTGCTTCGCCCTCCACTCTCACACCCCTTCACCCATATCAGTATTTTTTTTGCAAATGGATCCACTATCAAAGTTCAATAGAAATTCCAAGTTTCAGCCTCCTAACATAAGCGGTTGCTGAGATCTAGAAACCAAAATTTTTCGTCTAAAACGCTTCCCCACCCTCCCCTCGCACCCACACCCCTCAAAAAAATCTGACTTCAAGAGGTTTATCATGTCTATTCATAAAAAAAAATCAATTTAATAGCTCATAGGGTTTCGGAACTATAACGCCTCAAATGAGTTTGCGAACGGCGTACGGTGCACAGACGGACTGAAATTTTTTATTGCTTTTTTGGTGTTTATTAGTAATAAAACGTGTAAAAAAAAATTTAAGGGTAGCAAATTTTTTTTAAAAAAAAGTCAATAACAATACTTTATTATTAAAATAATAAAGTAATATATGTATCGAGTTAAATGCGTCCCGAATCTTGAAAATAAGCCAGTGAATGTCACGTTATTAAAATAACTTTTTTTTCAGTGCCATCTATTTATTAAAAGAGATTTGATAGTTTTGGTACTTATTTCAAAATAAAATAAGGAAAAAAATTATTTGATTTACTATTTATTTAATATATACCGAGAACAAGAGTATTCGTATACATATATGATTAATACAAGCGGATACCTACTTCTTGCCACCTGTAGATAGTATTCCATGAAGATCATCTGAAAATAAAAAAATCATCTCAAATTATATGTGTGGAAACACGTGCAAAACTACTTCATTTTTTTAAGCGGAAGATGAAATTCCAACTAGTTCATTTAATGCCCAGTTGGTCAACTCTGTACTAATTTCGCAGATATAAAACAGATAAAAACATATTCTCTTGTCTGCGATACCCTGCCAAAAGCTTACAAGACAAATGAGCCCAGAATCCCGAAGGGAAATCGGTAATTTTCACGACAAGTGCTACCCCAATAATTGTTGGGGTAGCACCATCTGTTATTTTCTAGATTGTATATTTCATAGCCATTAGTAATGCATTAAATAGAAAAGGGGAAGTTTACAGGCGTACAATAATGACGAATTCAAAAATATGGACGAACAATTTAAGTTACAGAACACAAGAGCCTCATACTCCTTAGTTAAAAGCGAGAGTAGAGGACAACATTATAAGTAATGCGGAAGAGATAAAATTAAGATGGGAATAATATTTTGAACATCTTCTCAACCCGAGTCCATCATCCGCACGAACTGCAGCAGCAGATATAAGACCAACCGAGGTATCAGCTGAAGAAGGATCCCTTTCGAATCCTCCTACACTTGAAGAAGTAAAAACAGCCCTGAGGAACCACCCAAGCAATAGAGCCGGTCACTGATCAAATTCCAGCTGAACGTATGAAAGCCGGCGACAGCTGCATAACACATCTCCTACACAGATTGATCTCGGACATATGGATGCAAGAAGCACTTCCTGAAGATTAGCGCAGGAGTATCATATATCCAATTTATAAAAATCCCTGTTGTGTACGTCTTATAAGATCTTGATGAAAATTCAAGAAAACAGAATTAAACCCTTTGCTTACAAAGTAATTCGTGAATACCAGAGCAGATTTAGGATGCGAGATCGACCGCGGAATAATATTCACAGTTAGACAGGTGCTAGAAAAGTGCTGGGAATTTAACATTGTTGTGCACCAGATATTTGTGGACTTCAAACAGGCATACGACAGTATCAACAGGCGCGTTCTGTAGGAAATAATGAAGGATTTTAGAGTTCCACCGAAACTGGTTCGGCTTACAAAAATGACAATGACCGATTTTCTGACTTCAAGCTTTAGAACTAACAACGGAACGGGCTTAAACAAGGTGATGGCCTGGCACCAATACTTTTCAATTTGACACACGAATTTGTTGCTCGGAAACTGCCCGTTGACACCAAGGGAACACTATGCTTAAAATCCACACAACTAGTAGCATAGTCCGACGCCATAAATACGAGTATACTTGCAAGGTGCCAACGAAATATTTCTAAACCTTGACTCGGTAGCATGGGAAATTGGACTACGTATTAACGAAAACAAACCGAAAACCATGAAACAAACTAGGAAAAACATGCCAATCAGTAAAATATTACAGTAGGAGACGTCAACCTAGAAAACGTAACTAGACAACTTTGTATATATCGGACCAAATATATCGAAGAATGGAAGCGAACTCGTCGAAATACGATGTGTTATTCGGCAATCCCAATAATTAAAAACAAAAATGTGCACAGAAAAACTAAGCTTAAACTATACAAAACAATACCTGTGCTAGGTATATGCTATATGCCATGGCAGCAAAACGTGTGCATTGAATCAGGGGTCCGCAAAATTAGTTAAAGCCTTTGAAAGAAAAATCCTCAGAAGAATCCTCGGACCTCTGAGGGAAGACTCGATCTGGAGAATACGATACAATAGCGAGTTGTATGCCATCTTTGATAACCCGGAAGAAAGGGAAAAGTTTATGGATAAAGATAAGTTGGAAAACCACGAAAGCGCTGGGAGGACTCGATTACGACGATTCTACGTATAATATTTTAGGTTATTATACGACATACGTACATTCTTTCTACGTATAACATTCTGTTCACTTGTGCGAGTGGTGCAACATATATTCTCGAGACCGGCAAACTTATGAGAATTCATAATTTTTCACCCCATCTTAATTTGCACACGTAAACCGTGTCAAAAGTTGTGCACTTTTACATGTTTGTAAACGTTTCATACTTTAACTACCTCGGGATTTTAAACACGATATTCTTGATTCTAGTTCGTGGCAAAAGTATACAAAAAGTTATCAAAATTTCCTTAGTTTCATTACCTGTATTTTGTATAGAAAGGTCATTCCGATCAAAAGTAATTCTGTGCTTAATGCGTTGCAATATGATTGTGTACGCGTCTCGGATTTCGACATATCTCTTAGGTCTTTCTATTTCCATAAAATTTTTATATACGAATAGTCGCATAAGAATAAATTTCAGCAGTTTTATTAATAGTCAATTTTAAACGGGGTATATCGTGTTTGTTAACGTCTTAACGAATTCCGACATATTTTTTAAGCCTAATTAGGAAAACGTTAGGAACGCGTTTAATGGTGAGAACTGTTGATTCATCATATATTCCGTGTAGTATCCAATTTTTAAGATGAAATCAGATTTAAAATTTTTTTTCGTCCTGATTCCTTTCTTAAAATTCTAGATTAATAAAAAAAACTCTGAAAAAAAAAATCCAAATTTGTTCACAGTAATTCAACAATGTTTTGGTTTAAAAACGTACGTACAAATGTGTTAACCAGTAAGAAACATTGTTGGAAGAAAGAATATTTCAAGGACTCGAACAAGGAAAGCCGAAATTAGGTTTGAAGACGTACTCTGCGATATTTCTATGAACTTGTTTACGATACTCTTTACTTTCATGAGCGTTGAACTTTCTGTTAATTGTTTCTTGTGTCAGTTAGTAGCACTCCATCACGATCTTAATGATGGGGATCGTTTGTTTCCGTTACTTTTTTGAAATTCATACATTAGTAGGTTTCGATTGTGCAAGACTATTTTTTAAGTTAAAACTAACACTCGCCACATTTCCGACTAAATTCTCTTCTAAAAGTTATAAGATCGCTGGAAATAGCGTAACCAAATTCGTAACGCATTTCTCTATTACACGACGAATAAAATTAAGTGACAATCGCTTCCCACCCGCACTAAAAAATTGTTTTGAATATAAATTACTCGGACACTAAAGCAAATAGAGCATTGCGCTTTAGTCACTTGCTGGACTTAGTACCTCGTGTAACTTTCTTTTACTTCATTATGAGATTTACAGCTGCTGTTGTTGTCATTGGTCTCTTCGGTAAGTCTTCACTTGAATGACTGGAAAATTTTTGCAAAAATTTACCTTCCGAATATTTAAATTGTAGGCACAGTGAAATCTGAATATCAGAGCAAAAGTCATGGCGCCGGATACAGTGGTCTGAGTTTAATTGCTCAAGGATCCGCGAACGAGGCTCATTTTGCAGTTTCCAATCAGCACGCTGCTGCAGAACAAGCGTCGTACGTTGCCAGAAACGCATTGGCTCAACAAGCTGTTCAAGCTGCCGAAACAGCTCAAGCTGCACTAACCGGCAAGCATGTGATACTAGAGGCCTTGGAGAAGCAGCGCGAAGATGCACGTCAGGAAATTAAAGGTGAGCTAGCCCAAATAAAAATGGCTAAAAACGCTGCTTCTGCTACAGCCAAAACTGCAGATCATGCCGCGCAATATGCAGAGCTCGTGCAGAAGGCATACAACGGTGCTCGGGATTTAGCTCAACAAACTGAAAGAGCTTCAGATCACGCTGACCAGGAACTATCAACGCAAAGTTTAATGGTAGCAGAGGCCAAGGCCAAACTTCAGGAAGTCGAATACAATTTGGATGAAGCGTTGGCGAATTTCGAAGAAGCTATGACCGCTGCTCAAGAAGCTGCTGACAGGGCTGAAAAGGCCATAAATAGTGTAGCACATTCTATTGATTACAGTCATAGCGATATCTTTGGGCTTAGTGAAGGTCACGAAAGCCTTATATATTAAGTTAAATGTGAAGCTAATTTTAAGTACCACCTTATTGTTATCTTGTGTTAAATTAAGTGATAGATATTAAACTTTAAATTATTGAAAATTCAGTTTGATTTGAATGTTAGACTCCGCTCCATGTGTCATCGATAAAAAGAGTCATGTCTTTCGATCTTTTAAATTGAATTAATGTTGAACGTCGAGAGGTTCTTCAATTTTTCTCTTAAGACTCTGAAGTACATGGAGTTAAAAATTAGTGAACCTCTTCTTTCAAATATTATTCTACTAAGTCGTAATTTGTGTATGGTATACATGTAAGAAAGGCTGTGAACTTTGGAAGGCCTTGTTTAAAAAAATTACGTCTGGTACAATGTGATGAACAAAAAAAAACGGTCGAAAGCGTAGAAAGCGATGAGGAAAAAAAGTCATTCGTCTAGAAATATATTGCAGCACTGACTTCCGAACGTTAATGAATGAATAGAAACGAACTAGGAACGGGACTGACTGCGAACTAGTTCGTTCATTTCAGAACGCTTTTCTGAACTAGTCCGTTCGCGAACTACACAAGCCTACTTTTGAGACATATCTCAACGTCTTCGAAGTTACATTTCGCAGAAAAGTATTTTTTTGGACAGAAAAATGTCACACCTACTGATAATCGGACTGTTGGGAGATGTTTTTTATTTATCTCAATAAACATAGAAGGTTTTTGAAATTTTTGAAAACATTGAACAATATCTAAAATCCCCTGAGGGCTTAACATCGAAAACTGCTTAAACCCCTTTTATGTTTATGGTATTTACAAGTGAAAGTGAATTTGATATCTTATTAGACTTAAAAATAATATCGGCAATTTTTAAAATGTACACAACCAATTTACACCCTCTTATAAGCTAAATTTGGAAAAAAATTTAAAAGCATTTATAGGCGCTTAAAAAGGAGCCCGCAGAATGAAAATAAATTTGATAACCCGACATGTTTTAAAGATAAAACGAAACTCATGAAAATGTGAACAATATTATTTTGGCTGATTTTTTTTATTTTGATTCATCTCTCTACGCAAATAAGAATCTTTTTATTTCTGCCTTAATTACTCTAATAGTATATCTACATATGAGCCGTTGTATTTGAAAGTGGAATAAGTCCATTTTGAAAAAAATATTTTTTGTGACATTGTAACATTATTCTATACAACACGAAGCAACTTTCTGAGAATCTGTTGATGCGATTGTTTCATCACACTTTTAACAAATACCAGTAAATTTTTCTGAAAGATGGCATAAATATTTTTAAACATGTTAAAACGTTAACTGTTAAGCATGTCGATTTGAAAACGAAATGGACTTATTCCACTTTTAAAATCAACGGCTCATATACGTACTAAGTTTCAATTTTCCAGTACAACCCATTTTTAAGAAATAAAACTCGTTCGAAACTTTGTACCTTTCTACAGCGATCACAATTTTTTCTAGGATACCTCTGAAGTGTCTCAATATAGTCATGAATTTTTAGGATTCTATCGTTAGCAAGTTTTGAGAAATACAAATCAGAAGTCTTTTCTCCAACCCACCCACTCTTAACATCTTCCCATTTCCGATCAATTTTTGACCTGCATAAATTTTAAGAACGTATCTGTTACGGTTCTTGAGATATTAAATTTATTTTTGAAAAATAACTCTCTTTTCGTGCTATACTTTTCTCTAATAAAGTTTAAATTCACCGAAGGCTGCTGTTACTTCAACCAAATGTAATCTTTCTTTTATAATTAGTTCGGAGATATTGAAATCGAAAGTTGTTTAGACCGACCTATTTTGTAATTCATTAAATTTTTGTACACTTCTTCTGTTTTCTATAAGTCGCTAGTTTTAAACCAGATCGACGGACCAAAATGTTCATAATTTTGCCTTACAAGTCATAGTTTTGCCACCTTCTTAAAAAATATTGTATGGATGCCGTTGTATTCAACCCGTTTCAGGCGCAGTACACATTACATATGACCGAACGAATTTTCCGATCCGATTTTTCGTTTTTCGACCTATTGTGAAATCTTTAGTTAATGAAAAATTGGTTATAACCGTAGATTATAACATTTCCAAAAATATTATGAAAGAAAATCTCCAAGAATTTGTACTTTTAAATGATAATAAGAAGAAAAATGAAAACGTCGTACGACTAAAATATTCGTACCGATAAACGGACTTTTTTTCAATATTATCAATCAAATGCAAAAATTTTCTCTTGTTGTATTCGCAGAAATGCTATTATTAACGATTTCAACCAATTTTCTAGTACATATCAGAAAATTTGACTTTAAGCAGAAAAACGAAAATTCATATCGGAAAAATCGTTTGTTCGTGTGCAATGTGTATTGCAACGCATCGACATCATGTAATTAATCCTAATCTGGTAGAATACCATGAGAATACTATCAATAAGTAATAATTTAATATGATAGTATAATTTTATAAAAGTAATGTAACTTTTTGAAGTTTTTAGAGACTGAATATAAAAATGAATTAAAACTATTATATTATACAATAATTTTTTGTATTATAGCCCTAATTTTACTTTATTATTTTTTAATGACTAATGACATTTGTAAACATGAAAGTAATTCATGCAATAATTTGACTTTCTGACAAATAATGTTGTTATTATTTAAGGGCTCATATATCCCTGCACGCGCCGAAAACCGACTAAATTTAAAAAATTATTATGTAGGTTATATGGTGGAAAAAATGTTATTGTTGAGTTCACATATCTTATTAACTATTCAATTATAGAAAAAAAAAATTTTTGGTTTTTTACTTTATTAGTAATAATACAGTATTGTTATTCATTTTCAAAAAAAAAAAAAATTTGCTGCCCTCAAAATTTTTTTGTGTACATTTCATGACTAGTAGACACGAAAAAAGCAATAAAAATTTTAACTGCGTCTGTCCGCCGTACGCCCCAAAATCTTTGAAGGCTCGTAGCTCTCAAACCAGTGGAGCTATTAAATTTAAATTTTTTCTAGGAACAGACTGGGTAGACCCCTTGAATTGACATTATTTTCAGGGGCGGGGGTGTGAGGAGGAAGGTGGGGGAAGCGTTTTAGACGAAAAATTTTGGTTTCTAGATCTCAGCAACCGCTTATGTTAGGAGACTGAAACTTGGAATTTCTATAAGGCTTTGATAGTGGACCCATTTGCAAAAAAAAAAAAATATGGGTGAAGGGGTGTGGGAGTGGAGAGGGAAGCAATGCGTCCGAAACGCAAAAAAGTGGAGATCTACACATTCTAAAATCTATTTCTCCTAAACCGTTAATTGCAAGATATTAAAACTTAACAAATATTTGTAGTTATACTAGGAGAGTAGATTGAAAAAAAATTTTTGGGTGGGGGTAGTGGCGTACGGGGGTGGGGGGTGAAATACTTAACATTACGATATCTCCCGAACCAGAGGCACCAGAAAAACAAAATTCGGTTCGGATATATAGCTTGATAAGTTAAGATTGCTCAAAGTAAAATCTTTGAAGGGGGCGGGGGAGTACGTAAGTGGAGGGGATAACAATTTTTCAAAAATAACACGTTTCATATCTCAATAACAGTGTAAGATGGATGCTTCAAATTTTTACCAGAAGTAAACCTAATAGAACCTTAGTAGGGAAAAAAAAATTTGGGGGTGTGGGTGTAGAGGGTTAGGGTGGGGAAGGGTGAGAAAGAAAAAGTTCCGATGCTTATATCTTAAGAATCTATAATGATAGGAAGCTGAAACTTGGTATTTAGATAAAGCTATAGTAGTGGCATGGTGGAAAAATACATTTTTTTTTAGGGGTAGTATGGTACGGTGGTGGGGGGTGTTTTTCCTAACTTTAGAACGGCTTATGCTAGAAAGTTGAAATTCGGTACGTATATGTAAATTAACCAGAAAAGTAATTTTGATAAAAAAAAATTTGAATATTCATTGGCGTTCAGAAGGGGGAGGGCAAAAAAAATTATCAGTATATAAAAAATGCATATATTTTCACGATTTTCGTCATATCTACTAGGTCTTTCGAAATATTGAATTCATTTTTATTCTACGTATTTTTCATATGAATACCTAGAATGTGTTTTCAAGATTTTTTGAAATTCGACCCCTGAGAGGGTGTAAACTGGTTGTATACTTTTTCATGAATTCCACCATATTTCTCAGGTCAGATCAGATATCGAATATCTTTTCACTTCTCCAGGCTTGTTTAATAATCACTAATTTTAAGTTTTTTATTTTTCAACCTCTAGACCGCATTCCGGAATATGACCCAATTATTTAATTCATATGTTACACCCTTTTTTAACCGCTTTTACTGTATTATTTATAATACAGTATTGTTATCGATTTTTAAAAAAAAAAAATTTGCTGCCCTCAAAATTTTTTTTTCCACGTTTCATGACTAGTAAATGCGAAAAAGGCAATAAAAATTTTCACTCCGTCTGTACGCCGTACGTCGACCGCCCCAAAATCTTTGAAGGCTCGTAGCTCTCAAACCAGTGGAGCTATTAAATTAAAATTTTTTCTAAGAATAGACTTGGTAGACTCCTTGAATAGACATTATTTTCAGGGGAGGAGGTGTAAGGGGGAAGGCGGGGTAAGCGTTTTAGACGAAAAATTTAGGTTTCTAGATCTCAGGAACCGCTTGTGTTAGGAGGCTGAAACTTAGAATTTCTATAGAGCTTTGATAATGGACCCATTTGCAATAAAAAAAAACAGATATGGGTGAAGGGGTGTGGGAGTGGAGGGGGAAATAATGCGTCCGAAACGCAAAAATGCCGAGACCGACAAATTCTAAAATCCATATCTCCTAAACCATTATTAGCAAGCAATTAAAACTTAACAAATATTTGTAGTTATACTAGGAGAGTAGATTGAAGCAAAATTTTTGGGTGGGGGTAGTGGTCGTACGGGGGTGGGGGGTGAAAAACTTTAGATTACGATATCTCACAAACTAATTGGACCACAAAAACAAAATTCGGTTTTATTATAAAGATTGATAAATAAAGATTGCTCAAAGTAAAATATTTGAAGGGGGTGGAGGAGCACGGAAGTGGGAGGGATTAGAATTTTTCAAAAATAACACGATTCATATCTCAATAACAGTGTAAGATGGATGTTTCAAATTTTTACCAGAAGTAGGCCTAATAAAACCCTAGTAGAGAAAAAAAGTTTGGGGGTGTGGGTGTAGAGGGTGAGGGTGGGGAAGGGTGAGAAAGAAAAAGTTCCGATGCTTGGTACGGTGGTGGGGGGTGTTTTCCCTAACTTCAGAACGGCTTATGCTAGGAAGTTGAAACTCGGTACGTATATGTAAATTAACTAGAAAAGTAATTCTGATAAAAAAAAATTTGAATATTCATTGGCGTTCAGAAGGGGGGGCAAAAAAAATATCGGTTAATATAAAATGCATATATATTCACGATTTTCGTCATATCTACTAGGTCTTTCGAAATATTGATTTCATTTTTATTCTACGGATTCTTGATATGAATACCTAGAATGTGTTTTCAAGATTTTTTGAAATTCGACCCCTAAGAGGGTGTAAACTGGTTGTATACTTTTTCATGAATTCCACCATGTTTCTCAGGTCTGATCAGATATCGAATATCTTTTCACTTCCCCAGGTTTGTTTAATAATCACCTATTTTTAAGTTTTGTTTTTTCAACCTCTAGACCGCATATCGGAATATGACCCAATTATTTAATACATGTGTTACACCCTTTTCTGCCCGCTTCCCGAACTTTTTGTTAGGTTTTCAGTCACATAGTAACATACACCGCATCCCCGAATTGAACGCGTTCTGAACTTCTGCCGGAAAAATAATACAGTTGCGCCCAGACTGTTGGCAGATTTTTTTGTTTGGTTTTCAGTCACATAGTAACATATGCCGCATCCCCGAATAAACCACGTTCCGAACTTCTGCCGGAAAAATAATAAAGTTACGCCCAGACTGTTGGCAGATTTTTTATATTAACATTGTTTTTACGGGTAAAAATAGACTACTTATGAAAACTATGGCGCCCGCTGGCCGGCATCATAGATTCATCAAAAATTACTCACTTTGCAAAAATAAAAAAAGAATCTTGTAAAATAATGTAGTGGTTATAGTCTGTCGGAGGGATTTTTTTTTTCAAAAAAAAAATAAGTCACAGTATTTCAAACCTTATTAATCGGTTTTTTTAAGAAAAATTTGCGTTTAATTATTTACAAAAAAAAAAAAATTAAAAACAATTTTCGATAGATTATAAAGAAAACAGTTATCAAAATTTAAAAAAAAAGTTGAAAAATATTGAAATTGACTGAGCTATTATGCCGACCATGTCTAAGATCATAATTTCAAGAAAAATGCTTTTAAAGTTGTTGATAGGTACAACGTGAACTTGCCATCTTCGCACTGTACACCTTCCTCCTCTTGTATCTTCGTGTTTTTCATAGATGGTCCTATAAATGACCTTGTTTCCTATGATACTCGGCTTTTACGAAAAAGTATATGCTAAACGCTGCTGTTGAGAGTGGTGCACAAAAAAAGCCAGGAAGCCGCTATAACTTAGTAATGGAGTGGAATTTTCTAAATTCTAAATTTTTTATAATTCTTAAAAGTATAAGAAATAAAAATCTGTATTTAAAAAAGAAATCTATTTTTTTGAAAACTTCAGGGATATGTGGTGAAAGATAAATTGTTAAATTGTATGCAGTTTTTTTCGACAGTAATACAGAGCACATGAATATAAATCTCACCCTTGATCAATAGAATCGAAGGAATAGAAAATAATTTCCCATACACATATTTTCAACAATGGTAGAAATTAACTGCCAAATCACCTGGGAAAGTGGTTCTGACAGTGGCTGTCCGAAGGACTTACTTTATTTGCTTCATATTCAGCTTTACACCTCACTCTATTGAAAAAAAGGCCAAAATTTCCCCCAATTTTCGGGACCATATTTTCTAAGGACTCTTGTATGGAAGTTTCTCGAACCAGCTGTTACCAAATTTCAAGCTGTTAGGTTGGCATATTTGTACGTACAGAATACCGATGAGGAGTAATTGGTCATCAGTGAAACATCAATAATATACTTATAATTATTTGGTCCGAGGCTCTGTTCTATCCCTTACAAACTTTTGATCTGGATTAAATTTCAAATACTCGATGATTCCATCTCATACAAATACTTGGACTATTCGATATCTAGATGGTACCTGGCCAACAAGATAAAAAAATTGAGTTGAAACTTTCTTAAGAATGTACTGTACGGATTTCAGTACTTCTGAGAAACAAATCGTTCAGTAGGTACTTAGCTGTTATAACGTTATTTAGTATTCTTTAATATTTCGAGTAGCTACAGATCTGAAAAACCAATTATTCAATCTAATTGTGGATACAAATAGATACATTTTTTAATTTAAATACGTTTATTACGAAACTACATTATAATTGAATTATACAATGAACAATTAGCGCCATTACGATTCCCAATATAAATTCATAATGTAAAAGTAACAATATTTTTTGTTAATAAGCTCGCGATAAGTACGCATTCACATTATACCAGACAGTTCAAAATATTAAAATAAGTGCACTATTCTACCCACTTCTAAAAGACATTACAAAAAACGCTGAATATTTCAGTAAAATCGGTTGGATATAAAGACAGGTAAATTTGCAAAACAATCATTAAACGAAGTTACCTTGTTTGATTTACATATCTGCCGTGTTTTCGTAGTAAATCGTCGTCATCTTTCTGTAAGCTTACAATGAAACCAACAATAGCATTTCTTGCCATTGCTCTTTTCGGTACGATTTCTTGTATACGTCCGGAAGAAATAAGAGATCTTAACATCATTTTTGATTTATTTCAGGTGCTGCAAATTGCGGTTACCATTTAGAAGGTCACGGAGGTGGTAGCTACGGTGGGCTTCGTAATATCGCTCTGGGATCAGCCAATGATGCACATACTGCCGTTTCAAATCAACACGCTGCCGCACGTCAGGCTTCGTACGTTGCAAAAAATACGCTAGCTCAACAAGCTGCTCAAGCTGCTGCCACTGCTAAGGCAGCACTTGCCGGGAAGGGTGCACTGCTGCAAAACTTGGAGAAACAGCGTTCTGAAGCGCATCAGGAACTTGAGGATGAACTCGGGCAACTGGAATCCGCAAAACATGCAGCTGCAGCAGCTGCAAATACCGCTCAACAAGCCGGCAATCACGTTCAAGTACTGCAGGAAGCGTTACACAGTGCCCAGTCGTTAGCTCAACAAGCTGAAGGAGCTGCTGCACATGCGTCCGAAGAACTTGCAGCACAAAGTGCAATGATTTCGAAGGCCAAGGCAAAACTGGAGGAAGTCGAGCAAAAATTGGAAGCAACGCGAGCCGATTTCGAAGCTACCAAGGATGCGGCTCAAAAGGCTTCCGAATTCGCCCAGAAGGCACAGAGCAATGCAGCGGCTGCAGGATCGCATTCCGGTGGTGATAGTTCGGGCCATGGGGGATCGTATGGCGGAGAGTATTTTCATTAGCACCTTGTTATTTCTGTGATTTTTTTTTTAGTTTGTTAAGCTTTAATAAAACCGTAATTTATAGAGAAGTTATCGCTGTTTTAATTTAAAACCCAAAATTCTTTATCACAACATTCCAATGTAAATTGGTTTTTCCTCGAGGCACTTTAACATTCAAATTTAGTTGCTTTTTGGTCAAAGATTAAGCAATTAAATGGCCGAATTAAAAGAGT
This sequence comes from Beris chalybata, assembly GCA_949128065.1. NCBI lineage: Eukaryota > Metazoa > Arthropoda > Insecta > Diptera > Stratiomyidae > Beris > Beris chalybata. The sequence goes on along the minus strand of OX421894.1, from coordinate 33,380,150 downwards.
TTAGGAAAGTAAAGATATGAAAAGGTGTTATAATTTGAAGAATTTAGGTTCTGCGAGTGTTTCTGGTCTCGGAAATGCACGGCGTCTCAAAACGGCTAATTACTACATTAAACTCTTTCAGCCGATCACCACAAGCTACTTAAGCGACTAAAATATGTTCCACTTTAGTCGTATGACAACTAAAACCCGAAATTCGAATCTAATTAAGCGCATCTCGGACAGAAGTGCCGAATCCATTTACTTTTTATATCGACTTATCACAACTTGCATACCAAAAACTCCTTTCGTTCCTACTTAAATTGATAGAAAAATAAATAAACACAAACAGAATGGTTACATATCAATTTAGCACTTAGCAGATCCATCAAATCGTAAAGTTAATAGTATCGTGGAAAATGCGAGTAAGTGGCATTTTAAGTTATCTTTAGAGTTTAAGTCAGGGCTATCAGCCGCTTCGAGACAAATCGATCGCGATAAAAGTTTCTTTCATGCGAGCCGTTTCAGGATTTAAGTCCGTGAATGAAGTTGCATTCTTGACTAGGAAATGATCTAATTGTCCGACTATTTTAGATAAGGAGACGACCATCTTAAAAATCTCATATGCACTCTAATTTTAATTTCGATTAGGCAAACGACAACTAATTAAATCGTTCGTTTCAGTACGCTATCAAAGTGCATTATGCAAAGTAGTTGTTTACTAGTTTCGAGAAATGTTTACAATCCATTTACAGCAATAATTTTATTCCAATAAAATAAATTTTATTGTTGGAGCCGATCGATAATTGGTCTACGAATACTTGCAAGCATTAATTTTTATTGATTTCAGATTTAATTAAGAATATATGGCTGGAACGATGGAGACACATTTCAATTTCTGATAGGCAAATAATGATTTATGTATAATATGTCGTCGGCTTTACAGTTTTCTGACGACATACTTAACTTTAATGCCATTTTACTAATGGATCAGACCAGGTACAAAAAGAGACGATATGTTAAAAGTGTTGCATGGATACGGCTCCATCAAAAATTTCATTTTAAAAAATTCACCATATTAATAATAACAAATTATTGTTAACAAGTTAAAAATAAAGTTGATTCCCTGAACTAATTTTTTAACCAGGAAACTATTTGGAGCGTTATTTTTTAGGTTGACAGTAACATAGTAACATGCACCGTATCTCAGCATTAAATGCGTTTCCGACTTCTACCTAAAAAATAATAAAGTTGAACCCAGACTGTTGGCAGATTGTGAATAAAGGTAGTACCGTACGGCAGAGTGGTGTGATTTTATTATATTCAAAACAGTTTATGCTAAAAAGTTGATGCATGGTAATTAATACATATAAAAGACGATGTATATGTATATGTGCCTATGTTCCCTATGAACTCCAGAACCCCTGAACCGAACGGAAGTGGGCAAAAAACTATCAGTGAAAACGAGATGCAAATATTTTCACAAATTTTGTGATATTTCTTAGGTTTTCTGAAATATTGGATTAATTTTTATTCCACAGACATTCACATTTCAACCATACCACAAACATACTGATTACAAAGTCAAATCGCTTTTCACTAGTGGTTGCACAAGTCCTTAGGAACTCCAAAATACTTCTTAGATCCGACGAGATATCGAATTGATTTTTACTACCTCGGGATTTCAATACTCAACACCGAATTGATTTAATGGGTTTGTACACGTTTTCACAACAAATTGGTTCTTTGTTTTATGGACTTTTAATATAAATATCAAAATAAATTAGTTAATATAAATATTATAATTTCGAGGATGCGATATCGACGTATTCCCTTAGGGAATATTTAAATGTTCTGAAAACAATTTTTGGGCGATTGGAGAATCGGTTAAATTAAAAATAGATCAGAATCCGCACTCAATCATTTTGCATCTTCTTAGCGCTTTAATCATGTAAAATACTAAAACTGATTTTTACTTCATTATTTATAAAGCCAATTGCAGTTAAGCCGAATTCGATCTCATTAGACCTAGAAAATTTAATGAAATTCGCGAAAACATGAACAATACCTCACATCCCGAAGGGGTTTCACATCGAAAAATGCTTAAATCAGGGTTTTCCCAATTATATGATATTTAAAATCTCTAAATGCGAAAGGGATCTCGTATTGGACCTAATAAATATATCGACTATCGTGAACATTTTCGCAGCTACTTTACACCTCTCAGAGTGTAGATGTCGCTAAAACTTTTCTAGGCACTTTCACATATAACAAGCCCGTAGAAGTAAAACTAATTTGATAGTTCTAACGAACTATTTAACGAATTTCGTGAATATTAAGAAAAACCATCTTTACGGTAATATATTTTACTCCTCCTCTGCACGTGCATAAACAATTTTTTTTATAGACCATCAACAGATTCGTACAATTTTTCGATTTTCTAGCATAAACCGGTTCTCGGATGTGTAATCCACCCCACCCGCTTATCTTTCTAGTACGCCACTCCGCTTATTTCTAGTACGCCACTATATGAAGAGACTCTATATAGTCGTTAGTTTTTACCTTTCTATCTCTTGCAATTTTCGAGAAATAAAAATTTTAATTCTGTTCTTCAACCCCGTCTCAATATTCCCCCCTCCCCCCGACACCGGGACGACTAAAACTGTTTTTGCTTCTAGACTGTCCAATTTTTAAAATAAAATTTAAAGATTAAATTGAAAGGTCAAACATTTTCTATTAGAATAAAACCTCACTTTCGTGCTCTTTTCCCCACCTTTCAAACTTTTTCTTTCAATTCTCTCCCTTTATAATCCTATATACAAAAACTAGATGTTTTCTCCCAGAAGATGTTAAAATCCATCGTTACTTGTCCTCGTCCTTGAAAGATACTATAGCGCTCAGTCATTGATTATTAATAATAGGTAAGAAAATTCATGCTTAGTAAATTTGCGGCACGAAGTGCCGCTGCGCGGACTCTCAAGGGTTAAAAAATGCTTTCAATTATTCATACTCAAAAACGTGTTAAACAGTAAATCCAAAATTTAAATCTAGGCTTAAAACAGACATTCGCTACTGCATGATGCATGACAATCTGCGAATCGCACTATAGTTTGTTAGCCGCGGAAAAAAGACAGGAAAGATAAAGTTATTTCTCCGAGTAATTTTCAATGTTCTTCGCCTGGAAAGTCGAGCACTTTTGGCCTCCTCATCACCTGATTGGATGATTTTTATTGTGGGGTGAAGTCGTGCCGCTACGTGTTCGATGTGAACAGAGCATTAACGTCACTTTTTAGTGTAGCTCCAAAGTAAGTGGTATCTGTGCTTGCACAATCTTTAAAAATCCTTGTTGAAAAAGAGATGTTTAATGAGCGCAACTTACTTACACTCACTATGACTATAATCTGTTTCTCATATGATATTTTATCGTTTTCGTGTGATAGTCCTGTTTCGATGAAAACACATAGGTACAATAAATTTCGGCGGGCGAGATGGCGGAAAACTTCATATAACCCAAAATTGTAATTAGTTTTTAATCGGTGTCAGGGTCTTCTGTTGCACTTCGAATTTAGCCACTTACCCGAAATAAAGTAAAGTTGCACCCAGAAACTTGACAGATAATTTTTTAATTGTTCTTTTTTCCAGTGACAATCAAAAAAATTTAACAATTTTTTCTGGTATCTATTTAGAGTTTATTTCTCTTGTACCAATTTTTTGTAACAATTTCTTCAAATTGTATACCCTTCAGTGTATACCCACTTTTAGTATATTTTCGTACTTTTCCACCACTTTCAATACTCAATAATTTAATCACTTTGAACTTGTATTCGGTATTTTTACTTTCTGCATCATTCTGCAACTTTGTTCTTCTTAGGAAATTTTTTCTTGCTATTACCACAAAAATAAACTATCGCAAACAAGATAAACCTAAAGATCACTTTACTTTTTAATAAACAAATTTGGACCTAAACCAGTTTAAAATTAAAATTGTGCACAGTGAAACCGATAGTATTCGTTACTTTCTTGTAACTGACATACTAGTAGATTTCTACAAAGTTTAGAGTGGATCACATTTTATATGGTTCGAAGAACTGAGTGAAACGCCCATACTAATATATGCCCATTTTCATACCGTTTTCGAAATACATATGTACTTTAAAAACTTTTTTTTTCCACTTTGTGATATTAAACTCAATAACTATGATACTTACTACAATTGAAGAGGTAATTGGAGCTTTGAAAAAATCATTTGTTGATTGTTATACATATGTGTCATATGGCAATCGATTTATAGCCGTTTCTGTAACATTATAAACGAGAATTGTTATACCTATAACCAGCCATTTAACTGAAATCAGGTTTGTTAACCTACTAACCTACTAAGTTTTATTCAACTATTTTTTTTATTAAACCACATATGAGTGAGTACTTATTGCGATAGTTTTAACATTTTTAAAATCATTCATCTTTAATCAACACCCCCAAAATGATCTATAACACTGTAGACATCCTTCCGGTAATGCTTGCTAAGTCTTCCTTTGATTGCTAGATCTTCATATTTTAAGTTTTTGCCAACACTTTCTTGATAATGCTAAAATGATATTCTCAAACAATGGATAGAGCAGAAGGACTACACCCTCCAGGCAACATTTAGAATTGCAAAATTTTCTAGCTTTGAGTTCTACAGGACTGGACTTGGATCTTTAAACTTTAAAAACTATTTTCGGAGTACAATTTAATTACATACATAATTGTGCTATTGTGCCTTTCATGTAATCTGAAACTTGAGCTGTGAACCAAGGGTTTTTTTTTTCCTCTGTAAAACGCTGCAGTAAAATTAATAAGAAATTAAAGAATAAGAAATTTGCGATCAGTATGTGCATCTCCTCTCAAAAAGGGGAAGACTATAATGGATTTAAACTCATCCATCACAGTCACGGCACTTCACACAATCTTGTCTTCAATTTTAAGATTGTTACCGAATGTGATTGCTCTTTTGTTCACTAATTTCCAATCTCCTGATCTAATGTGCAATGCACTTGTTAAGATAATAACATAACTTCACAGTAAAATATCGCAACAAATCTTAACATGCCAATCATTTCCCACCCGCACAGGTCCACGCAAAAAAACTGTCCGATTGAAAATATTTTTGATATAAATTACTGCTAAACTGAAGTAAAAATCATTAAACCAAATCCACTTGCTTGATTTACAGCGTTTGTATCTTTTTAAGTAATTTGAAGTCACCTTTCTTTTAACTTACGATGAAATTCGCTGTAGCACTTGTCGTTGTTGCTGTGTTCGGTAAGATTTTTTTTTCGCGACATCTGACTTCAAAGAAAATTTATTAGAATTGTCTCTATCTTTAGGAGCTGTAAACTGTGGATATACTTCTGGAGGTGGTCACGGAGGAGGACATGGAGGTAGCTATGGAGGACTTCGTACAATTGCACAGGGTTCGGCAAACGAAGCGCACTCGGCTGTATCTAATCAGAACGCTGCTGCTCAACAAGCCTCATACATCGCAAAAAATACTCTGGCTCAACAAGCTTCACAAGCTGCAGCCACAGCACAGGCTGCTCTTGCTGGAAAACATGTTTTATTGCAAACTTTGGAACAGCAACGCGATGAAGCTCATCGGGCTTTAGAAGGTGAAATCGCTCAATTGCAAACGGCCAAACAAGCTGCTGCTGCTGCTGCCAATACCGCTCAACAAGCTGCGAAGCATGCACAAAACTTGCAGGAAGCATTACATAGTGCACAGGCTCTTGCTCAACAAGCTGAAGGAGCTGCTGCCCATGCCGCCCAAGAACTCTCGTCGCAAAGTGCTATGGTTGCCCAAGCCAAGGCCAAGCTCCAAGACATCGAGCACCGATTGGAAGCAACTCGTGCTGATTTCGAAGCAACCAAGGCCGCTGCTCAAAAAGCCGCTGAATTCGCGCGGAAGGCTCAAAATAATGCAGCCGCTTCTGGAGCTCATTCAGGTGGTGATAGCTCTTTTCATGGAGGTCACTCTTATTATTGAAAATGTTGAAGCTACAACTTCAGTTATTTTTTGATTTTCTGAATATAAAATTTTATAAGCAATTTTATTACTTTACTTATTTTATGAATAATGTGAATTAAGCACATTTTGTTTATTTTTAACAGTGCTATTTATTTCAGGAGATTTTCAGTTTATTGTTGGTTTCATACATTATACATCATTACGAATAGTTTCTCAAAAATGTGCTAATTATTCAAAATGTCCAGAACAGAACTCTATAACAAAATTATGTCCTGAAAAGAAAAATCTAAAAAGAACTAAAAAGAACAGCAATTTGGAATTAAATTTAATATTTTAAATAACCTATTCCCCAATTTTCATTATTTCTACGTTGGCAGCCGAATATTCGCCTGTGCGTGATCTGCAGTATAACCGAGTCCGGAATTTGTACAGAATATTTACTTTAGTTGCGACCATATGGTTGAAGGATTCTTAAAAAAAAAAATCATGATTACCTACTATTGCTTTAAATAAATAAAATAAATTTATTTTAATAACATTTTTTTCTTCGCACTAGCCATATTAAAATCCTAAATTTTCGTAGCACTCCATGTCCCTGCCCTTTTTCATTTCTTGAGGATGCACCGAAGAAGTTGGGTATGTTTAGTATATTCTATACACAGTAAAATTTGTATTTCAATTGGTGAAATAGTTCCTGAAATAATTAATTAATTCTGCTATGCATAAAAAATTAAAGATAATTCGTTTCAAATTAGATATTACGTTCCAAATTTCAGATTTTTAGCATAACTAGTTCCTGGAATTAAAAACGTTAACTTTTCTTGCCATTTCGTGCGCAAGATAGTGACTAATAGTTTCGTACCAAACTTCTCAAACTTTTGAGTTTTTAAACTCAGAAGACTTTCATTTAAGCGGTTTTCAGCCAACCTCATTCCAACATAGGAAAGGGTTGATTGTTGATTAAACGAAAATTGTTTTTTTTAAATAAGTGGCCGTTTTTCTGTTGATTCCTCCTTTTACAGTAGCTAAGCTTTCGCATACTTCCACATGTGTACTAAATTCTTCAAGTTTCTATCATAAGCAGTTCTTGAGGGATGGAAAGATAAGGTTTAATTCTTGAACCCCTAGCTATAAAAAAAACAATGTTTACTTATTGTCCCAAAGTAGTCGAACCAAAAATTTATCGTAACATTGTAAAGTATGAAATGTTCGTTCAATATCATGCGGAATAGTTCATTAATTATCTTCTTGGCACATACAAAATTACAAAAATCATTAATTTTTTTTCTAGCGTAATTGATGAATAGATTTATCTCTATTAATGTAATTCTATGTACATTATATTGACATACAAAGTCATTCTTTCAATATGTTTCGCAGAAACAAAAGAACTACGTATATGACGAAACTTGAATTAGTTCAATACGTTTTTGTGAATACTAAGAAATGGTGCAGATATATGCATTGTCATCATTATAAATGAATTTAATGAAAATGTTTAACAGTATAGAAAATATGTATTGCAATAAGAGAAATGTAAATGGATGTGTACTCCATTCCAATGTCTTCAATATTCAATAGAATAATTTAATACTACACACAGAATAATTCAAAATTGTGAAGTAATGTGATTAATGTATTCAGTTCACACATAAAAGACAAAAGTTTTTTTTAAAAGTTAATCGTGAAGTTTCAATGCTTAGGTCGTTTCCCAATACCTTACTTCGTCCACGTCTACGTCTAGTTAGAACAGTTTATGACGTCAGACCTAACAAAGTAGCGTCTTGATTTCTTTTTGGTTTGTGCATTAACTACTTCGCATTCGAATAGTTTGCCGTGTAATCATAGCAAGCTTTACTTCAAACGTAAAAAAATTCAAATTTTTCTATAGAATTTAATTTAATTTTTGATTTATTAAGTGTCAAATAAGCTGAGCAATTCTGAAGGTTTAGCTAAGCTTTTTCTAAACTGTTATATTTAATAGCAATCCTATGCTGTTATTTGCTACTGGAATTATTGGAAGAAGCTCAACTAAAGTAATTTAACGGACATTTTGATGGTTCTTTCACATTTTGTGTAATTTAAGGGTGTTATGAAGAACTACACCGCGAAAGTTAAGGAACGCAAGTGATCCGTTTTTTAATAATTGACAATACATTTGGGAGTTTCTTCGCTTTAAGACATCTACTAAGGAATACAACATTCTATTATACACTTGCAAAGACCGAATTTATCCCTGACACTGACACAGCATCATCATTTTCACATTCGATTTACCTTAATGCTGTTATAAAGTTACGCTCCTACAGTTGGTATTAATAAAATGAAAAAAAAACAATACTTTTTCTATAAAAATATATTTTCAGAAAATCGAAAAATAACTTCAATAGTACGAATGACCCCCATGGCCGGAACCACCTCCACTGGAATGAGCTCCTGCAGCCGCTGCATTATTTTGAGCCTTCCGAGCAAATTCAGCAGCATTCTGAGCAGCGGCCTTCGTGGCTTCGAAATCAGCACGAGTTGATTCCAAGCGGTGCTCGATTTCTTGAAGCTTAGCCTTGGCTTGAGCAACCATCGAGCTCTGTGCAGAAACTTGCTGAGCAGCATGAGAAGCAGCTCCTTCAGCTTGTTGAGCTAAAGATTGTGCACTTTGGACAGCCTCCTGCAGAAGTTGAGCATGTTTGCTAGCTTGTTGAGCAGTATTGGCAGCAGCAGCGGCAGCTTGCTTAGCGGATTGCAATTGAGCGATTTCACCTTCTAGAGCCCGATGAGCTTCATCACGTTGTTGTTCCAAAGTTTGCAGTAAGACATGTTTTCCGGCAAGAGCGGCTTGAGCAGTTGCCGCAGCTTGTGAAGCTTGTTGAGCCAGAGTGTTTTTCGCGATGTATGAGGCTTGTTGAGCAGCAGCGTTCTGATTAGATACAGCCGAGTGCGCTTCGTTTGCCGAACCCTGTGCAATTGTACGAAGTCCTCCATAACCACCCCCATGTCCTCCTCCGTGATCTCCTCCAGAAGTATATCCACAGTTTACAGCACCTAAGAAGATTTCGTTGGCTCCAATTATTGTTTCCGTTGTAGTCAGGTGTCGCAAGAAAAAAACTTACCGAAAACAGCAACAACAACAAGTGCAACAGCAAACTTCATCGTAAGTAAAAGAAATGTGACTTCAAATTACTTAAAAAGATACAAATGATGTAAATCAAGCAAGTGAACTTGGTTTAATGATTTCTGTTCGAATTCAACTGAAATTTATATTAAAAATCTTTTCATCGGAAATTTTTTGTTCTGCGCATTATGTGCGGGTGGGAAATGATTGGCATTTTAAGATTTATTGCGATATTTTGTTTTCTTAGCGAGTGCATTATAAATTAGGGCAGGTGATGTTTGGTAACAATTCCAGCAACAGTCAGATTTTAGGAACAATCACGAATTTTTCTTTGGATCAAATTCTAGGTTGGCTCAGATTAAGAGGTCTCGAAACATGCTTACTCAATGAATTCTATTGAAAAGTGAGGAAAATTAAGTTTACTAAATGTGCTTTGTACCTACGATCTAACAGTAGCTCTTGGTTTTCAATGGCACCATATTTTTGATTTATAAATGGAAGTAGTGTTTTTATTATATTTTATGCATTTATTACTAAAATCTTAAATCTTTTGCCTGTAAAATCCTAGCACCTACATTTTGCTGACTACCATACATGTGGGAACATATTTTTAAATGACTAAAATGTTCATAGATACTACTTTGAGTACTATCGATAGGGATATATTTATATACTGGAGATGTCAGGCAACGATTGTTATGAATCCAGACGCATCCTCGCAAAGCAGTGGAAATAAAAACTATGCTACTATTAGCATCTTGCTCATATTAAAGTGATACTACTTTCTTGAGCACAAAAAACGCCAAACATTTGAATACTAGGCTGCTATTTGGAATTGACTACCACCTGGCATAAAACGTTCTATACAAAAACGTTCAAATTTGCTTCAAAATGCTCCAATGTGTTAAACACAAAAACGGCACCTTGTCGTTTCCATTATTTATGTCTCTATGATACCATCCATAGAATTGTTTTTGTTTAAAGTTCTGATATACACACCTATAACAGTGTAGACAAATTGATTAAAATTTTAAGTACGAAGAAGCTCATATTTCCCATTTCATAAATTTTTTTTCTGAAACAAAAAGCTTAATTTCCACAATTTCGTCATTTACAGAGAATTTAATAGCATTTGTCTTCTAAATTGCTCTTAAGTTTCCATAGTCCGAGAAATATCCCAAAGAAAAATTTTTATTTTTAATTTAGAGCGCGGCCGTGAATTCCTCGAAATTCATAAAAAGATCAATCCTGATAGGAACTTGTGTCCTATACAGTCCGCTCGGTGAGAAAATTAAAAGACAGTTTTTTGAAGAGATGTTCTTTATATATTGAGCGAGAAAATAGGATAAAAGTTGTTGCTTCGATTTTAAATCTGGCATAGAATTTTTACATTTATAGTGCCGGCAATGGCCCTATTGACTGGGTGAGAAATTGTTTTTTAACTTTTTAAATTATAATATTTGTGTAGGTAAAACTTCGGCTTTTGTTCTGCGTTATCAGAATCAAAAGTTCACCGGTATGAATTCGACTAAATCTACCTGCATGCGAAAATATGAACACAACAGCTCCAGAATTCGATAGTTTTTGTTCCTTCAATTCTATCGCCGATTAAGAGATTGTTACTTAATACAATCACCAAACCTAATGTGCAATCAAGGTACTTGTTAAAATAGCAACATAACTTTCACACAAAATATCGCAACAAATCTTAACACGCCAATCATTTCCCACCCGCACAGATGCAAGTAAAAACTTTTTGATGCAAAATATTTTTGATATAAATTACAGCTAAAATGCAGTAAAATCATTAAACCAAGTTCACTCGCTTCATTTACAGCGTTTGTATCTTTTTCGAGTAAATTGAAGTCACCTTTCTTTTAACTTACGATGAAGTTCGCTGTAGCACTTGTGGTTTTTGCCGTTTTAGGTAATTTTTGGTGACATTTAAAGACAATGCAAACTTTAAAAATTTTCTTATATGATTAGGAGCTGTTAACTGTGGATACACTTCTGGAGGTGGTCACAGAGGAGGTAGCTATGGAGGACTTCGCACAATTGCACAGGGTTCTGCGAACGAAGCGCACTCGGCTGTATCCAATCAGAACGCTGCTGCTCAACAAGCCTCATACATCGCGAAAAATACTCTGGCTCAACAAGCTTCACAAGCTGCAGCTACAGCTCAAGCTGCTCTTGCTGGAAAACATGTCTTACTGCAAACTCTGGAACAACAACGAGATGAAGCTCATCGGGCTCTAGAAGGTGAAATCGCTCAATTGCAAACAGCTAAGCAAGCTGCCGCTGCTACTGCAAACACTGCTCAACAAGCCAGCAAGCATGCACAAACTCTGCAGGAGGCTGTACAAAGTGCCCAATCTTTAGCTCAACAAGCTGAAGGAGCTGCTTCCCATGCTGCTCAGCAAGTTTCAGCACAGAGCTCGATGGTTGCTCAAGCCAAGGCTAAGCTTCAAGAAATCGAGCACCGCTTGGAATCAACTCGTGCTGATTTCGAAGCCACGAAGGCCGCTGCTCAGAATGCTGCTGAATTTGCTCGGAAGGCTCAAAATAATGCTGCAGCTGCAGGTGCTCATTCTAGTGGAGGTGGTTCCGGTCATGGGGGTCATTCTTACTATTGAAGATGTTGGATTTGTGGCTATATTTAGTTGATGAGGCTTCAGTTATATTTTGATTTTTTGAAAATATATTTTTATAGAAAAATTTATTTATTTGTTCTTGAATTACGTTGTGTGGTATAAATAGACCCTAGATTGAGATAGCTACAGTGCAATAGACTGTTGACTTTGATTATTTATACTCAATGCCCAGTTATTGCGAGGCAGAAGGTTTCGTGGAAATTTATCAACAATTAAGGAAAATCTTGAAAGCTATTAAGGACTAAGTAATTATTTTATAAATTTCCTGTTGTGAATTTCAGGAAGTATTCTAACCAGTAGTTTCTGTTTCTGGAATTATTATCCATTTTAAGAATATATTAAAAAAGAATTGCCTTTTAAGGCGGGAAATTAATAATTTGGTAATAATTTTATAGGGAACATATAACCCATGTACATATATACGTAGATTTAATAAAATTTTTGACACTTAGGTGAAAATCGAAACACTAAGCAGCGCAATGAATTTGGATCTGGCTCAAACCAAGACTAGCCAACTTTTTTTATCTAAAGAGAGGCTAAGAAAATCATATTTATCTCCAGAACTTTTTGTAGTAAAAAGTTGAAACTTGGTTAGTACTTTTATCATTCGACTGAGATATTTTAATTTCTTTATTTACATATATTAATTAGGTGCTTCAATTTATCAAGAACTGATCACAGTTTTGTTCTTCCCGTTCTCGTACGGACTTCTACCATAAAAACGTTCAATTTGCATTCTGTTGGCAGACCTTTACGAGTATATACAATATACACTTACTTTTTTCAATTTCAATAAAATGTCGACGTTGCCTTTTCGAGGTTGAATAAAATAAAAACTGAAAAGCTAAAACTAATTTGATATCTCGTCAGACTTAGGTGATATGTCGGTATTCCACAACGCTCTAAGAAGGGATTGAATATTACGAGATTCTGAAATTAATTTTAGATCACTATACAATATACCTATAAAGCCATCGAAGTAAGTAAGTAGAAATTCGTGAAAACTAGTACAATACCTTACATCCCCAAGGGTTCAATAACGGTAAGTGCTTAATTTTCTATTTATCCTAATATATATTTAGAAGTGAAAGTGAACTCGATATTTTATTAGACTAAAGAAATGTATAGGAATTGGTGAAAATGTACACTTTATACAACCTTAGGGGTTAGATATTGAAAAATTTGGAAAAATGTTTCCAGGCTTTTAAGGACCCAGAGAAGAATAATTGACATGTTAACACTACATGCCTAAAAAATATAACGTAAGTTGTGAAATGTGGAAAAACGCTTTCTGCTTCACCTTTCTTTGACAATGAAAATCTTTTTTTTCCTGCTTTAAATGCTTCTGAAGTACGTCTAAAATTTTATACAATTTTCAACTTTGTAGCATACTCTGTTTCTTTTGTACGAAAAACCCCCTCTTCCTCCACACCTTGCTACTCTCATCAAACAATTTTTCTAGCATTTCTCTTTAGTGGTTCTATACAGTTGTTCATTTTATTATATTATTATTTTTATTTTATTTTTTAATAAAAGGTATATAAGTACATAGAGTTCTTAAGCACTAGTTATAGAGACCATCAGCTTTGTTCATTTTAAGTTTCCTATCATGTGCGAGTTTCGAGTTTACCAGTACGAAAACGTGAAAATACAAAATTTTCGAGTTGCAAATTTTTTTGAAATATCAGGTCTGTCACAAAACTTTGTTATTAAAACATAACACAGTCATGATCGGCTTCAAGCCCATCGTATGATACTCTAGATGAAATACTGAACTCCGATTTTACTTTATTATTTTAATAATAAAGTATTTATTTTAGCAATGAATATATCAAAAGAATGATGAGTGCACATACAATTATATAGGCGTCCCTCATTATATCTGCTATATATACACAACCTACAACTCGCGGGACTTGATGCAAGATATATTACCTTTGATGACAACACCTTACTTCTTTATAAAGATAAATATCCTGATCAACTGAAGTTAATGATTGATTCTGATCTAAAACTATTTCAGCATAGGCTCTTAGGTAAAATGTTGACATTAAATACATTGAAGACAAATTATATGATCTTTAGACGAATTAATAAACTGGATATTATCTTGAAACTAGAAATACATAGATAGAATTCAACTAACGAGAGATCATGAAACATAATATTTAGGGGTGACAATTGACAACAAACGTACTTGGACTAAACTTAAAATTGCCCCATTATTGGATAAGGTGTTACGACTGTATACAATTCAATCAAGAATATACTCTATAATGAATGCATTTATTCTATCCAACATAAGTTATGGACTTCTTCTATGGAGCCAAACTTCGAAAAGAAACCTAGACAAAAATGCGAGTCTTAGGAATAGGGGCATAAAAGCCATTCATAATGTACCCCATTTAACAACGTCGGAGGAACTTTATGATAATTATGGAAAACTTACCTTACAACACCACATAAGCCTGGAACGTATTAAGCTAATTTTTAATATTAGTTACCTACAATAGACTAATACCATTGATACACTGGTGGTTTACTTTCCAGTGTGGTATGATCATAATATAGGAAACTAGATACGGTGATACATTAACAATAGCTAGTATGCATTGACATCAGCTGTTTATCTGTCATTCTGGTGGTTGTGTTCATCATATGTCATTTCATTTGTTGGAAGTTTTATTTAGCAGAACATCCACAGGCTGGAAAGTAGCGCTGCTTACGTGGTATACCAGATAAAATTATCGCATCTATATACTACGAAGTGACGTCAAAACCACGATTAAACTAGGTTATTTATCTAGTAAAAGCGTGACATTGTGCGATACATTTATGGTATTCACGATACCATGGTACTTATACCAGCAATGTATCCATGGTAAATCTTAAATCAAACTGATCCACAATCAGGATATATACAATTTTAATACAACTTCCTTAATAGAACTTCCTAGGCCAACGCTATCTTGAGTTGTCGTGTAAACGGGCGGACGGACAGACTGACGAACGGATTGACGGAGAGCAAACGGATTTGGGGTTTTTGGCCACAACTAAACACAAAATAATATACCATATAACATTTTTTTGTCCGAGTCTGGGTTCTACGTAGCATTACAAACTTTTAGAGCTGGATTAAACTTACTCTATATTATTTCATCTAGAGTATAAATAGACACCATACTGACCTGCGATGTAATTTCCCTAGGCCAACTTTTGTATGGGAACTAATAAATTGAGAATATTAAAACAAAACTTAAATATAGTAGTTAGTTTTAACTAACTAGTTCATAAAAAAATAAGTTATTAACTAAAAATTTTCCTGAGCTATAGTGGAAAAATAACCCGGAATTGGATGTATTTTGGCGCAAATAGAATGTATTATTTAAATAATAAAGTAATTACAATTAACACTTTACAAGAAAAAAATTTAAAATTTATATATAAAAAAAGAAGCACAAATCACGTCTTTTATTTGACAAATTTTGGAAATGGAATAAATTTTGAGTACGAAGAAGCTCATATAGTATTTCATTTCATAAATTTTTTCTCTGTAACAAAAAACCTTCATTTCCGTAATTTCGTCATCATAGAATTTAATATAATTAGGCCTCTAATTTGCTAATGTATTGTAGTAATGTTTGTAGGTAATCAAAATGCGTTTTCTGTCTCCGATTAAGTTTTTGTTACTTAATTACAATCGCCAGACTTAATGTGCAATCAAGGTACTTGTTAAAATAGCAACATAACTTTCACACAAAATATCGCAACAAATCTTAACACGCCAATCATTTCCCACCCGCACAGATGCAAGTAAAAACTTTTTGATGCAAAATATTTTTGATATAAATTACAGCTAAAATGCAGTAAAATCATTAAACCAAGTTCACTCGCTTCATTTACAGCGTTTGTATCTTTTTCGAGTAAATTGAAGTCACCTTTCTTTTAACTTACGATGAAGTTCGCTGTAGCACTTGTGGTTTTTGCCGTTTTAGGTAATTTTTGGTGACATTTAAATACAATACAAACTTAACAATTTTTCTTGTATGATTAGGAGCTGTTAACTGTGGATACACTTCTGGAGGTGGTCACGGAGGAGGACATGGAGGTAGCTATGGAGGACTTCGCACAATTGCACAGGGTTCGGCAAACGAAGCTCATTCGGCTGTATCCAATCAGAACGCTGCTGCTCAACAAGCCTCATACATCGCGAAAAATACTCTGGCTCAACAAGCTTCACAAGCTGCAGCTACAGCTCAAGCTGCTCTTGCTGGAAAACATGTCTTACTGCAAACTCTGGAACAACAACGAGATGAAGCTCATCGGGCTCTAGAAGGTGAAATCGCTCAATTGCAAACAGCTAAGCAAGCTGCCGCTGCTACTGCAAACACTGCTCAACAAGCCAGCAAGCATGCACAAACTCTGCAGGAGGCTGTACAAAGTGCCCAATCTTTAGCTCAACAAGCTGAAGGAGCTGCTTCGCATGCTGCTCAGCAAGTTTCTGCACAGAGCTCGATGGTTGCTCAAGCCAAGGCTAAGCTTCAAGAAATCGAGCACCGCTTGGAATCAACTCGTGCTGATTTCGAAGCCACGAAGGCCGCTGCTCAGAATGCTGCTGAATTTGCTCGGAAGGCTCAAAATAATGCAGCGGCTGCAGGAGCTCATTCCAGTGGAGGCGGTTCCGGCCATGGGGGTCATTCATACTATTGATGATATTAGAGTTCGAGTTGTGACAATATTTAGGTAAAGTTGAAGAGGCTTCAGTTATATTTTGTTTTTTTGAAAATATACTTTTATAGAAAAATTTATTTACTGATTTTTTTTTAATATTATAACGTTGCGTGATAAAAATGATCGTGATAGCTACCTAGCTATAGAGTTTTGACTTTAGTTTCTTTATACTCAATGCCTAGTTATCGGAAGGTAGAAAGGTTTATGAAAATTTACTGAAAATTAAGGAAAATCTTAGAAGCTATCAACGAATAAGTAATTCTCTGGATATCCTCCTTACCAAACAGTGTTGTAAATTTCAAAAAAAATTCTAATCAGCCGTTTTTGTTTGTGGAACCGATGTAAATTGTATACTTATAACTTCTTAAACTTTTCAATAAAAATTAAGAGTAGCCTTTTAATCATGTAAATTTATAAGTTTTACCTCGGGATCGGCTTATCCTAGAAAGTTGAAACTTTGAATCTATATATACGCGAATGAAGTGTGTAGCGTAATCAATAACAGTAGCGTAGTTAAACCTTGTACAAACTCCTGAAAATATTTTAAACGGTAAGGAAACTTTTGTAGTTTACAGCTTCATCTGCAAATTAAGGGTATTACCAAATGGTTTTTTATTTTGGCTAAGTCCTGAGTAACATATATATATGTCGGAATTCTACAACCCTTGAATATCACGAGATTATGAAATTAATTACCTTTAACGCCATCGAAGTAAGTAATTAGAAATTCGTGAAAACTAGAACAATACCTTACATCCCCTAGAGCTTAATAACGAAAATGCTTAATTTTCTTTTTTCCTATATATTTAAAGCCCTTAGAAGTGAAAGTGAATAAGTTTTTAATAAAACCTAAGAAATATATCGGAATTGGTGAAAATGTAGACTACCACTTTATACCCTCTTAGGATAGGATACTGAAAAATTTAGGAAACTATTTTCAGGCACTTATATAAAGATCCCAAAGAAGAAAAATTGACATGTTAACACGATATGCTTAAGAAATATAACGTAATTCGGGAAATGTTGAGAAAACGCTGCTCACGGACACTGTCCTTAATCCACCTTCATTTAACAACAAAAATCTTGTTTTTCTGCTTAAAATGCTTCTGAAGTACATCTATAAATATATACAATGTTCCAACTTTGTAGCATACGCCGTTTCTGATATACGACAAACCACCTCTACCTCCTCATCTTGCTACTCCCATCAAACAATTTTTCAATCTTTCTCTGTAGTGGTTCTGTACAGTTGCTCATTTTGAGATTCCTATCCTGTGCGTGTTTCTAGATATAAAAATTTTTTTTTTCTTTTTTGTGGTTTGGTCCGAAAACATGAAAATACAAAATTTCAGAATATAAATTTTTTTTTGATATTTCAGGTCGGTCACAAAACTTTATTATAAATAGAATTTCTTCATGGTAAGCTATACCTTAGAAGCAATTATGATTAAATATTAGTTGTAGTCCGGTGACAGTGGAGTGAAACCCCAACACGAAATCCTGACTGTTGATTAATCGCTATCCTTGAGGAGATGACAATTGGAAAATCTTCACTGAAGAGGCCAGTTTTATAAGATCGTGTTGGACTAGGTCCGAATGAGCTGTTTGGTCATCGGATGACATAGACTCTTTAGAGGGTGTATCATGCCTACTATCCGAAACACCCTGACAGCTGGTGGTATTGCTTAGGAATATTCTATATAGACGATGTTGAAACAAATTTCATTTCACGAATTATACTGAAACTTAAATTTCCTTGCTATCGCATCCTAACACTAAAGATAAATGGCACTGAAGATTATCCAATACTTCCACCAATTTGGTGGAATTTTTGGTTGTTCGCTGGGATAGCAACTTTATTATTAAAGAATAATAAAATAAAATGGAGGTTCGTTCCATCATTACAAACAAAGGTGGTAGGAAGAGTCTCAATTCGAGTAGCATAGAAGGGCAGCGTACCCACTCGAAGAAGTTTTAGGTCGGGTAAATAATCGGAAGGATCTAAAAACAAAATCATTTGATCAAATTCATGGGAGATGATGTTAACATAACCACATACTATTATTCCAACTTACTGCAACAAATGTAGATAATAAGAAAGGAAACTGAGTTCAAGGTGTGTCTCTTTCACACAATAATGTACATGTCCACAGTATTAAACCTGCACAGCAACGACTTCCAATAGAGCCGCCTACCCTATATGTAACGTCTAGCACCATGAAACTTGAAAAAGGACCTAGAGGGATAGGATTTGAGAACGACGTCAAGTTGGTGATTTCAGCAGACTTCACATATTTTTACACCGCGGTAGTACAATTGAGTCAAAGGTCTAATAAATTTGTTCGTATTCAGAAAATGTAAATTGAATACAAAAATAATATAACAGTTTGCTTTAACTTTTTCATCTCTCTCGTTGAAAGTATGTATCCCATGTGTTAAATTATTTTTTAGTTATATTTTAATAAAAGTACTTATACAGCCACCACTCAACTAACTCTTATTATCCTCCTCCACAAAAATACAGGGACTACCACTGCATGTTATAAGATATCGTCAAGCGTGAACTATAGAAAACTGGAACTAGTTAATCGCAATTCGCATATCTCATACTTGAATTCACAACTTTTGCCCAAACGAAGTACTCAGTCCTGATGTGACTAGTTCGAATAAAAAAGAATACAAAAAACAAACTATCTTCAAAATCACGTACGTTCTTGAGATCTACTCTCAAATGTTTGTTACCGAACACGATTACTCTCTTTTTCACCAATTTCCAATCACTTGTCCCAATTTCTAATGCACTTGCTAAGAAAACATAACATTACCGTAAAATATCGCAATAAATCTTAACATGCCAATCATTTCCCACCCGCACAATTCGTCAAGAAAAAGCTATTCGACGAAAAATATTTTTGATATAAATTACCGCAAAACTGGTGTAGAAATCACTAAGCAAAGTTCAGCTGTTTGACGTACAGCATTTGTAACTTTTTAAGTAAATTGCATTCACCTTTCTTTTGACTTACAATGAAATTGTCTGCAGCATTCGTTGTCGTTGCCGTTTTCGGTAATTTTTTTATCCGATAGCAAAATAATGGAACTAATTATAACCATTTAACAACTTTTACCTTTAGGTGCCTTAAACTATTCCGGCGGTGAAGGAGGTAATCGGACAATTTCACAGCGTTCAACAAACGATGATGACTCCGGTGTGTCTAATCAACAGACTGTGACTCAGAGCGAGGGATTATTTCAAAAAAGTCCTTTGGCTCAGCAAGTTGCTCATGCCGCAGCCACTGCTAAAGCTGCTCTTGCGGCAAAGCATGTCTTATTGCAAAATTTGGAACAAGAACGAGATGAGGCTCATCGGGTTCTAGAAGCTGAAATCGCTAAGTTGCAGTTTGCCAAGGAGGCGGCTGAATCTGCCGCCTACACAGCGCAACAAGCTAGCAAACATGCTCAAACTCTACAGGGGGCTTTGTAAAGTGTTCAGGCTCTAGCCAAACAAGCTGGTGGTGAAGCTTCTCTGACTGCATGGCAAGTTCCACCAGAGAGAAGCTATGGTTGACGAAGCCAAGGACAAGCTCCTAAAATCAAACATCCAAGGCTGTTACTCAGAATACTGCTGAACTTGCACGATAGGCTCAAAATATTGCAGCTGGTACAGGACAACATACATTTCGGTTGTGAGAGTTAGAGGTGACTCAGATTTGTTTTGATTTTAAGTTGAAGACAACTTTTGATATTTCTGATAATATATAGTATATACACTTTTATTGAAAACTTAACTCATTTATTTCGAAATACATTCCTGGTTCAATTCTACTTTTATTCTTCCAAAAAAATGGTTTTTGAGATTGGTTTACATAGTTCTGTACTGTTCCATGATATCCCGCTGTAGAGTCCCACTATTGACTTCAATCAATTTTACATTATTTCTTTAAAAAAAAGGATTTTATGCTTTCAAAATTTGGTTTTCCATGTTTTAACGATAATAGACATAGTTAATAAGAAATGTCCGCCAACCAGTAGTACCTATATTTAAATAATGCTTCCACAATATTTCTCTGTAATCTGTTGGATTTATTTTGTCAGAATTTGTATTCTCTTGTTGGTAATGAAAAATCCGAGATTTTTCACAAAGTTTATGGAACTAACAAACAAGTCAATATTTTATCAAACCTAAGAGAAATTCGTGAAAACATGAATTTTTTAATTCTTTGGGGATAAATAAAAAATACCGAGATTAGTTTTTCGGCACTTACCTACTGTATAAGTAAAATTCAGTTGGTTACCTTATCAGATCTTAGGTATGAAAAGAGGTGTAATTTTGAAAAATTGTTAAATTATTTTTTTCGCGATTTGATTACAGCCGCGGAAGAACCAACTTGAAATCTCATCAGACCTTCCGAAATTTATGAAAACAAACACAACCCCTGTACGCCTTCTTGGGGTTTCACTATTCAAGAATCCTGAAATAGCTTTAACACCCTTTTTATAAAAGTAGCGAGGAAATGAAAACTAATTCGATGTCTTATCACATCTAAGAGTTATGTTGGAATTTGTGAATATATTATGTAATATACATTTCCTTGTCAGGTCGAATATCAAAATATTTTAAAATCAGTTCTTATGCTACGAACAGACTACGGTATTGACGCGTTTAAATTGAGTTAAATGCGCTGAAAACACTTCCCGAAGGCGTTTACGAAAACACGTAGCTACGACGTGTTTAACCGAAAACAGGCACTGCGACTCTCGCGAAAATCGAAGTAAACTTTGGAAGAAACTTTGTAATGCGATAGAAATTCAATTTTGATAGAGTTTAAATGTAGAATTATTATTTTATAATTAATAGCAATTAATAATTGAACTAATAAGTTGATATTTTTAATTATTAGTACAGAATTTAAATTTAGAACTATTATTTTACAATTAAAAGCAATTGCAATTCGCTTCGATATCTTTTTAGGCTGGCCGCACACTAAAAGAGAAAAACATTATTAGTCAAAAACAATTATGACTTATCATGAATATGTCGCTGTTTCAATAGCAATTCAATAATCAGAGCACACTGTTTAGTCGCGTGCCTCCAGGGAACGAAGTTAATCAGTTTTTGGCTGATCTTTAGATCTTATTCATTTATCAGCGAGCTTGTACCTACTTCCAACAAGTAGCAATAAATTCATTTCAGTCATTAACGCAATGCATATGTACATACATACATTCGCTGTTCCAATGACATTTTTCATTATTTCATTATATTTGTGAGTTCTAAAAGACACTGAATTTATGAATGATTATTCATCAAAGCAATGAATGCTTTCAATGTTTGAATGGGTCAAGGAGTTGTAGTGCGGCTGCTTTACACTGAAAACAAAATAATTTAAAATTTCGCGCCTTTGACGTTTGACCAGTCGTCATAGTCAGGTAAGATCATTACAAGAGATTTCAGACAGAATGTAGGGTTTCATTTCCTTATTTGTTTTACAGTTTCTTAAATTAACAGTTATCTTACTTCCAACTATAAATTTTAAAAGAATAGAACTCTGTTAATAGCGGTTTTTAATTTTGGTTGGTGTGGCAACGTTCTTTGCTAATTTTAAAACTAAAAACTATTAAAATTCCTCAATAACCGTCAAGAAAGTCATAAACGGGTCCGACTAAATAAAGCAAATCCCTACAGCAATGTTTTTAATGTTTTACTAATCTCGTTCGCTCATTCGCAACTATACACAACCGTTTTTCCATTTATTATTTTAATAATAAAGTATTGTTATCGATTTTAGAAAAATTCAAAATGAAATTCACTCGAGTTTCGCTTTATTTGAAATTTATATAGTGCGTAAGTTTATGCAACTACTGTATGTCCCGTGAAGATCATAGCTCTTACTTTGTTCTTTTTCTTGAAGATTAAATTGTAGTAGCTCTCTCTGGAAGTACGGTTTCTTGATAATCGACTTTTTGGTTCAGGCTGCTAGTTTATAAAGGTGAGGTAATTATATGAACTCCATGTTGCCCGAACTATGAAATCATATGCCTGTACTTCTATTTTACGCTATGATAGTGTACTTCACTTTAACTCACTTTTTTCCTGAGAAGACTGTAATTTATGAGGTGGAGCTGGAACCTTTGTGTTTCCTACTTTCATATAAGGACTTATTAAGATAAAATATAAAAATTAAAATAACCTATTTTCAGGTATTCATCTCTCAGAAATTATTTAATATTTAGTTTATAATAATTCTATTAGTCAAAGAATAACTCTTAAGATACGTAAACTTGTGTGTACTCTATAGAGAAGTTTAAAGTTTTGATATATCAAATTTTTCTCAGAAATAGAAAAACCTAGCCATATGTAGTTTTGTAAACCTGATTGCTACAAATTCAATCACTTTTTCTTTTAAAAATATTGTAATTAAATCAAAATTTTATATAAAAATTTATTTGCATAAATCACAAAAAAATTAAAGTCTTCAACTCTACATCACGTCATTAAAACAATTAATAGTGTGAGTGACCAGAATCTTGTCCACCGTATGATCCTCCGTGTCCAGAGCCTCCACCGCCACCACCACTGGAGTGTGCTCCTGCAGCCGCTGCATTATTTTGAGCCTTCTGTGCAAAATCGGCAGCACTCTGAGCCGCGGCCTTCGTGGCTTCGAAATCAGCACGAGTTGCTTCCAATTTCTGTTCGACTTCCTGGAGCTTAGCCTTGGCTTGAGCAACCATCGAGCTCTGCGATGAAACTTGCTGAGCAGCATGAGAAGCAGCTCCTTCAGCTTGTTGAGCTAAGGACTGGGCACTTTGTAAAGCCTCTTGCAGAATTTGTGCATGCTTACTAGCTTGTTGAGCAGTGTGTGCAGCAGAAGCGGCTGCTTGTTTGGCCGATTGCAATTGAGCGATTTCTCCTTCTAGAGCCCGATGAGCTTCATCCCGTTGTTGTTCCAGAGTCTGCAATAAAACATGTTTTCCAGCAAGGGCGGCTTGAGCTGTAGCTGCAGCTTGTGCAGCTTGTTGAGCCAAAGTGTTTTTCGCAATATACGAGGCTTGTTGAGCTGCAGCATTCTGATTGGATACAGCTGAGTGCGCTTCGTTTGCCGAACCCTGTGCAATTGTACGAAGTCCTCCATAGCTGGCACCATGTCCACCGTGTCCTCCGTGACCACCTCCTGAGTTATATCCACAGTTTACAGCTCCTAAACACAAAATAAATTGATTTGTAATAATTCTTTCTATTCTATAGAAAAGTATGCAGGTAACGAAGAAAAAACTTACCGAAAACGGCAACTACAACAAGTACTACAGAAAAGTTCATCGTGAGATAAAAGAAAGGTATTTCAATCTGCTCAGATACAAAGATACAACTCAATGCAAATCAAGCAAGTGAACTTGGTTAAGTGATTTCTACTCCAGTTTAGCTGCAATTTATATCAAAAATATTTTTCATCCAAAGTTTTTTTTCTTGGATCCGTACCTACCTACCTGGTGGGAAACGTTTGTCACATTAAATTTTATTGCGATACTTGGGAGTGAAGTTATGAATCAGTACCTTCATTGAAAGTTAGACATATGAGAACAAACTAACTATTTGGATAATACTTTTTTGCCAGTCGGATGTCTCGGACATCTCTGAATAAAATGTACAAAATTACTTCACTTCCTGCTTTTTTTGTATCCGGTTTTTTGAATTTTGGACTAAAACTTTAGCTATAAATTGAACCACTTCGATAGCGCAGTGTCAATATTTACTGTAGAGTTTACTACTTCAGAGCTTGAAATTTCGAATCGCAACTAGACTTTTCAGTCATAGTCCAAAACGAAGATTATATGGAAAAATCATTAGCAGTGCCTCAAAAGTGGGCTGCAACATGAAGAAAACTTATTTGTTATTAAGTAAGTAAAAGTGGCAATAAAAAAAGGTTCTTCTGTTTAAGCCACTCACACCAAAAATTTGAGTAGTTTGAAAGACAAGGACATTTTTCAGACATGAAATATTTTGGATGAAATATTTTGATCATCTCGCAATTTGCTAAAATTGTATCAAGAGCCAAAGACTAGATCTAGAACTTTCCGATTTTTATATTACGTACTAAAAACTTGAAACTGGGGTGCATTTTAGCCAATACTTGCAGCACTGTTCAGAAATGTCTTCATCGGCATTTTTTTTTGTCTTTATCATTTCATCTTCAATATGCCGAACTAGGTATTAATTTCAAAGTAAACTGATGGGGTTACATCAAGATACGATTAAAGTGCCTACAAAAAAATAAAAATAAAGAAACTAACTACAAGATTTCCCATGATGAGAAAAGTCCCAAGCCTGCAATTTAATAGCAAGAGCCTACCATAACTAGAATTTTTACGGGAATAAGTTAACGCTTACAAGAAAAAAAGTATTCATCGAAACGATGAAAAATTGAATTTATCGTGAAAACTGTCTGGCGTGAAGTCATATACGGCGAGAACTCAATTAAAAAAAACTCCATACACATGATTTTTGATTAAATTTTCATTGATTATTTGATATAACAAACGACTATGAAAAAAATCATCGCTTAACTGCCATTTTCATAAGAATTTATTCATTTTTTATTTATGAACTTGATCCCGTATTTGTTCGATGGAGACATAATCTATACGGTGGTCGGATCTCATAGATAAAACAGATTCGACTTAAGTTGGGCATTAAGTTGAGGCACTATAAAGTTATGATTCGGTGGGAAACGGCTCGTAATTGGCAGGTGTATAGCTCAATATGGCAAAATCTTATGACAATTTGACAGACCTGAAATGTCCGTTTCAGGTCGCAATAATTCAATTAGCAACTTTTTTTTTTAATTACTCACAATTAGATAAATTTATATGCGTATTAATTGAGAGTGGGCAGATTGTAACCGCTTGTATAAACTACGCACTGAAAACCTAAGTCTATAAAAGTATTTTTAAGACCACTTAATCATTTCATAATAAATACAGAACTGACATATTTTCAAAAGTAGGAATAAGAAACTGATTTTGTTGCTATTTTGTATTATTAATATTTTCCTAACCGTTAGAGAGAAAATCGAGTAAGTTTTTGACTTTTGCGAATAATTTACGTTTGAGATCCACTGTTTTTATCAAATTACAATAATTTAGTTCCCACTCTAAGCTATATTATGCCACAGAAGCAATCAAGATGACTTAAAGAAATATCTACCCCCAAAAAAACACTAAAACACTACATCAAATTTCGGGGTAATATAAACTTAAAAATAATTTTGCAGCGTATCGGTGCTCAAGCGGTATTTGATAGTAGCTAATGCTCCTAAGACTGAAACATGCAGATTTCCAGTGGGAATTCTAAGTACTGATTAAGTTAAATTAAATTTAATTTATCCAGCACTGAAAATGGGTACTGATTCAGTATTACAGATTGAGTATCATATATAAAGATTCCTACCGACTGTTGATATTGATTTCATTCTGTATTATTAGTTCTTAGACCTGCCTATTCAATACCGGTGAATTGAAGTGCTCTTATAAAAAAGTTAGTTTAGATTCTTCACTGTATTACATTTTTATATTTGGACATATCAGATAATGGGAAGCTCAGACCCTACGGTCTCTTCAACTCGTGAATATTGAACGATTACACTAAGGATATAATAAAAGGTAGTAGTATTAATTCGGTGAGGAAAATGAAAAAAAAAAACACTTGAATGTTACTTAACGTAGAACTTAAGACTACACTTAAAATCTAGGACTTAAAACTAACATTAAAATTTAAACTTAACTGAAATAATTCAATTCTAAAATGGTTATTTTTCGGTATTGAATTCTTTATAAAGAAGCACATAGGTTTTCTAATTTAATGATATAATAAACTTACAAAGGTGTGAATTATCTGAAGACATGACTCTAACGCCCAGGTCATAGCGTGCACTATCCTATGGTTATCAAATATTGTATACACTAACATTTAGATATTAAATAAATCTTTTCATTAATATTTAGATATTAACTAAATCTTTGCCTTCAATTCTAGTGCAGTACGGACACAATACTGGTTTTATGATTTCGCAATAGTAGTTTGAGTAGTTACTCTCAGCGATCGAACCTATCTGTTTAGATTAAAAATTATCAAGAATACCAAAATTTAATGCCTTTACACTTCAAAAGTCTTTTCTACCTTTACATTAAATTTTGTCGAGAGTATATATACAATTAATTAAGAAAGAAATAAATTTTATGCCCAATTTGTGATACTTCAGGTATAAATAAAATTATTACAAAAGTTAAAGAAATGTTATATCTTTATTTTTCTTGGAAATATTAACGTCTTTTCCGAAAACCTTGCTTCGTCTACGTCTATGTTGACGTCACAGCGTTGCATTGCTATTACAACAGTTTAGAAAAAGCTTAGATTTAAATAGATTAGATATAATCGGAGGCATAGAGTTTTCTCCAAGAACCGCTATATATATATATATATATATATATATACCTCATAGATCACGGACGAGGGTGAGGCTGACCACTTCACCTCCTAGTGTTCCGTTGGTCTAATAATGAACTAACTGTACTATTACATCAAGGCCTAGGCCCGATTTGGGCTGTTGTGCCATTGATTATTATTGATTACTATGGTCACCAAAGTGTTCTCCGAGACACTATGGCGCCGAGTTGCGACTACCTCATTAGAAAAATCTTAGTCAAACCTTGGATTATATACCTACATAAAAGGATCGGACATGCCACAAAAAAAGGGCCAAGTTGTTTTGTGCGCATGTCATAATAAAAACTGCATGGGCGTACAAAACTCATTATTTTAGGGGGGGAAATGTTCATGCACATTTTGAAAGATTTTCGCATATATTAAATATATTGAATAAACACACTACAGTCACAATCAGCTACAAGCCAATCGTATAATACTCCAGATGAAGACGATTTTGCCCGTTAATAAACTTAGCCTTACAAATTCGACAAAACATCTAGATTCAAAATTTCAAGATCATAGTTCAAAGCATTCTTGAGTTATCATGCTAACGGACAGAATGACGGGCGGACGGACGGATTTAGAGGTTTTGTCCCGAAATAAGCTCGAAATAATATTTGACTTTTTTTTGGGTCTGAGGCTTCGTTCTAAGGCTGGCCGCCCACTGAAAGAGCAAAAACAATTTTAGTCAAAAACATTTTTGTCTAAACATGAATATGTCGCTGTTTCAATAATAATTCAATGATCAATCAATAGCAATTCAATGGCGTGTGTTATGTATCAGCCCAAGCCTCTACATAATAACTCACACACTAACACTAATACAGATAACATATTCGCTAATTCAGTCATACGATCCAAGTACATTACCAAATAAGACAAATATAGAACTAAGTCATGAGAACAAAGAACATTTAATCACTTTGATTCCCATGAATTCATAAAAGAGACAAACCTTATCACATTGACCCTTAACCACAGCGTTCGGTCATTCTGATAAAAGAGACAAACCTTATCACATTGACCCTTAACCACAGCGTTCGGTCATTCTGATAAAAGAGTAGTATAAATAACAGCACTTGATACTCAAGTGGCAGTCATTATTAAGATATCAACTAAACAGGCATTATGTTCGATTAGCCGTCACCAGTACTAAGCATAAATTGTCAAATAGAATGTTTACGAACTTACAACGAATAATATTAATTAAATAAAGATTTACTTTCATTAAAACTCACAATTAAATAAATGAATTTTGTTTTTTTTACAATCGCTCGATACGAAACACAAAATTGGCGCAGTCGGTAGGATTGCAAAAGTATAATATTGTAGCAATCCGAAAGTGATCGAATCGTGAAAGTTTTAAAATCATATTAATATAAATCGTGATCCATTTAACTAAAAATCAGTTACGCTACAAATAAGCGAAAAACGTGGAAACAATCTAATACAAAATAGTGAAGGTGAAGGACAGGCTATTAATCAGCAACTACAACACTTACTTCAAGAATTGGAGGCGAACGAATATCAACTCAACACAATTCAACTATTTTTCGATTGGTAAATATCTTATATTCAATAATGGCTCATCAACCAGAAGAGAGAGTGACGACATCAGTACTATTGACGTTATTCAAGGCAGTTCCCGTATTCTCTGGAGACGATGACTACAGCCTAGCATCATTTTGTTCTTCGGTAGAGAGTACTTTAGCGTTAGGAACACCGAATCAATTGGTTATAATAAGCACAATATTGCTTACTAAATTTAAGGGATCAGCGTTAAATGTTATGTTAAAATTCACAACAATTCCGACATGGGAAGCCATAAAAGAAGTATTAAAACAGAATTTTGGAGTAATAGCAAATTACGACGGAGTTAAGGGATATAACATCCAGGAAGTGTACGAACAACTACAGAACATCCTAAATAAATTAAATGCAAAAGTGGATCTGGGGGAAACAGATGCAGCAGGACGAAGTAGAGAAGACAACGAGAAATTAATGTTAGACGTATTTAAAAGTAAAGTCGATGACAATACATCCTTATGGATAGAAATAAAGAATTTCTCAATTTTAAGATTAGCAATGCAGAATATTGCAAGTTCAGGTAGAAATGGTTACTTAAAAGATAATGCTAGAAAAACTTCAAATAACAATGTAAATGTTAGGCAAAATATCAATAATAAACCTAAATACAATCATATGAATAACAATAACTACAATCAAGTTAATAAAAATCAAGTTCAAAACAATTATAGAAATTCCAGTAACAATCTCAGGAATACTAACAATTTTAGACAGAATCCATTTAGACAAAATAATTCAAACAATTATAGATTAAATAATAATCAGAATAGAATACAACCAATGGAAGTGGATAATATCGTGAATAGAGGACAGATAGTGCAACCAGAAAATAATAATGTAAATTTTCGAGTAAGAGCCTCGAGAATAAATCAAATTTAGCAAAATTCAGATTACCAATTATAGAAGTGACAATTTGGGGAACGAAAGTTAAGGCTTTAGTAGATACGGGGTCAACTATAACACTGATTAGTAAGGAAATAGTAAAAACATTAAAATGGAGAAAAGCAGAAACAGAAATAAAAACCATGACGGGTTTTAGTTTAATAAAATATGAGGTAGAAACAGCATCACCAATAGAATTTGGGATCGAAAAAAATATTATGTGGAAAATTGTAGATTTTGGAAATCGCTTACAGAGTGCTATTATAGGAACGGATATCTTAGATACACTAGGAGCATATATAGATTTCAATAATAAAGAGATTATAATAAATAATAAACGCATCAAGTTTATGGGATATGAAGATGATAATGAAATAAATACGTTAGAAATTAGGTATGATGAAGTTCATGCACTAGAACCAACAGACCCGATAATTAGAACAGATCATTTGAATGATGAAGAGAACAGAAAATTAAGAATTATGATGAAGGAATTTAGAGATTCATTTTATAAAGAAGGAGATAAACTCCAAGCAGAATTAGATATGGAACATGAAATAAAGACAACAACTGAAGAACCAGTTTACAGTAGAATGTATAGAAACCCTCAAATACATGAGGAAGAAATCAAAAAACAGATTAATCAATTATTAGCAGATGGTATAATCAGAGCTAGTAAATCACCATACAACGCACCGGTGATAATAGTGAACAAAAAGCTAGATGGAAGTAATAAAACCAAGTATAGAATGGTAATAGATTATAGAAAGTTAAATTCAGTGACAATAGATTTCAAATATCCAATACCTAATATAGAGACAATATTAGAGAAGTTAGGACGATCAGTGTATTTTACCACTTTAGACTTAGCTAAAGGGTTTCACCAAGTTAAAATGAGTAAAAGGGATATAGAGAAAACGGCTTTTAGTACGAATCAAGGACATTATGAATATATCAGAATGCCCTTCGGACTGAAAAACGCACCTTCAACATTTCAGAGAATCATGAATGATATTTTAGCAAATGTAATAAATAAAATATGTGTAGTATATATGGATGATATACTCATATTCGGAAGTTCATTAGAGGAACACTTATTAAACATCAGAACAATTTTAAGAATATTACAAAAACATAAATTAAAACTACAGTTAGACAAGTGCGAATTCCTAAAGAAAGAGACAGCATTTTTAGGTCATGTAATTACACCAGAGGGAATATTACCAAACAAAGAAAAAATAGAAAAGATATCAAAAGCAAAAATACCGCAGAGTAAGAAAGAAATTAAATCATTTATAGGGATGACAGGATATTATAGAAAATTTATAAAAGATTATAGTAAGATAGCATATCCAATGACGAGATATTTAAAGAAAGAAACTAAGATAGATCTAAAAGACGAGAAATATAACGAAGCATTTAATAAATTAAAAGAAATTCTAGTAACAGAACCAGTTTTAAAACATCCAGATTTTAATGAACAATTTAATATAACTACAGATGCAAGTGATTATGCGTTAGGGGCAGTCTTATCGCAAAACCAACATCCGGTAGCTTATATTTCAAGAACATTAAATGAACATGAGAGAAAATACAGTACGACAGAAAAGGAGTTATTGGCGATAGTATACGCAGTAAAATATTTTAGACCGTATGTGTATGGGAGAGAATTTAATTTATATACAGATCACAGACCAATAGAGTGGTTATATAAGAAGTATAAAGGGAGTCAACGAATACAGAGATGGATTTTAAGTTTAGGAGAATATAAAATTAATGTTAAATACATAAAAGGAACAACAAACATACCAGCAGATTATTTGAGCAGAATGATTAATGAAGAAGAATGTAACCTAGCAGAAAGTGAAGATTTAGTATCAACTAGACACACAGCAGAAGAAGATAGTTCACATCTGATACCATTAAAAGATGAATGTATTAACAAATACAAACAACAAATCATATTATCAGAAAGAGAGGAAGTTAAGACAAATTTAAATAGAAGATTATGGATAAAACCAAATGAATTTAATAATGAAGATTTAAAGTTGAGGTTAAAAAAGTTTATGAGTAGCAAAACAACGGGAATATATTCAGAAATAAGTAACAGGGAATATGTGAAATTTCAAGAATTATATATAGAGTTATTCGATTTAAGACAAATTCCAACGTATATGGTAAGTCAACTATTGAAGGAACCAAAGAATGAAACAGAGTTAGAAAATATTATAAAAGAACAACATAATGAAAAATCACAACATTCAGGGATCTTAGAGAATTATATGGTTATAAAGAAAGAATATTACTATCCAAGATTGAAAAATTTTATACACAGATATATAAATTTATGTGAAATATGCAATGAGAGTAAAATTGATAGGAAACCGACGAAAGAAAAATTAAGAATTACAGAAACACCAGAAAATATCAGAGAGTTATGTCATGCAGACATATTTTTTATAAATAAAACAACGAAAGTACTAACGATGATAGATAAATTCTCAAAATTTGCAACAATAGCAATGTTAGAATCAAGTAATGCGATAGACATTAGGAAAAGTTTCAGACAAATTTTTTCTTTAGTAGGAAAACCAAAGAAATTAATTATGGACCAAGAGTTTGATATGATAATATTGAAAGAATACTTTAAAGAAGAGAATATCGAGATACATTTAACAAAACCTAATACGCATAGAGGTAATTCAGATATAGAAAGGTTACACAGTACATTATTAGAAAAGTTAAGAATATTAAGACTAACTAAAAAGTTATCATTAACAGAATTAATAACAGAATCATGTGGAGTTTATAATAGAATTAGACACTCAACAACAGAAGAAATACCTTTTGAAATTGAACAAGGGAAAACGGACAACAAAAAGATATATGAAAAGTTAAAAATAAAGAAAGAACAGACAATGGAAAAATTAAATAAACAAAGAATAGACATTGACGAAAAAAGGGACGAAGTATATTACAGAAACAAGAAAGCAGGGAGATATAAATTAGAAACAAGATTTAAGAAAATTAAATACGACCCAAATAAACACTCAAAAGAATTAATAAAACGTAGTAAAAAGACAATAAAAATTACAGGCAATGGACAACACAACGATAACACTAATGATGATGTTAACAGTAACGATAATAGGAGCAACACTGACAGTGGAACCAATAAATAATGAAGGAGGTTATATAGAAATACCGATCAAAGAAATCAAGTTAGCAGACAAATTTAAAATAATATTACATCAAGTAGATATAGACCAAATAATGGCAGTAATAAAAGAATTCAAAAGATTAATAGAAAAAGAAGAAATAACAAAGGATCAGAAAACAGGATTGAACCATGAAATTTTTGAATTAAAAGCTCAAATAAAAACATTACAAATTAGTGAAAATATTAGAAAGAAAAGAGGATTATTAAATCCAGTGGGAGAGATTTATAATACAATATTTGGAATAATGGCAGATTCAGATAGGAAATTAATAAATGATAAATTAGAAGAGTTACGAACAGGTACTAACAAAGTAATTTTTAATATGAATAAACAAATTGAATTAAATATGGGATTTTAAGATAAAATAAATCATATTATAAAACAAGTAAAAGAACTAAACAAAGAAAATAAAGTATTAGGAGAAGATATAACATATTTGAAAATAAACTTAAATATTCAATTAATAAAGGATCATGTAGAAAAAATTCAAGATAATATTTTAGCATCAAAATACAATTTAATGAGTAGAAATATGTTATCATATAAAGAAATAAAAGAAAATAATATCAACATTCAATCAATGGAATTAATTGAATCATTCTTGTTATCAAATAATAAAAACTTAATATTTGCATTCAAAATACCATTAAAACAAAAAAATTACACAGTTTATAGAACATATCCATTAGGAAACACTAAAGGATACCAATTAATAGCAACAAATCAAAATATAATAAAAATCGATAATACAGTATATGAAATACGAAATGAGAAATATGTAGAAGATTTGATATTGAGATCAAACTGTATAGATATTAATGAAACATGTAAAGCAATGAAAACAATACCAAGTGTTAAAGAAATCATACCAGGAATGGTATTAATAAATCAATTAGATGTTAAAATCAAAAGTACTTGTGATGAAAGAAAATGGAAAATAAAAGGAAATTATTTGATTAAATTTGAAAATTGCATAATAAAAATAAATAACGTAGAATTTGAGAATACAAAGAAATTATATGTTGGACAATATTCAGTACCGATAATCATTCCAAGAATTAAATTAATTAAAACAATAGACGAATTACAAGAATTACAAATTAAAAACATTAAAGAATTAAAAGAAATTCAATTCACTAAACATTTGCATACAGGAATAGGTATTACTTCAATAGTAATAATAATAATTATAATAATCATTGTAATCCTGTATTTTAAAGCGAAAAATCGTCAGACTAAAATTAAAATTAGTAACGTCCGAACTGAGGACAGTTCTTTTTCTAAGAAGGGAGGTGTTATGTATCAGCCCAAGCCTCTACATAATAACTCACACACTAACACTAATACAGATAACATATTCGCTAATTCAGTCATACGATCCAAGTACATTACCAAATAAGACAAATATAGAACTAAGTCATGAGAACAAAGAACATTTAATCACTTTGATTCCCATGAATTCATAAAAGAGACAAACCTTATCACATTGACCCTTAACCACAGCGTTCGGTCATTCTGATAAAAGAGACAAACCTTATCACATTGACCCTTAACCACAGCGTTCGGTCATTCTGATAAAAGAGTAGTATAAATAACAGCACTTGATACTCAAGTGGCAGTCATTATTAAGATATCAACTAAACAGGCATTATGTTCGATTAGCCGTCACCAGTACTAAGCTAAGCATAAATTGTCAAATAGAATGTTTACGAACTTACAACGAATAATATTAATTAAATAAAGATTTACTTTCATTAAAACTCACAATTAAATAAATGAATTTTGTTTTTTTTTACAATCGCTCGATACGAAACACAAAATTCGTGCCTCCAAGGCAGAGACTGATCAGTTTTTGACTAAAACTGTTGGCTAGACGCACACTGAAAGAGCAAAAACAGTTTTAGTCAAAAACGTTTTGACTAAAACTGTTTTTGTTCTTTCAGCGGGGGTTTTAGTCAAAAACTCATTAGTCTCGTGCCTTGGAGGCACCCGACTAATCTGTGTGCTCTGATAATTTAATTGCTATTGAAACAGCGACATATTATTGATTAGTCAAAAATGTTTTTGACTAATACTGTTTTTGCTCTTTCAGTGTGCGGCCAGCTTAAGCGTTTCAAACTTTTTTGGCTGGATTAAACTTATAATACTCTCAGATTTCATCTAGAGTATAAAACTATCTATCTCTTTGTAATCTTTACAGATGCATGTTATTTTATTCTAAAGGTATAAATCCATACTTCTTTTTTGAGTGCTGTTCGTGGTTGTGATATAATAATAGCAACTGAAAAATTCTTATAAACAATTTATGCGCAGATTGGGAATTGAACTCGCACGACATTGCCAAAGCAATGCTTACGAGACTTAGTACACTACCACTGGCTTACACTCTACCTTTGTAACGCTTTTAGATGTCCTTAAATATAACGTTATGCTACTGTTTTCCTTCAAATTATTTCACACAAGTTTTTGACAAGCAAGATCCCTTGGCATCCTTGGATCCCATGATGCTGTCAAAATTATGTTGGTCATTATTTTTTTCGTGCTTTTACACCGTGGTGTCTTATCCTTTAAGGTATACTATCTAAGAGCTAAACCGTCAAAATCGGTCAGTTAAAGCTTATTTAACACTTAATAATCAAAAATTAAAACTAATAGAAAAATATTAATTTTTTTTAACTTATGGTCTTAGTAATTAGTGCTTAGGAGTAACTGTGTGTATTTATATGCCTTTTATTAAAATATAATAATAATAATAATTAATTTTTTTACGTTTGCTATGATTGACTGATAGCTAGCTCACCTGTCGTAAAAGTAGTCAAGACACGAACCGAAAATGAATTGAGATACAGCTTTGCTATGTTTGACGTCATAAACTGTTATAACTAGACGTAGAAGCAAATACAACCTTAATTCGATTTTTTTAACACCAATCCCCTTGAGATCCCAACTAAACTTTTTGATATGTTTTGAAAAATAGTATCATACCTACATACAAAATATAAGAAAAAGTAAAAGAAAAATATTAAAGACATGTATTTTCAGGTATTCAAGAATAATGTACAAAATAGCTATTGTTGAAAGAAACTTTCAAGGATAATTTTTATTCGTTTTTTTGTGTTAAAATGTTAAAATTGAAAACTTGAGCATATTTTTTTAACTTTGGTTCAATCGCAACACCTCACCAGACTAATAAACAGAATAGATTTTTCCTTTTTCACCTCAACTTAATATACTAAAATTTGCCTTCACTACTCCACCCATTCTCAAGTTTTCATTGTTGATTTGATAAATTTATAAAAAAAAACAATCTTCTCATCGTATTTGTGTAATTTAAAAGTAAGAATCCTTTGAATTGCAAATTAATTACCAAGTTCCTGGCTTAAGTCTTTCGTTTAATCTTAAATTTCATTGGTTTTTTCTAGCTCTTTTATGCATGTGAACCGCGCATTGTGAAGTACAACGTATTCTGAAGGACTTCTCATTGTTTTTATTACGGTTAATCAAAAATTTATTTATAACTCTTTCAATATGAACGACAGAGATTTGTACCTTCAGGAATCAATAACAAGGTACGCCAACAAATCCAACTAACTCGAATCTGTTTCATTAGCGAAAGACATTATTCAAAAATTATTACCGGTATTCCTTCGGCAAAATCGCAATGAACATATCAAAATGCTTGGGCACGTTAAAAAATTGCCATGTCTGGCTCTTATTAATAAATCCGATCGAATTGAATGCAACATCGGGAGCAATATATCTAAGATCTGTGTGGTATTTAATCGTAAAGAAATATCTGAAACGTTTTGGCCACCACAGATACGAGTAGATCGCAATGTGAAATGTTCACATATTGTAAGTGGCCCCGTATTACCGGAGCTAGTCCTAATGGCACTATTCGACCAATGATATTAATGGCAGCCACATAAACTCGCAACTATCTTTGCCATGATTCGTACCTGTTGCCTATTATCCACTCGTATCTTCGAGATACCTTAACCTGTGCCGAGATCTAATAAATTTTATGTTCGATTCCAATTGTGTATCGGGGGGAAAATGGTTCGTAACGGCAGAGCCCTGTTGGCTATCATTTCTTCTCTTCTAGATCTACACTAAATCTACACTAGATCTAGATGCTTACGAGCAATTCTCGTTTTGGCCAATCGAAGATAGTTTTCTTCGCGATTATGGCCAACAATTAAGTGCTGTTTGCCAACATCACAGGTGGTTTCGGTTCGGCGTCGAGCAAATTTTCAAATTCGAAATTGGCATGTTAGGACATTATTGGCAAGCATTAAATTTCATATGGCACATTTTGATTTGAGTTAGTGCGTTTCAAATATCCCGCTGGTATTGAACAAATTGTCGGATGTAGAGTATGGGCAACTGTTCTTAGTAATTTATTGTATAATTAATTTCAGGATTGATGTTATGCGATATTGTGGCAAGTCCAGATTGAAATATGGCGAAAACTTTTATCACTCAAGATGAGATCGTGTCAGTTTTCGGCAATAGACTCACGTTCTATATTTCGCACATTCTGCAGATACTTTAACATAAATATTAAAAGATTGACATGTTCCATTTCTTTTTCAAAATCAAAAACAATGAACATATTTAACATAACATATTCTTGCATGCTAATTTTTGGCGTGAATAAATTACTCAATTTTTTACTTATTCTTTTGCGACATGTTCACAATAGCAAACAAAACATTTGAGCAAAACAAAGTAAGCAAAAGCGGTTTTATTTGTAAACTGCAGAGACAGAGCCAGTGAATATTTTGAAAAAAAACCGACGGATTGCTTACTTTCATTATATTTTCTCAAGAAATTATTATTCACCTCTTGTGTCAAGTAGCATAGTAGCAATAATTTGGTGTGTTATTTTTTAGCGTGAGTCAGTTAACGACAGAAATTTCTAGTATTTTGTTCAACTGGAGCAAATGCTACTAGCTACTAGCCTGTTTATATTGATACAATTTGAGTTTAACAACTAAAAACACTTTTGGGACGTCTGTATGAACCCTACGAAAAATAAAGTTTGTGATTGAGGTAGCAAAGTAAGGCGTTTTCAATATCATTTTTATTATCTCAGGAAAAGCTTATGCTAGAAAACTGAAAACTTATGTACATTTGCTAGATCAATGAACGTCCGGCATACACAAAAGCACTTTGAAGGTGTACGAGTACAATAGATTGGAAAAACATTCAGAGGAAGTCAGTGACATGCAGTGGTGGGGTGAAATACTTTAGATTGCAATATTACACAAACAAATTACGCCAGAATGATGAAATTTGGTTCGAATATGAATAAAATGCATATATTTTCCAAATATTGAATTCTTTTTTTTACGGATTCTTTATATGAATACCTTGAAAGCGCTTTCAAGATTTTTTGAAATTCGACTCCTAAGGGGTGTAAAGTGGTTGTATACTTTTTCATGAATTCCGCCATATCTCTCTGGTCTGATCAGATATCGAATATGTTTTCACTTCCATGGACTTGTTTAATAATCGCCTATTTTGAAGTTTTTTCTTTTTTCAACCCCTAGACCGCAACCCAGAATATTACCCAATTATGTAATTCATACGTTACACCCTATTCTAACCGCTTCCCGAACTTTTTGATAGGTTTTCAGTCACAAAGTTACCTACACCGCATCTCAGAGTTAAACGCGTTCCGAACTTCTGCCGGAAAAATAATAAAGTTGCGCTCAGACTGTTGGCAGATTTTTTTAGTTTGGTACGAAGTGTGAGGTGTTTTTCTATCTCAGGAACGTTGTCACAGTAAACTTGAAACTTGGTGGAAGAGGTTCTAAAAAAGTAAAAAAAAAATTAAAGAATACATTGATCTATGGAAGTGTTGCAAGTAAATGATCAGTGAAAATTGGGTGCATGTATTCTTACGAATTTCATCATATCTATCAGGTCTTCTTGCATATTAAAATCATTAAGGGGTCTTCATCAACCCAACCCATCAATTCCAACCATAAATTGTTCAAGGGTTGTGTACAATTTCACGAATTCAGCCATACCCGTCTGGTCGGATCAGACACTGAAACTTTTAACTAACATTTTATTTTTATATATTCGTTTTCAGGAAATTCACGAATTCCGTAATATGTCTTCCAAGTGATATTGCATCGAATTGGTTTGAATTAATTTTGACTCATAAGATACATTTTTAGCTCTGTTTCTATACAATGTAAAACACCATGCATTTATATCCGAAATAATAAATATAATTTTAATTTGAAAGCATGGACCCGGTGCAAGATTCACTCCAGATTTCTTGCTGTGTACTATTAGTCCCCGATCGGAAGCCACAAACTTTTCCGCGCATTCGAACGGAACAACAGAACACAATACTATACCATATTATTAAAAAATACTTTATTATTTAAATAATAAAGTAATAGTAAAGTAAAAATAGTTATATAGGTACACCTGCATTGTAAAGTAACATACGTAACATCCGTTACACAATCGGTTGCAAGCCACTTGTATGATACTCTACATAAAATACTGAACTCCGATCTATATTGTATTTGGGATAAAGTAGAATAAAGTATGTTCATGTAGTTTGTATTTTATTAAGGAATCCCATTTTGTTGGTACTCGAAACTAAAAAAGAGAGATACTATCGTAGAGATATTATACTGGGTGAGCCAACTTTTTTTTTCAGGGACTGCACATGGGAGGTGGGGAAAGGACTAACTCTATTTCTTACATGTTTACCCTATTTCTTAGGTTTCAGGTTTAGGTTTAAGAAGGGGTGCAGTGCTAGAACTACCGTGCTCACTAGGCGCCATTGCGATCATTTCAGAATCTCGTGGGCTGTTCCAACCCATCCAAAACACTCCAATTCCTTTTAGAATCTGACCAGTATGTCAACCCTTAACAACCTCAAATCCTCTATGTCCTCGAAGAAAAAACTTCCCAGCTATCTCAGTCGCCTTCTAGCGATTCCTGGGTACTCCCACAATATGTGAGCGATGTTCGCCAAAGCGTACAGATATGGCAAAACCTGCGTATGTCCGTCTCCACTAGCCCTAGCCGCATAGCGTGTTTCCCCAGCAAACAGTGACCCGTCAGTACTCCGACGAGCAGTCGCAGCCATCTTCTATCCCATGTTAATATATTCCTACTTTTTTGACTATCCACCTCGGGCCACATGGCTCTAGAAATCTTGCAGCTTGCCAGCCCTGCCCACCTAGAGTTAGAAGCAACACATTGGTGGACCAACATCCTCTCCAACTCTACCTTTTGATACCAATCCCGACCTCGCAAGCTCATCCGCTCTTTCAATCCTTAGTATATTACTATACCCTGGAACCCAGCAAATCAATACTCTGTTCTGTCTACAAAGTACCTTCAGCACTTCTCGATAGCGCTTTACATACTGGGATTTAATGGTGACCGATACCAGCGCCTTTATGGCCGCTAAGCTGTCTATGTAGAGTGAGATACTCTCATCACATATCTCATTAATTTTCAGGATGGTTGCTGCCTGCACTACAGACAGAATTTCCGCTAGGAAAACACTGCATACATCTGGCAGTTTGAACGACTTCTTTACATTCAGCTGTTCAGAGAAGATGCCAGCGATAGTCTAACCGCATTTCCTTTTCATTGGAACCATTTGAAAATAAACATGTTCCAAATTTCAAATTCCTAGCTTCTTGAGTTCAAAAGGGTTAGTTCCGTAAATTAAGTGATACCATTTTGACAGAATTTTTGAGTGGCAGCTACATGAAGGACTAATAAGATTTTCTTTACAATTATACATTTAGCTCCAACTATTAAAAAATCAACACATAGAAAATTTCATAGTCGCAGCTAAACCCTTCTAAAGTTATCGGCCAATATTCATGAACACGATTTTTAAGGATATTTTGTATGGCAGCTACCCGAAGCAGTAGGACGATCTTGCACGTTAACAAATTCAACCAAAAATCCGCATTGAAAATTTGAAGAACCTAGGTCAAGACTTTCTATCGTTATAACGGACAGACAGACAGACGGACGGACGTCAGGTGAATTTGGAGTTTTTGGCCACAAGCAAACAAAAATAAAATTTTTTCGTCCGGATTAAACCTATAAAACTCTCAGATTCCGTCTAGAGTATAGAAAGTAAATAAAAAAAGTACTAAAAATTACCAGCATTCTTAATAGCGAAGTAATTTAAATTCGCTACCTTTACGATTGACTGCGATCTAATAAACTTAATAAAACCAGAAATTCTGGAATTGGTATAAAAAATGTTTGCGCCAATCTTTCATTTCGACGGGACATTGGTCGTAAATTTTCAAAGGTTTCAATTACGGAAGAGCGATGGTGGCGGTCTCTTTTAACAACAAATTTCAATGGGCCATTATTTTTGCATCATCAAGAATCATGGAGCATTGAAGACAACCAGGGATCTATAGGTTGTCTTACATATTACAGCTGTACAAGTTGAACGTCTGCAAATTCTGTACACAGCTCCACATGATCTTGTCCCGACCGACTTTACACTGAAAAGAACACATTATCTGAACGATCCGTTAAAATGTTGGACAAAACACTGCCGTCATTCGAGTGCTACAAATAACAGTCATACGATTACGCCAAAGGGAATAACCTAGTCAAAGTCTATGATGCCTCCTGGCAGAAATTTAATGGCTCATACATTCGACACTGGTATGTGGTCTAATCAGCATCGAAAGACGACCGAATCGCACTAATTTACACCATTTGTCGCATATTTTCACGATCGTTTCACGGCTAATTGAGGCCTAATTGGAAGTGATGATACATAAATCTAAAAATCGCTTCAAGTTCTCGTCTTTGACTCAAGAGTACGTCGTGCAATTGAATGTGATGATCTTTTGGTGCGAAACGATCACATGTCAAGATCGAAAATTAGATTGGATTTCATACATATGTCCGAACACGGCCACCAACTGTCTTCTGTCTTCTAGAAATGGCCCGAAATGTATGGGGAATTCTCTCCTTTCGAGTTCGAACTGATCTTCAGTTTACGATCGAACGTGCGAAAGATGCGCTTTCAAGTCTCTTAATTGATTGCAACACAATTGGACACTAATGGCTGATTTTGCCCAATGATATTAGAAGATACCCGAAGGAATACCCGGACTAAACTGAGAAATGTTAAGGCTGAGCTTAATCCTATTTCTTATAATCGTGTCTG
Source organism: Beris chalybata (assembly GCA_949128065.1). Lineage (NCBI taxonomy): Eukaryota > Metazoa > Arthropoda > Insecta > Diptera > Stratiomyidae > Beris > Beris chalybata. Next base: position 33,338,307 of record OX421894.1, on the reverse strand, counting down.
CTTATGTATGAAAGAAACTGATGGAATTACAAGAATTGAAGTTTGAATGAAGATCGTGCGGCATTCATGGTGATCGTACTTCTAGAACCTATCACAGAATCGTGTTACAGTAGCTGTTAGTATTTGGACTGATTTAATGATCATGCACTAGTCTTTCTGATATTTTGGCCGCAACTCAGCATTTAATTCGATATCTCATTAGACCTAATAAATATATCGGAGTTCGTGAAAATTTACAAAACCACTTTACACCCTCTTAGAAGGGATGAAAAATTTGAAAAAACCGTTCTAGGCTCTTCTATAAAGAGTCCTGGGATGCAAAATTAATATTTTTAAGCTAATATTGATTTATACAGGGTGGTTAAAAAACACTCACTTGATGTTGTTGATGATGTATCTTTAAAATGGAACGACATAATTTCATAATTTTGTTTTTAATCTTTTTTTAAACCTAATTTTTTTTCCATTGCTTTTTGATGACGATGTCGGGGTAGTTGCCTCAATTTTTGATAACCATTTGGGATCTTTTTACCACACTTACAATCGTTTGGCGAGAACTTCGGACGATAAGTAAACACACTTTTGTCGAATATTCTCTTTGGGAGCTTCTCGAATCTTTCGCTTGTTATCATAGACACTTGACTTAAAAAACACCAAAAGAAAAAATTCGAAAGCGGTCAAATCGGGCGATCTTGCCGGCTAGTAGGGTTGACTATGTAGAAATGCACCGTTTTTCACTAATTACTCTATCAGGCCTATTCAGCGCCAGAGTCATAAGTCACAAAGTAGGTGGAGAGTCACAATTTTGTATTAATTTTGAAAAGAATATGCTTTATCCGTCATTAAATTATTTCCGTTCATCAAAAATATATCATGACAGGGTAATTAACCAATATGCAAAGTAACAGTCAATTAAAGAAATCAAAAATAGGCAGACTCAGCGTTAATCACTGTATTAGCAAAACACCACCTTTGAGGCCCATTTACCATATTAATTAGCCAATTATTCAGTGACACCCGAACCTGAAGACTCCGGCGCTCGTAATCAGATTCACTTGTTTAACCTGATGTCCAAGAATTTCAATAAAAGAACGCCACCAGTCGTAATGCTCGGTAAATGCACCGCGAAAGACTACCGTCATTCAGTCACCTGGCGCAAATACTGCCCACGTCGAAATCCTATCGAATCATAGATACCAGTAATCGTGCTGCTCGGCTCCAAGCAGTTAGTACCTACCTTGCAAAAGGAAGGTAATCGTCCCCGGATAAGGTTGACATTACCGGAGACGGAGACCTACCTATGGAGGCATCTTGAATCTGCCGAACATCAATTACCGGCATAGGATACAATTTAATTTCTGATTGCAATGCAATTCATTAGGCCAACCGGAGATATGGCATCGTGGAACCGTCGAACGTAAATGCGGTTGCCTTTTAATTACCTGCCGTTCCCGACGGATAGCGTCTTGTCGTTTCGTAGGTACAATGACTTACCTTTCGATTCCGATAGATTCCATTGGTACACCGAGGCACCTTTGCGTCGCGCAACTATGAGCTTCCCGGTGCATAGCCTTTCGCCGAACGCCGCGGCCCCATTATTATTCGCCGTTGATGATATATCGATTCCAGGTAATTAATCAAATGGTTCCAGACCTGAGATAGCAGTCTCGTTGACTATCAACTTGTTGATGGCTCCTTCATTTAGTATCGAGCCCGACGACACAGTCTTAGCAGACTGGCTGCAATTCTCCACGTAGCGAGCAATTGAAGTCGATTTGATTGAATCCGAATCACTGGAATTCGATTATTGACTACCTATCTCTGAAAGGTATGAGATACCTGTACAAGTACTTAGTACTGTGCTGGGGTGTCAGTTAAGGTATCATCAAATCGGTGTAAGGGTCCATAGGGAAATGCTTCTCTTCAATTATTTATTTGATCGATTTACGTGTAACACTTTGCGCTGCTTTATATGTTAATCTGGCATTGCAAAAGCGGTTAGTTGGTCTGGTGGGAATAGCAATCGCATCGAACTAATTCTCAGTCAATTTTCGCACCTGGTTTGTTTGTAATGTATACAAAAATGAATGCAGTGCTAGAGCAACGGAAAATCTGAAGAGAAAGGTTCTCTAACCAATGTGATGCTATAACTGAATGCAAAGCAAAAGCGCTTCTAAGTTTGCGAACTCTGACGGCTTATTTGGCCACCTCAAGATCGATCATGCAATAGGACGGCAGTTAATACTAAGAATATCGTTATATTCTTCAAGGCATTACGATGGAGTTCCTGTGAGCACCTAATAAGCCCAGATGGCACCGATACCTTAACTCGTCCCAACTCACCTTTAACTCCAAATCATACATAAATCATATGTACATTCTTTTATTGAACATTTGGTAACTATAGCAAATAAAACAACTTTTGGGAACAAACCAATCATCACCCATCTCTAGCTTTCATTATTCGAGTCGATCAAATTTGTTCGCCAACTAGGTATAAATGATTTTCTTTTCAAACTTAGATTTTTCGCACTTCTTGAGTAGCATTGAATCCATAACAGAGTAATAAAGCTTTTGATGAGAATGAAATTCTATCGGATTCAAAAACAAGCTCAATATGGTAACAATAGTAGCACTTCACTGATTCGGGTTTTGGATAATTATTCATGTGGTTTGTTTACATGAATTTTAATAAATAATAAAAACATGATAACAAATAAGTTTTGTAGCTGTTCTACAGATCGCCAATATATTTTGGAATGCTCCGTGCTAGTTATAAGGCGAATAATAATTCCAGTTTTTTATGATCTCAAAGAAGTAATGGTGTCAGGCTCTATCTAAAACCACAAAACCTAAAACCAAGTCTATTTCGAATTCATTCCTGCAACCAATGGCTTGCGGATTGGAAACAAAAAGTTTGTCCAAAGGGTTCGTTATCCTGGTTATTGGATGGCAATGTCCCCCTTTGTCTAGCAATGGTGGTTAGGTGAATTGATCGGTATTTCTGCCACCTAAAAGAAACTGGAATAGTCTTTCAGTGTGTAGAACCTAGTGTTGTGAATCGGAACTGTCACGTTCAAAAGTATTGAACTTTATTTTTGATTTCTATGAAGGATTAGCGAATTTTAAACGAGAAGGTTGCTTCTAATTTATAGATAATCTTATGGTAGATGTATTTGTCCCAAAGCAAGACATTACTTAAAGCGCGACCTTTCTTGAGATATAAAAATTCCATTTTTTGATAGTGTCTGCCATCACTTTGTGCTCCACTTCCCTTCTCATAAATTTTACGTTCATTGGACTTCATACACCTAACATCCTTCTTTCAAAATTTAATTTTCTTTATTGGCTTCTGGTATCCCTTAAGACAACCACAACCTTCTGAAACTAATTGTTCAGAAGATATCTTAGAATATTATGTCCATGTTCTGTCCATCCCAGCGTTCGACCGTTGCATGTGCATCCTCCCCCCCCCCCAAAACTTCTACAACCCTGAACCAATTTCGAGTATCTTCTGCAAGAGGATTCTCTATCACATTTCTATAAGTCTAAGTTCCTAGCATTTGCGGATTCTAAGATCTAGAAGCCAAAACTTTTTGTCTAAAACGCTGCCCTCATCTCACTCTTCACACTCACCCCTACAAAAGGTACTATGTGACGGGTCAACCCAATCTACCCACCATACAAATTTCAACATAACACCTGATCGAGTTTGTGAGCTACGCGCCCTTAAACGCTTTTGCGTAGAGGGTACTGCGTCTATGACGGACAGACAGACATTTTTTTCTGCTTTTTTTTGGTATTAACTAGTCATTAAAATACAAAATTTCAGAGTAGCAATTTTTTCAGAAATTTCAAGTCGATTACAATACTGTTTTCTAAAAAATATTAAAGTAAAATTCACAAGTAAAATAACAAGTACTCCGGCTTCAAACACATCCAAAACTCTGTCCGCAAATAAATAATCTTCTAATCGTTTAGCACGTTTAATTTAAAAAAAAAAAGCCAAAACCAATAAGGTCTCATTTCGGACAATGACTGACGTTTTTAAATCCTTTTCTCATTCGCTAGATTAGCGAAGATTTTAAAAGTAATATTTCACTTTCTTTATTAGGCAATTAAATTTTTTGTCGTCAAATATTTGCGAATTTGGGTAATTCCTTTGCTGGGCATCGAATAAACTTTCAAATTTTAAACGACAGTAAAAAAAACCTAATTGACCCACATTAAAGGCAGCATTTTTTGAAGTGGTCACAGGATGTTATTTAATACCATATAACCCATCGTCAACTTGTAATTGCATGGACAAGTTTCAAAAGCGCACTCTTACACGGTTTAACTCCTTCAAATCTGTTACTTAACATAAGGACACCAATTTAAACTTGCATAACAATAGTAAATCGGAACTTTACCACTTTTGACCAAGCATTTACGCGACAAAAACTTGAAAAATAAACCAGCAAAAATTAAGACTAGAAAAAAAGTCTCTGAATTAAGACGGAATATCCCACCCGAACTGGAAGGTCAGCCAGAAAAAAATGCAACTTATATTTTCCGAACAATATTTCATATATAAAATGCTGCAGAACTCGAGTAAAATTCATTAAACCAAGTGCACTTACTTGTTTTACATATTTGGTGGACAATCGCAATCAACTAATTTTTTTGCACAATGAATTTTACAGGAGCACTTGTAGTTATTGCCCTCTTTGGTAAGTGTTTCTTGCAAGAGTTCTTTAATTTGTCCAGCAAAAATATAGTTGTCTGTTATTTATCGCTTCAGGCGCAGTTAATTGTGGATACGGTTCAGGAGGGCATGTAGGTGGCAGTTATGGCGGACTTCGAACAATTGCCCAAGGGTCTGCCAACGACGCCCATTCAGCTGTAGCAAATCAGCATGCGGCAGCTCGTCAAGCTTCTTACATTGCGAAACAGACTCTGGCTCAACAGGCATCTCAAGCGGCTGCTACTGCTCAAGCGGCTCTTGAAGGAAAGGGAGCGGTCCTACAAAGTTTGGAAAGGCAACGTGACGAAGCACATCGCGAGCTGGAGGGTGAACTGTCTCAACTGCAAACGGCAAAGCGGGCTGCTGCTGCCGCTGCAAATACAGCTCATCAAGCATCGAAGCATGTGTCCGTTCTCACACAGGCTGTGAATAACGCCCAGAGTCTGGCTCAACAAGCTGAATCGGCAGCTGCAAGCGCTTCTTCTCAATTGGGAGCGCAAAGTTCCATGGTCGCTCTGGCCAAGGCCAAACTACAGGAAACCGAACAAAAATTAGAATCGGCTCGTGCTGATTTCGAAGCTACTAAGGCCGCTGCCAAACAGGCCACCGAATTCGCGCAAAAGGCTCAACAAAATGCACAAGCGGCTGGTGCTCATGCGCTTGCTGAAAGTTCTGGTGGAGGTCACGGCGGTAGTCATGGCGATTCCTACGATCAGGACTATTATCACTAAATTTAAATTTAAATTAGGAAATAAAAATTGTTATGTTGTTATAGACTAAGGCCCGAAAGGCAGAATTTATGTTGATAAAATAAAATTTTAGTTACTACAAAAGGTCCCTCAAACTTTTCACCTTGAACTAACCAGCGAGGATTTTTGATCTCGCTATATTAGCATACATACTTTTTTTTTATATGGAAAACGAAATTTTTGTTTAGACGTACCTATTGCTCTGGAAATTTAATAATAATAATGAATGGCGCAAAAGCCCAAATTGGGCCTAGATCATGAAGTAATGCTAGAGTTACTTTATTACTAGACCGCCGGGACATTAGGAGATGAGGTGTCAGCCACATGCTCACCCATTAATTTTACTCCGATTTTAACTCAGGTACTACAGCTGAGTGAACTGGTAGTCTGGTACCCAATCACATTTTACATTACTTGTCACCAAGCAGATTCGAACCTGTATCTCAGTTCTGTAGCACATGAAATGAGAAATTTCCCACCAAAATGTCATAGCGAGAACGAACTTATGCAGTTTTGTCTCTGTATTCTCACCAAATGAGAAAGCACCGTAATTGACGTCATACACTGAAATAATCGTGGAAACACATGAGAATAATGTTTCTGTAAGCAAGTGATTGCGAGTTGGTTCTCACGTATGTAGTGAGCCAGTTTTCATGCAGTTTGTAGCTAGTGAAAATAACAATAGCAGAAAAATCTGCCAACAACAATCTGGGTGCAACTTTACTATTTTTGGGTAGAAGCCCAGAACGCGTTTATTTCTGCGACGTGGTGTACGTTTCTGTCAATGTCAAACCGTCAGTCAAGGTTTACAGTTTTATCGTGATGCAACAAGCGTTTAGAATATACCTCAATTATTCTGTCGAACAGCAATTCAATAAGGACAAACTGGGGGACGCGAGTGCGAGCCGAGAAATTTTCAGACAATGTATCCTGAAGGCCCTGACCTGATTTGGGCTGTCGCGCCATTGAGGATGAATTTGAATTTAACTCTCTTACATCCACTTGGGGGTTAACTATCCAACAATCCTTAAATTGGTTTTTAGAAAAATATAAGGAGAAGTTCAATTAGCAAAACACCAATTCGATTTCTTGTCATTCCTTAGAAATATGTCGAAATTCGTGAAGAAGTAGGAATTGAAACGAGTAACATTCAGAAAACGTTTTTAGTTGATTATATAACAAGTTCGTGAAAGTGCAAGCAAATAATCAAATCTAATGGATCTGAATCCTAAAAACACGTTTTAAATACCCCCGAAGATCGAAGAGATATGGTGAAATTCGTGAAAATATTTGCATCCTATTTTATAGAAAATTTCTTTTGCCCGCTGCCGTATGCCAATTTATATTTAAAATTTGGCATATATTTTTTTTTTTTTTAAGGATACTTTACTGGACTAAGGTGGTTAGCCTTTAATACATTGTAGTGTATAATCCAGTCAGCTTGGGGATGGGAGGTCAGAAATGGGGCTGGGTATGGTAGTGTACTAGTTGGTGTTAATAATTTTGATTGTTGCTTGGCTATGATGTGATCTACCAGAACACCTATGTTGCCTATAACAAACCAAGTACTGTCTGGTATTTTTGATGGTGTTAGTGAATCTGATAAGAATGCAAACAGAACTCATCTGCTCAATGTTAAATCCTTTAGTAGTGGATCCTATTAAACATTCCGCACTTTTCACTATTTATATTAATAATTTCAAAGCCAATAGCAACTGAAAAAATCTGCCAACAGTCTGGGCGCAACTTTATTATTTTTCCGGCAGAAGTTCGGAACGTGGTTTATTCGGGGATGCGGCATATGTTACTATGTGACTGAAAACCTAACAAAAAGCGGTTAGAAAAGGGTGTAACATATGAATTAAATAATTATGTCATATTCCGGAATGCGGTCTAGAGGTTGAAAAATAAAAAACTTAAAAATAGGTGATTATTAAACAAGCCTGGAGAAGTGAAAAGATATTCGATATCTGATCTGACCTGAGAAATATGGTGGAATTCATGAAAAAGTATACAACCAGTTTCCACCCTCTTAGGGGTCGAATTTCAAAAAATCTTGAAAAAACATTGTAGCTATTCATATGAAGAATCCGTAGAATAAAAATGAATTCAATATTTCGAAAGACCTAGTAGATATGACGAAAATCGTGAAAATATATACATTTTATATTAACTGATATTTTTTTTTGCCCCCCCTTCTGAACGCCAATGAATATTAAATTTTTTTTTATCAGAATTACTTTTCTGGTTAATTTACATATACGTACCGAGTTTCAACTTCCTAGCATAAGCCGTTCTAAAGTTAGGAAAAACACCCCCACCCCCGTACCATAATACCCCTAAAAAAAAAATTTATTTTTCCACCATGCCACTACTATAGCTCTATCTAAATACCAAGTTTCAGTTTCCAATCATTATAGATTCTTAAGATATAAGCATCGGAACTTTTTATTTCTCACCCTTCCCCACCCTCACCCTCTACACCCACACCCCCAAATTTTTTTTTCCTACTAGGGTTCTATTAGGCCTACTTCTGGTAAAAATTTGAAGCATCCATCTAATACTGTTATTGAGATATGAAACGTGTTATTTTTGAAAAATTTTTATCCCCTCCACTTACGTACTCCCCCGCCCCCTTCAAAGATTTTACTTTGAGCAATCTTTATTTATTAAAACTTATATCCAAACCGAATTTTGTTTTTCTGGTGCCTCTGGTTTGGGAGATATCGTAATGTAAAGTATTTCACCCCCACCCCCGTACGCCACTACCCCCACCCAAAAATTTTGTTTCAATCTACTCTCCTAGTATAACTACAGATATTTGTTAAGTTTTAATTGCTTGCTATTAACGACTATTTTGCGTTTCGGACGCATTGCTTCCCCCTCCACTCGCACATATCATCAATTTTTTCGCAAATGGGTCCACTATCAAAGCTTTATAGAAATTTCAAGTTTCAGTTTCCTAACATAAGCGGTTGCTGAGATCTAGAAACCAAAATTTTTCGTCTAAAACGCTTCCCCCACCTTCCCCCTCACACCCCCACCCCTGAAAATAATGTCAATTCAAGGGGTCTATTCAGTCTATTCCTAGAAGAAATTTAAATTTAATAGCTCCACTTGTTTGAGAGCTACGAGCCTTCAAAGGATTTTGGCGGTCGACGTACGGCGTACGGCGGACAGACGGAGTGAAAATTTTTATTGCTTTTTTTGTGTCTACTAGTCATGAAATGTACACAAAAAAATTGTGAGGGCAGCAAATTTTTTTTTTTTTAAATCAATAGCAATACTGTATTATTACTAATAAAGTAAAATTCTTATAAATAATTTATGCGTAGAGAGGAAATTGAACCCACGACATCGCGATTACAAGCCTAGTACGCTACCACTAGACTACACCCGGCCTTATAAATTACTTTTCTGGAAGATCTATATATGCTCACCAAGTTTGAACTTTTTACCATAGGCCGTTCTATAGATATAAAGCCACCGGTCATTCTCCTTTTGAAAAACTCATTTCTTTCAACAATCCATGATTATCGGCTGTCGAGATATACGAGTACAAAACTATTCACCCTTTCCCACTATAACTACTGCACCTACACCCACTGCTCTGTTAGAGGTTTCCTAGGCCTACTACCCGTGTAAGTTCTAAGTATTTTTCTTACACTATCCTTAAGATTGGAAACGTTATTTCCACCATTAAAATAATAAACTTGAATTTGGAATTTATTTTGTGCTGAATTTCATTTCATCAAGTAGTGTGTTTTAATGATTTCTCTATGAAAGATTCCGACGCGACGGTTTCGATGATGTCTAAAAGGGGCTTATACTAGAACAAGTGGAGTTCCAAAATAATTTGGTTTTTGTATTTTCTAAGAATCATAACAATTTCATTTATTGAATTTCTTTTATGAAATCCAATATTAACCAATATATAATGTGATCATGAAGTTAACATAGTTTATTTAACGTCGCCAATAAAAATGTTTAATTTGCTTATCCTAAAAAATGGCAATAAAATATCCATCCGAAATATAAATTTTAATGCCACGTCAACTACATAACACATCAATAAAAATTGTAAAATTTATCAATAAATGTTTCCAATAATTTTATTTACGATCCATAAGAACCACACGATCAGCGACAAATCTGACGATCATTAAACCACGATCGGGTTTTTTCGTTCTGCATAGGAACTGAATCGAAATAAAACCGCTTTGGGATGCAAGTGGAGCGTACTCTCCAAATTAAAATACTTACTATGGAAAAATGTTTGGTAACAGCCAGAAGTGTTCGACTTAATTAAGGGCAAACAATAAAATTCGGTTGAAATCGGATATGAAAAACAACTTATTCGTCCGACACATTAAACCTTCGAAGAAAACACTGTGACCTGATCGGAATGGGATTTATGCTAAACCGTATAAAGTAGCTCAGGTGCTCAGGTTGTTGGGGATCTCATTAGTAGCGTTCTTAGCTTCCAACCATACGAAGAAGTCCATACTATCAGTTGAAGTTGATCTTCCAATCAAAACTAACGTAGAGCCAATTAATCACGAACCTGTCGGTATAAACTCGATGGGGGTACCTACCATTTATCGAAGCCAATAAAATCACAAAAATACTTAATTAGGGCACGTATTGACACCCGGATATGTTCGGTCGTTAATTTAAATCTTACGCGCGCGAGTTATTTATAGCTTTGAGCGACAGGTGGGATGTTATGGGATATTTCTCAGCTCTGAATTGTTGAGATTTCGACCAGACACTTGGTAAATGAATTCGAAAAAAACTCCGTAAATCGAAACTACCCACATCCTGCCAGCAACAGTTACCAGCAGTCGCACCAATGATGGCTAAGAGTAATAAATGGCTGCAGAAGTACACACGTACAGATCGAGCCAGAATCGATTCTGATGTGATCTGGAGAGATATGTAATCCCTTAATTTTTAAGTAGCCGCAAGATTATTATTTTTGTAATTCTAAAAGGAAGTTCTATTTCTCTGCTCTTTTTTATACATATGTAGTTGCTAGGAAAAGAAATCAAGTGCATTTTGCTCACTAGCAAATTCAATGTGATCTCAAAGTAATTTACTTAATGACAATAAGCTCATATAGGCGCTGTACACATTGCGTACGACCAAACGAATTTTCCGATACGATTTTTCGTTTTTCAATCTATTGTGAAATCTTTAGTTATTGAAAAATTAGTTATAATCGTAAATTATAACATTTTTAAGAATATCATAAAAGAAAATCTACAGGAATTTGTTGTTTTAATTGATAATAAAACGAAAAATAAATCCGTCGTATGACTAAAAATATTCGTACCGACAAACAGATTTTTTCTTAATATTATCAATCAAAATCCAAATCCCTAGAAATTTTCTCTGATGATATTCTTTAAAATGCTATAATTAACGGTTTCAACTAATTTTCTGATAGCTGAAGGCTTGACAATATGCAGAAAAACGGATATTCGTATTGGATAATTCGTTCGGTCGTGTGCAATGTGTACAGCGCCATAGAGACTGACTGACTGAGAGACTAACTGCTCCAAATTTTTAATGGAATTTTGTATGGTGACGCTTCAAAGAATTTAAAGATTTTCGTCATATTCGTAGGTTTTTGTAATTATTAAACCACTTTCAAGCGTTAACATTATTCAAGAATGCATGTTTTGAGCTACTTCACTTATGGAAGAAATTCGAATTACTATTCAACCGAAAGTTTCCTGATCAGACTACGCGTTTTAAACGCATTTAAGTACGTACAGTCCAACCTTGGAGATTAAGCTATTCTGAAATTGGTTTTAGAAAAAATTTCACGCACACAAGAAAACGAAAAGGTGAAAACAATTACTTAAATAAAATTTCATTTTTAAAACCTTGTTTTTAAAATGAACTAAGAAGCATAAAATAATTTTGCCCAGCCGCATACAGATTCCTACTCCATACAGATAGTCCTGAAAAACATATGGTAGATATATGTAGGTAGATAGTAGCTGCCGTTCCACGTTTCTCACTCAAAGAAAAAATATGATTGTGGCCACCATATTTTGGGAGAACCTTACTATGATTGAGGTTATAGTTGCCACAACCCTGTTACAACATGTAACATGTCTAGCTGAAACAAAATTATGGTTGTGAGAACCTAGGTGTGTGATTCACGCAACCTTCTTTAATAATATAATGGTTGGGTCAATCATAAAATTCATGTGACATGGTTGCTTGAATCATAGTTCTGACTTTAGAAAACATTTTGTTTGGCTCAAACAAAATTATGGTTGTGAAAACCTGGGTGTGGGATTCACGCAACCTTCTTTTAGAATATGATGGTTAGGTCAATCATACATGTGACGCTTAAAAAATAATTCACAAAGAAATCATTTGAAAGCCATTATGTTATTTTTGTATTACCACTATTTTATTTCAAATTATTTTTTATGTAATTAACAAAAAATGTATAAATTTTACAATTTCAAAAAAAATATGTATCACTTTGCTAGGGTAGCAAATATAATACAATATATATAATATATTTTTTGTACATTTAATATTTTTTGGCCTTAAATTAAAAATTATTAAAAAAGAAGTTTTTTTTAATTCAATTGTTGTAATTCAATTTCTTCATTGTTACACACTTTCGATCATTATAAATGACTTGAACAACAATTTAACACTTTCGAACAAAGCACACATGAAATTGGAAGAAGCGAACTTACACCGCGAACGACACTTTCCATACTGTGAGAAGTTATAATTCGATTGTTTCTGTGTAACCGCATGGACATAGTTACAAGAATACAATTGAGAGAGATGGAACCGTGTGCTCTGGCGGAAAAATTGAAAGTGGTAGACCGATATTCAATCCGAAATGTATGGTAGAAGCTTACCACACTTAATAATTCACTATATTTTGCACGATTTACACGTTATTTCACTTCAAAACCCGACGTAAATATTTCCGTTATGAAAATAAGCAACGATAAAAAACTGAACTGTCAGATTTCATATCAGTCCAACACTTTTAATTTTTCCGTGAGGGGACACTTATCCAACTTTACCATCTCTCAATTGTAACAATTATAGTATCATTGCAATAATCATAATATGTAAACTTACATGATTATACTCAACATAGCTCATCAAGTCCTATAGTTGGACTGATCATACTACAGTTTTTACATTTTAGTATGGTTGTGACAATCACACAATCAACTAACATGATTGTTCTGACCATATTTATCAAAACCTACAGTTGCACTGATCGTTTAAGGTTATGTCAATTATAATATGGCTGTGACTATCATATCTTATAAATTACCTTACATGATTGCACACACCATATACGGCATGGTTATGGGAATTATTTTACCAAAATACATGGTTTCTTCCACTGATCATAGAATATGGTTGTCGTGATTATAATACACAATAACATCATGTAACGAGAATGATTTGTACAACCATATTAAATTTCAGTAGGGATATATGTGTTATGCAACCACACTTTGTTTTTACGAATTATATGCTATGGCTAGTACCATCACAGCAATGATCACTGGAAACATATCAGTTTTGCAATAGTTAGAAGAACCTTAATATAGTCAATGCAACCTTGGAATAAATATAGTTTTTCTTTCAGTGTGAAGACTATCTGAAAGTACTTCTTAAGTCCTTTTAAATTGATCGATCTTAGCGTGAAAAATTGTGAATTTCAAGAAAATCGTACAATGAGTATAACCACGGTACAATGAGTATAACCACGGTTATAAGAGTTCCCGAAAGAGGTTAAAGAAATTATCCAATTACATACCTGAGATTATTTTACCACTTAATTATTACGTGTAAAATTTCTACTGCGTAGCTAGCTAAGAGATTTCTTGAGATATGATGCGATCCATCAAATGAATTAAACAAAAATTTGTGGTACTTTTGTACCACTGGAAGAGTGAAAGGAGTAACCTCCTTAATCAATATCTTAAGAATTAACGGTCTACAAATTGTTAGAACTGTATTAAAGTAATAATATAACGCTTTACATTGAGAATTTAGACGGTGGCCTGTAGTGCAAAAGTGACTTAAATTATTCATGTAGTTGTTTTTGAATTGTTAGGACATATTGTTACATGCAACCGCGTAACTCGATCAATTTCTCGTAAGAAATACAGCAACATATAAATACTTGAAGTAGGGGAAACATCCGAATGGCTAAGTTGCAATTTTTAATGAAAGAGAAGGAGAAATGCGTGGGCAAATCTTATGTAAAGTTCGGTTATGTTCGAAAGAAATCACTTTCCTCTTTATCAGTTGTTCTTACGAATGGAAAGCTCTCGACTTTTCTGGCTTGAAGATCTGGCAAGTTTCACACACACAACTGAATATTAGGGAAAGCTCTTGACTATATAAGAACCACTGAGTCTACGGCCGACATAATAGTTTTTTTGCTATGGTAGCTAATATTATTGTATATAGTATTGGTAAAAGCTATTCCGGATTGGGAAACAACAACCGAGCGTGATCGAGTGATACATAATTACGGTAGTTTTGCCGATAATTAGAATGATATTGGTGTTTATTGGTCCGATTATTGTTATTATTATTATGATTAGGTATTGGTACGATTGTTATTGTTTCTATTGATGTTAAACAAATTGTGTTTTACTTGAAATTCCTGCAAACCCCTAGCTCGCGGCCAAAGATTGGCTGTATTCATTATTCAGAATTGTTAGGTATATTTCCTGAAATATTCAAAACCAAATTGAGGCAATATTTGAAGGAACTATGGAGCATTCAAACGGAATTGCACTTAACATTTTAAACGTGATTTCTTTCGGCTATCACTGCAGATATTTAAAATAAGCCTTTGATGAAGTTGATGTATTTTTATTGATTGATGTATTTTGATTGATAACATGGACAGAGGACTTCTTAGTTCTATTGGCGACGGGACCTTTTCAATTCAAACCCATGGCCGTAGTTGGTGGCAAAAATCATATAAAAAGTGAATACAATTTGAATAAATCTCCGTACTGAAGTGAAAAGATTTGTTCCAAGATATTTGGGGTGCAAAATCGAGCGATAGTTGTATTGGTATAATACCAGGAATAATACCAGATATTTATAATGCGTACAGGTTAGTTAATTCAGGACTGACTTCGCTCCGGATCTTGACCGAAAAATTAATAAGCTGATTTGCATTTCTGGTCTTTTCTTGTACTGAGAATGAGTTGAACAGATTTCTTATTACTCGTTTATAGATTCAATTTGCATGAAACGTTTGCTTATCAATATGCCAACTTGCACCTGGAGGGCATTCAAGGAGTGCCTTCGGCAATTATATTGGGTCTCATTAGCCAGAACAAAGCTATCACCTTCGATACTTTAGTTTTACAAGAACCTGACGAAAACAATTACCGTATGCGACCAAAGAACGACGGTAAGCTATTAGCCAGTTCTGTCAGCGACTGCATTAGTCTAGCTTATGGTCAATTAAGACGTGTAATCTGGTAATGTTCACACTTAGTACAGCGCGGTAAAACATTAAAGAAGTAAACCTTACATTCGAGCTATTTCCACTACGGACAGGTGATCGCTTTAAGTAATGCCGCAAAAAAACTAACTAACTTGGCCACTATACCTGTCGGTCGGCTCTGACTAGTATAGTCCGTACAGGTGATAAACGAAATTGTTTGCTGTAGTTAAGTAGCGCATAGGTTCGGTCGGATTGGGTGGTGGTTGTTCGGAAGGTCGTTTCAATCAATTAGGAAAACAAGGCAGACGCGGAATTATTATTATTCTAATTAATGGCGGAACGTGCATTAAGAACGATTAGTCTAATTATAATAATTGTATATTCTAAGCGGCAATAGATTGCCGTGTTTTATGTCGATAGTAACCCTTTGATGTCGCTTTAAATTGGGTGCGAAAAATCAGACAACAATTTTCTTGTACAATATTTAGTAGGAGCGCGCTAACTACTTTATCCATTTTTGGACTTGATAAAATGTTTTGAAACGCGCCTATGCCAAGGATGGCTAATCCCAATTAAATCTACATCATTCGACATTGAACCATACTCCGGCTTATATTCCGTTTTGATTAAAAATAATAATTATGATCAATTTTGAATTATTGTCGAAATCAATTTAGCCGCCAGACACGGCATTATTAAGTAAAAATTGAATTACCTGCGCTGATCCAATTTTGAGGTGGCTTAACTACACCCTTTTGATCATAAATTTGATTGAATGTGAATGTGGCTATCGTTAAAAGTGAAGTACGTCATTATGTTGAGGTGTTGCCGAAGAGGGCTGAAAGAAGCTCGTATGACGACAACGTGCCAACTCTACGCCATTAGCCCCTTGGAGCCCCAGCAGCCATAATTTTAGTGATCTCAAGAATAAGAACTTGGTACGGGGTTGGGTTGGTACAGGGGAGAGGAGGGAGGCTATTCGCGCAATGTTACAGTCCGTTAAAGTTATTAGTTACTCAGTTGTACACAGGCCGACATTATTTCATTGCTCATGCAAAGCACAAGACTTTATTTGGCAGACAATAATCAATTGAACGCCACGGTACGGACTGTACTTGAAGATAATTTAAGCTACACCATTATTGACTTGATAATTTATTGGTTTTGCACTTAAATTTATTCAAATTGGTATCCAATGAATTTAAAACACAATGGCGCGGAAAAAAATCGAATAGACTTAGCTTTGTTGTAGTGCACTTAGAAGTCGGGCAAGTATATTGCATGCAATTAGTTTTAAGACGACTTGAGAGAAGGGTGAATGAAATTGTGGCTAAGTGCCCAAGTGTAAGGACACCTCTGGTTGATCATTGAAGGTGGATTAATTGAAGCATTTTTTATTTATAATAAACTTTTTTTCGTGATCATTGATATTAATTCGGGTGAAATATTTTCAACTATGGCGGCTAGTCTTTGAATTGAAATAATCTTCCAGCATACTCGTACGTTGAGGAGTCCAAGGATGCCAACATGGAAACAATTTGTTCTGAACAGTTACAACATTTGAAAATTAATCTGTCGAAAAAAAGAACTACAGTGGCTTACATTGAAAGTCGGGCAAGTTCTTTATACAATGTACACCCTTAAAAAAACGCTGCTTAAGCTTTTTGGAAATCTCTTTATATTCAGAAAAAAAATCGCGTGCGAATTCTAAGCGGCCTTTTCTATTCTTTTCACTAATGAATGGCTTCTAGCGAGCTACTCGGCCATTTAAATTATTTTGCCGTAGTACTCTTCTTACCGTTTCTCTTTACCAAAATTGTTTTTAACAATTGTAGCAAGTTTTTGGGGCAGAAATAAATGGATCCTTTTGCACTTAACCTACTTTTCATCTCTCGGCGTAAGCTTCCTTTTTACCGACTCATGCGGTTTATTCAATATTCTTTCATCTTCTTTATATCAGCTAATTTTGTAATGGACTGTGAACTTACTTTTGCCTACGATTTTGCCAATTTCACGCTCTGTCTTTCCTGCCAAGTAATTATCATTAACAATTTTTCTTTCTTCAAACGTAGACTGTATAATTATACGCGGCATACAAATTGGAAAATATTTTCTTCTGACGAGGGCTTGAATTCAACTGATGATTTCCCAATTCAAAAATCTGTACCTCAGAGATAAGCTAGCTGTCGTAAGGGATATTTCGTAAACTGTTCAGGAGAGCATTTTATAACTAAATTGCTAAATTTATAATTTCCCACCCGCAGGCCCGTGCGCAGGAAAGTATGATGGAGGGGGGGGGGGTTTATCAAGTTCCCCCATACTAAATGTGATGACCTAAAAAAAAAAAAAAAAAGAGCCTCACTTCCCTATGAAAATAGGCCAATGGGGGGGGGGGGGGGGGATTTGAACCCCCCCCCCCCCCCCCCCCCCCCGTGCGCACGGGCCTGCCCACTCGTTATGAAAGGAAGCAGTTACTACCTTTTACCTCTGCGATTTTTTTGTTCCAGATAGTTACAATTACTAAATGTCGTAACTGCTTAAATACATAAAATAAATCAATAGACAGGTATTTGTTTTTATAAAAAAAAAATCTTTATTTCTTTTCAAAAGTAAGTACAATAAAAAAAACTTAACAAACAAAAAAAAAAAATCTGCCAACAGTGTGAGCGCAACTTTATTATTTTTCCGGCAGAAGTTCAGAACGCGTTCAATTCAGGGATGCGGTGTATGTTACTATGTGACTGAAAACCTAACAAAAAGTTCGGGAAGCGGTTAGAAAAGGGTGTAACATATGAATTAAATAATTGGGTCATACTCCGGGATGCGGTCTAGAGGTTGAAAAAAACAAAACTTAATAAAAGGTTATTATCAAACAAGCCTGGGGAAGTGAAAAGATATTCAATATCTGCTCAGACCTGAGAAACATGGTGGAATTCATGAAAAAGTATACAACCAGTTTACACCCTCTTAGGGGTCGAATTTCAAAAAATCTTGAAAACGCTTTCTAGGTATTCATACTAAGAATACGTAGAATAAAAATGAAATCAATATTCCAAGCACCTAGTATGACAAAAATCGTGAAAATATATGCATTTTATATTAACTGATATTTTTTTTTTGCCCCCTCCCCCCTTCTGAACGCCAATGAATATTCGAGTTTTTTCTTATCAGAATTACTTTCCTAGTTAATTTACATATACGTACCAAATTTAAACTTCTAAAGTTAGGTTCTAAGGTTAGGAAAAACACCCCCCACCACCGTACTATACTACCCCTAAAAAAAATTTTATTTTCCCACCATGCCACTACTATAGCTCTATCTAAATACCAAGTTTCAGCTTCCTATCATTATAGATTCTTAAGATATAAGCATCGGTACTTTTTCTTTCTCACCCTTCCCCACCCTCACCCTCTACACCCACACCCCCAAACTTTTTTTCCTACTAGGGTTCTATTAGGCCTACTTCTGGTAAAAATTTGAAGCATCCATCTTACACTGCTATTGAGATATAAAACGTGTTATTTTTGAAAAATTCTTATCCTCTCCACTTACGTACTCCCCCGCCCCTTCAAAGATTTTACTTTGAGCAATCTTTATTAATCAAGCTTTATATCCAAACCGAATTTTGTTTTTCTGGTGCCACCGGTTTGGGAGATATCGTAATATTAAGTATTTCAACTCCCACCCCCGTACGACACTACCCCCACCCAAAAATTTTGTTTCAATCTACTCTTCTAGTATAACTACAAATATTTGTTAAGTTTGAATTGCTTGCTTAACGGTTTAGGAGATATGGATTTTAGAATGTGTCGATCTCGACTTTTTTGCCTTTCGGACGCATTATTTCCCCCTCCACTCCCACACCCCTTCACCCATATCTGTTTTTTTTTGCAAATGGGTCCATTATCAAAGCTCTATAAAAATTCTAAGTTTCAGTCTCCTAACACAAGCGGTTCCTGAGATCTAGAAACCTAAATTTTTCGTCTAAAACGCTTACCCCGCCTTCCTCTTTACACCTCCTCCCCTGAAAATGATGCCAATTTAAGGGGTCTACCAAGTCTATTCTTAGACAAAATTTTAATTTAATAGCTCCACTGGTTTGAGAGCTACGAGCCTTCAAAAATTTTGGGGCGGTCGACGTACGGCGTACGGTGTACGTGGTACGGCGTACAGACGGAGTGAAAATTTTTATTGCTTTTTTCGCGTCTACTAGTCATGAGACGCGGACATATTGAAAATCAATAAAAATACTGTATTATAAATAATAAAGTAAAAGGATAAGAATTTCAATTTTTAAGATTTATGAAAAATTTATTCGTTATTCCATATTCTCCGGATAGTCTAGGGCTGAAACGGAGCTAGCCAAGTTCTTATAAAAATGGTGAAAAGCAACCGGAACCCATTTCAATAGTTTTTGGATATCCTGGTATTTATTTTTGCTTATTGGCCTACTTTCTTTGTTAATAAGCGGCAATTCTGTTGGCCATGCCATGATAACTTCCTTTCCACGCCGATTTTATTTCCACAACTTTATGATTTTCTTCCTCAAAGCTAGTTTCATAGAGTAACTTATATGGTTCAGAGGACCTAAGTTGCAGTTCTGCAGTTCCACTAATTAGAAAGCTTCGCAGCCTCCACGAGCAGCGACTGTTTAATCCCACATAGCACAGTGGAATTTTCCTGTCGATACGTTCAAAACTGTCAGGTTCAAGGTCCATAACTTCCTCAATTTTTACACTTGTTTTCAAAGAGCACTGAAGAGTCCCCATGGCGGAGGACGAAACTAGTCTGCTCAGCCGATTGTAAGCTGATTGATAATTAAAATTTAGTGTGCCATTTCCAATGGAAATGATGATATTAATCAATCAATCAATATTAATTAGTTTATCCACTTATGTCTAACATCTTATAATTTATAGTTTAGAGAACAGATAATTCAAAATCTTAACAGCTAAAACCTAGTTAGCACAGCAAAGCAAAACATTTATGACAGTTTTAGTTACATAAATAAATTCAAGGAAAAATATTTGATATTAGTTTAGGCAGATTATTGCTTTTTTATGTATATAAAGTCAATTTAATTGACAGTGAAGTAGGTTCATAGTAGTGATTCATGTACGGCAAAAAAGTCTGGTAAACAATCGTATGTCAGATACACGACTACTACACGACTACCTCTATCAATACCAGGCAGATACGATTAATACTCATTCATTATTTTGGCTTCCTTTAGTCCTGCGAATGCGACGATTTACCACTTAAAAATATATATCCCTACAATGCAGTTTTCCAAAAACCAAAAATTTGTTAGTTATGACAGTTTACCTCTGAGGTAGAGAAATAATAAGTGATGCTCACAATTAAATGTAATTTTTGGTACTACTTGCTTTGCCCGACTTTCCATTGTGAGTACATTTCATAGGATTTTTTGCAATATGCTTTTGAAGTACCGTTACATAAAATTTTTGTAACTTCAATTCTAGTTAAATTTACTGTGTATTAAGCAACTTAATAAATATATACAGAATATTTGCCAAAAATTTGGTCAACTTATTTAAAATCGTTAATAATGTTTTGATAATAACTTTCCCGACTTTAGATGAGAGCCTTTGTAGGTAGAAACTGTTTTTAAAATTGGTCCAGTTAAATGAACGTTTTAAATTAATTTTTTTTCAACTAGATTCTATAGTTAAAATCCACAAGAACTTAGCTCCTAGATATTCTAGTTTAGATCTAGTGCATAAGTACCCAATAGAAAAATCATGGGATTTTTTTACTGAATTTCTACCAAATTCGTTTCAATAATCTAGTTCAATTTAATAGTTTCACAGAAAATATGTTTAATTTCCGCTTTTTTTCTAGAAACAGTGTGATAAGCACTAGAAAAACACTTGAATTGACACTGCGAACTGTATTATAGTATAGTTTTTTTTCACAAGATTGTCTCTAGTTGAACTTTACTAAAAAAAGATTTACTGTGTAGAGTGTTGCCATTTGAGATGGGTCGTTCAGGATTGAACTGTTCAAGAAGAACATTTCATTGAAGTGATTGAGTGAAGTAACTCATACCTTTTGGTGAACTGCACTGCAGTTCCATTCATTGTACACGTGACAAAAAACTTAACCGAACTTTTTTTATATTATCATCATCTTTTCGATGTATTGACCTTTTTTGTTGGTCGTCATCTTATAGGAACGAAGAGTTCAGGAACTACTTCCCTGAACTCCATTGACTTTTTTTTGGTCCTCATCTTCTACATGTACTGATGAAAGGAAGGAACGATGAATCGAAAATTTATGGAACTACTTCAGTGAACTCGTCCCTTAAAGTTACTCGGAGTGAAGTACTTCACTAAAAGCAACTGCTTTGAGAATCTCTTGTTATCATACTCGAACTTTTTCCTGGCATCTTGCCGACACATGTACCCTAGGGGCTGAGTTCTAGCTGCGTTACTGATAGCTACTAAAACAAGTGGAGTACTGATTACAGAACTTTATTTTTTTTCGAAGGAACTGCAGACATTATAAAATAAAATAAAAAAATAATGAGCCCGAAACGGAAAAAAAATCCATTTCTACTAGTTAATGGCACGAAAAATCGCCCGAAATTAAATACTTAACAAATAGTAGTTATGTAGTTATACTAGGCGAAAAGATTAAAAACAAATTTTTGAGTGGAGTTAGTGACGTGCAGAAGTGGGGGTGAAAAACTTTAAATTTTATCTTTTAAATACGATATCTCACGAACCAATTGCTCTACAAAAATGAAATTCAGATTGAGTATAAAAGTTGACAAATATAGATTGCTAAAAGAAATTTTTTTTTTAATGGGGTAGAGAAGCACGGATGTGGAGGGGATAAAAATTTTTCAAAAAAATCACGTTTCATATCTCAAGGACAGTGTAAGATAGATGCTTAAAAATGTTAATAGAAGTAGGCTTAATAGAACCCTAGCACAGAAAAAAAATTTGGTGGTGTGGATGAAGAGGCTGATAATGACATAAAGTATTGAGATAGACCTATAGTAGTGAAATGTTGGAAAAATATAAATTTGTTTACGGGTAGGTGGTGGGAGGTGATCTTCTTAACTATAGAACGGCTTATGCTAGAAAGTTGACACTAGGTATGTACATATACATACATATATCAACTAGAAAAGTAGTTTTGATTAAAAAAAAATCGAATATTCATCGGAAGCAAACAAAATTATCAGTGAAAATTGAATGCATATATTTTCAGAATTTTCGTCATATCTACTATGTATTTCTAAACATTGAATTCGTTTTTATTTCACAGATTCCTATAAAGTATTTTCACGATTTTTTAAAATTCGAGTGGGTGCCATATCTCTTAAGTCTGATCAGATATCAAATATCTTTTCACTTCCTTGCTTAATAATTACCTATTTTCAAGTTTTCTTCCTTTTTCAACCCCTAGACCGCATCCCGGAATATGACCCAACTATATGAAAATAGGCACGTTCCTACGGTCGTCAGTTACGCTCTAACTGAAACTTTAATTGACAGATTTTCATACAAAAGTTTCAGTTAAAATTTAACTGACGATCGTAAGAACGGGCATTAGTCATTAAAATAATAAAAAAACGTGAAGCGTTAAAGACACCTGATTAATGAAAAGACAATCTCTAATAATTTTTTTAAATATTTAATACTAATTTTATTAGTAGTTTTATACAAATATAAATATTTAGAAATTTTTAATTCATTGCTCTAAAAAAAAGTATTTCTCTTTTAGTTATACTGTAAAAACTTAAACGAATAATTAATTTAGACGAAATAAAATTCTTATTGCTATCGTGTACAAAAAAAGTGATAATCTACATTTCTGGCAAAAAATAAATGCAACATAGTGTCTAATAGAGAGTTACGTTAATAAGAAAAAAATACGAAATTAAGTAGGTACTATACTGCAGCTACTCTAATGATGTTAATTAAAATTAAGTAGGTAAAAAAAGTGTAACATGATAATTACAAAGCACATGAACGTCTCTTAGCCTAGGTATGACACATTGAGAATTGAATGGGATTTGCTTTCGCCTCAGCACGAGGAGCACGTTAATCGCGTTCATCACTCACGTAATGTTTATAATTCGCCTTTTTCGCATTAAATTAATTCTATTCGAAAATCTTATTTTACACTGACAAATCTTAAGACCTAATCCGGATCTAACGACTTTTTAGTTTTTAGTTTTTAGCCTAGGGTACGACATGTTACATGTCACGTCAAGTACATATCCAGCGATGTCTGCTCCGAGAATTCCGTATGAAGTAAGTCGAACGGGTGGAATGAGTCGAGTGCCCCAAGGGGGCTCAGGCAGGGCTCCGAGAATTGCAATGATTCGTTATCGGATTCCAAGATCAGGCCGAGTTCGAGGGCGCTATCTGTTGGATTGCAGCCGAACGGTTTCATATGGTGACCCAATGGACTTAGGCATGGTTCGGATAAGTGCAAAGATTCGCCATCGGACTCGAGAAGGAGCCCCAAATCTGCCGGATTATAGTCGATTGTCGGCGACATGGACGCGACACTGTTGTTGATTGTACCGAAAGCCTCGGTGAATTTTTGCTTGGTTTTTTGTCGCGCCCGATTTTGCGTCTTGACTGCCGTCGTCTTGACCTTAATCGGCGATGGCGTCGAGGACTCTGTTCCGGAACTGTACAAGACATCCATCGCATTAAAGTTATTGTTATCAGCTTGGTCATTGTTATTGTTGATGAAGCTGCCATCGGAAATATTCGGGCCATAGAGAAAGCTGGTATCGTGGCTAGGATCCATAAGTGCATCGCTCAGCGTCTGAATGTACTTCATGGCCAGTCGGAGCGTTGTGATTTTCGTCAGCTTTTCATTGGCCGGACTCTGCTGGTCAGCGCCCCCTATGCAATGCGGAACACAACTCCTTAGGTTCTCGAAGGCGCTATTTATTTCACGCATTCTAGTCCGTTCGCGAGCATTCGCAGTTTTTCTTCGGTACTTGCTAAGCGGTGCTGGCTTCGATTTTGGCTTCTCCTTGGCAACGGGCTCATGATCGCAGCTAAGATCGCTTAATGTTGCCGCCGAGGAGCTAGTATCGCCCGCTCGACCCGCACTATTTCCGTGTCTTGGATTCGTTTCCCGCTTTTGTCTCTGCCGAAGCGAATACTTTTCGTTGCTTTTCTTATTGCTACTGGCGCCCATATTGTTATTCGGATCCGACATTGCGCTTGACTGATCGAAGATCATTGACTTCATTGTATCGAATCGATGATGCAGTGCGGGTTCGATTGCAATCTCGAAAGATGAATTATGTCTGAAATAATAGAAAAAAAGAAGAAATTTTAGTAATTGGATTTCGTCGAAATGATGAGTAGCAATGCTAAAATACGCTTAGCTTCTTATGCGCAAGAATTTAAGAGCAGATAAGCAAAAATTTGAAAAATTTAGATCAAAACTAGCTACTCTACAAACGTCTCCACATGAAAATAAAATTTCATATACATACTATGAATATAGGTACCAGTTAACGCAAAAACCAGTAATTACCGGATAATGAATGATTATTATTTTAATTAATATTGATACTATATAGGAATATCGTTCAAGTTTTCGAATGATCAATCCTTATAAGCATGCAAAGCAGATCTACCTATCATATTTATTTTATTTTATTATGTATGCTATCGGGTTCCGCATATTATGAAAATTATAAAAAATAGGGAGGTTAAACTATAACCACGAACAACCAACAAAATTTCGTTGTTGTTCGATGGAGTCTTGCAATCACTATAGGTGCATAGTGGTTAACTAAACAGTTAATTATCGGGTATCATTAACGTGAAATTAAAAGATAGGCAACTACAGCTATCTGCAGAGGTTCTAGCTTGATTGACTTCTCTTGGCTGTTTAATTGCAAACAAATACTAAAGAAACAGAGTAAAGGTTGTTAAGCAAACGAATGCAAAATAGTAAAATTTAAAAGTACTAACTCGAAGAATTAACATGCTGCCAATAGCAACACCTTTTCTTTTAACGTTTTATATATTAGCAGCAATAAAAAAAATAGTCAGAAAATAAGAACTATAAAAGTTAAGGGCATAAGTTATGACCTAATAAAGTTAACTTCACTTTGCACCGTAAATAAGCAATCAATTAGTAAGGATTATTGATAAGAATTCAATAGGAATATGGGCAGTTTATTTTAGAAAATAATCGTCAATGGCATTTATGTAAATAGTTGGTATTTATGTAAGTAACATTGGCTCTGAAAAATGTTCGGACACTTAATGACGCGTTGTATACTAGCTTTTCTATGTTGCCATAAGGCAACTATGCTATTTAATGTTGCCCTAAGGTATAGCTAATGAATAGGTATATGTATATAAAGGAGACTGTAATTAAACTATTATATATGTATCTACTTGTGTAAAAAACTTACTTTAAATTGGTTCAGAAATTTTTATGAGATCTAAGAGCAATTATTCAGATGAACATAAAAAATTTAAATTTTTTTTCCTCGATATTATAACATACTAATAAAAATAATAACAATAAATAGTTACAGAATAATTTATTTTTCCTGCAACTTTTGATCATCACTTTTAACGATCATAACTTAAGGCAAATATTTAGTCATTTCTATTTGTTTTATGGTCGATTTATTGCCTGAAAACTAAAACCGATCGGCATCGAACATTACCGCAGGTAATACATTCGATATACGATCAGCCTGCAGATCTTACAGGTGCTCTTGGATTTCGAATCAAATACTTAATACAGTAAAAGAGAAGGGTGTGACAAGTCATTTAAAATAAACTTTACGATTCATATTTCTCAAGCCAATAAGATCCACGACATGTTGGCTAACATTGAACAGGCCTTCGTCCAAGGAAAAAGCCAAGATCTAGTTTAGATGACGACCAACTCTACACATATGTGGCCCATCCCTGGATATACTCGTACGGGTATGTTACTCTGCATAATAATGAAAGAAAATGGCAAGAGCTGACCGTATGCCAATTAAATTCGCAGTTTTCGTATATTTTTTCGTTTATCAGTCGAGAGGCAAACGATTTTCTGAATACTAACTGACATGCCGCAAGAGATCGACAGAATATCTGCCGGATAATAACTTTAACGAAAATGATAAATTCATAAAATGGGAAGGAATATAAGTAGGTGGTTTATGTTATAGCCGATCATATCTTATGTTCACGCCGGTATAATTGAACGGGAAATTGCCTCGTTGCCACAGAAATGATCTATTCAAATTTTTCGAAAGCAATTTCCAATCAAAATGCTCGTTTATAATCAGAGAGGGTTGGAAATATTATACGAACTGCACCAACAGAGATTTTTATTGGTTTGCTGACTCTAGGTTTTAGGACAACTTTGTTTTACAATCCTTCAGAGTTCCAGTACCGTCTTGTGGAGAAGAACAGTAGCAACTTTAATCCTTAAGATCGGGGTTATTAATTTTAGAATAAAGTGCTTTTATAGTTTATCACATGTTCATACCATCAAATTTTTCCATCCGATGAATTAGGGGTAAGAGACCCCAGAAATTAAATAAAAAGTTTTGACCTATGTTTTTTCACGATCCCTTCATTTTTTTAGTTTACTATTGTTTAATAAAAAAAAAGTACTGAAATCATCCTTAATTTTAAAAAAATTGGCACTCCTAAATTTTGTATTTTCGTGTTTTGGGACTAATACCACACGACATATACTTCGCAAGAAAACGTGTTTGACCAATCATTTCGCAATAACACTCAAAAGACATTAGTTTAAAATTTCGACATAATTTCAATGATTGGATTGGGTGGTCATCTATTGGAGATGAAAGTTTTACTGGATAGGCTGCAACTGGCGAGAATTATGAAGAGCTGCAAGATAAAATTTGAGAGCAGAATGTTTGAAACGACCGAATCCAGAAATCTAAAAATATGTATTATACATATATTTTAGTGGAGTAAAAAACAAATTTACACCCAGTTAGGAGTTTGATCTTGGAAAATTTTGATAAGTGTTTCTAGCCTTTCATATAAAAAGCCCGCGGAAGTAAAATTAGATTTGATAACTCGATATGCGTAAAAGATATGACGTAATTCATGAAAATGTGAAAAAAAAACCTTTGACTGACATTTTTAACTTCACCTTTGCTTAAGTTACCTCTTTAGTATATTTACGTATACGTTCTAAGCTTCAACTTTCTAATATACGCCGTTTCTGAGATATGGAAACCTGTACCTTGCTCAATTATCATCAATTGAGCCTACTTCCACTACAGAGTCTTTATAAAGATTTGGATTTTTAGAATTCTATCTTAAAGCTTTTTTTATCCGAAGGGATCGCTATGGTCCCTGTTTTGGTGCCTAGTGAGCGCTGCAGCTCAGTGTCGCACCCCTTCCTAAAACTAAAACTAAAACTATCTTTAAGCTTTTCGGTAAATAAAAATCAGGGTTCTTTCTTAACACCTCTTTCCACCATCCCCTCTTACCTCACCTATAACATTTTCTTTTTGTAAGGGCCTGTAAGATTTTTGAGGTATGATAAAAAAAATTATTGGAAAAATGGCTTTCCTTCCACTTCCGTGCTCCAACTACCCCCTCAAAAAATTGTTAGAGTTAGTAGACTCCACTTGTACCTAATCATATATAGAAATCAAATTTTTTTTTCCTATGGTGCTATTTATTCGAAAAACATTGAAATCCACAGTTTTTCACTCCTCACCTTGATATCGCATTTCACCCTTATCCAATTTTAGACCTTCTTTAGGTTTCTAGTGTAACAATACCCTAAACTCAACATTGATCGATGACAAATATTTACAATATTTTCAAAAGTTTTAGAAAGACGCATCTGTACAATAATATAATAACTTATTATTGCAAGGAAACCAATCTAATAATCCAATAATCTAATCTAGGAAACCACAGAAGACAAGGTTAACATCTTTAGGGAACTATTTTTTTTTTAAATTTAAGGTCAATCGCAATACTTAAAAAAGGTATCTGCTGTCACAAAAAACGTAGTAGATATATTGCATAATGGCAACTACAACTTTTTCTCTTCATTGAAAGATTGCCTGACTGAGTTGGTAATCACTACCTAAGACTTAATTAGAAGGACCCAGTCTCAGCCCCAGGCTGGGTCTGTCGGGTGTAACAAGCAATTTCCTCTTCACGAATTAAATAAACAAAAATTATCTTTAATAAAACTTAAATGAAAACTGCCTTCCTAGTGTGTTATTATCTTATTATCGCTTTCAAAAATTAATAGAAAAATTCCGTGGCACTTTTTTTTTAATTCGTCTTTTGGATGATCGTGCAAAAATATTCAAAATCATCGGTAAATTCGAAATGCCGGAAAAAAACACTAGTTTAAAAAACTTATTTAAGTCGACGTACCTATTTAAATTTCTCAGATACCATCTAATAAGCTCTGAAATCATAGACTGCGAAATATTAACTCGATGAATAAACCAACAAACATTTGCTAGCTAGAGATTACTTAAGCTATTAGGCAGTAGATACTAAAACTGCATTTTACGATCATTTCAGATAGCCTCCACTTTTCACTGTGCGTAAATGAATACTAAATTGCACAGATTTCCGCAAATAGGAAAATAATTGTAGATCACATTTCACGTCAAACATCTCCCATGCCACCCACTTTATCGCCGCTAACAGGTAAGTCTCCTTTCTTGACCTTAAAAAGGATCGTAAAACCAAGCGATACGATTGTCCGATTGATCGGATCTCATAACCTGTAGGACCCTCCGTTCGACTAGATTGTCCCGATGAGCAGTTCCGTCGTGGAGTGTGCGTTGTACCGGTAATCAAATGATTCCCACGCCATCCGATGTTTTTATATGATTTTATGCCCGCGGCTTCAATATGCCACCCAAAGTTCTACGATGAACATCTTAAACGGCATTTAAATGCGCCATCACATTGCACATTTTCGACTTGTAATTTGCGCAGTAAGTGCACGCCTAGTCACGGCCTATCATCAGTTTTACGATAGTCTAACCGCCCGACATTAATCGCCGCCTCGACGAGTTGAGGGTGGCTGGCCAAGGAGCATCCAAGATCTGACCATGACCATCTTACCTGGACGAGACGAACGTTTTGCAACGGTCATCAAAAACGTCTTCAATTGTCGCCTTCTTGTAACCAGTAGAAAGAATCAACAGAAACAGGCGTCAACTACTTGTCCCGGTGATGAGTGGTTACCACTATTATGTGGGTGGTGAATGTTGATGTAGAAAAGAATTCATCCAAAAGATAGTCCGATTGATTATTTATGATCCTCCGAAGATGCATAAAACATTTGACAATAACCGCTCGGTTTTCCACTATTTTAAACATTCTAGGCGTTGTAGAGCCAGTGATTAATGGCTAAAATATGAACACAACCCGAACATAATAACCAAGTGCTAATGAGTTTCCTATATTTTACATTCACGTCAATCAGCGACGTGTTTTTCATATTCATAATTTTGAACTGAGCTTCTAAAGTAAATTCCCGACATTCATAGGTTTTCTGACGAGTGCAAATGTTTGCTTGATTTGATTTCGAATTCATAGAGGTGGCGTCACGTATGGCGAACGACTGTCATTGCATGTGCAACTTCTGGACGACGAGACTTCAATGGCAGCCAGATGGCAAACTGATTCGAATGTCGTTCAAGATTTGAATAAAATATCGAACAAAAATTGCAAAATCGCTCAAGAATCAAGGACAGTTTTGGAGTAGATAGAACAACACATTCACCGTGATATTACACACTACACATCGGTACCCTAGCGGAAATCCAGCGAAACTTTTTCACTTTCCAATACTAAAATACTTTATTATTAAGAAATAATAAAGCAAATTTTCCAACAGCTTGGGCGCGAATTTAGATTTTTTTGGGTAGAAGTCCGACTATGACAAAATAACGTTCCAAACTGCCTCCTAGTAATTAGTTCACCGTGATATTGATAAGCGGGAGTTCGTATAAACGTACACAATCATTTTACATCCTTTTCTGAATATCGCCAAATCCTGGAATTAATTTTGAGATCATTACATATGGTAGGTAGTATATAAAGCTTATTGAAGTTAAAGCGAATTCGATTTCATCAACCATATAAGATTTCTTGGTTATTAATTGATAAGTTCATGGTAAGTTACCATAGAAGCCATTGATTAAATGTTTGTAGCTTTCAGTGGAGTGAAACCCCAACACGAATTCCCCGACTGTTGATAATTCGCTGTCCTAAAGGACATGACAATTGGAAAACCTATCGCTGGAGAGGCCAGTTTTCTATAAGATTGTGTTGGACTAGGTCCGTAACATTAGTTGATCTTCAATGCCATCTACCTTTCGGTTGAGGTTGCATGAAAGGAGTTTTTCACTAAGTTTATAATTCGCGATTGTAAATTACATTTCAATATCGCTATATAGAATTTTCCTCAGCAATTCCACCAGCTGTCAGGGTGTTTCGGATAGTAGGCTAGAATACACCCTCTGAAGAGTCTATCCCTTTCAATGACGAAACAACTCCTTCGGACCTAGTCCAACACAATCTTATGGAAAACTGGCCTCTCCAGTGATACATTTCCAGTTGTCATGTCATCTAGGATAGCGAATTATCAACAGTCGGGGATTTCGTGTTGGGGTTTCACTCCACTGACACCGGAAAGCTACAAACATTTAATCAAGATTTCTTGGATTCATACAAAAAGGAAATAATACCTTACACTCCCAGGGACTTAATATCGAAAAATTACTAGTTATGTTTTTTCTTCGATTAAATTTAAGGCTTTAAGAATTGAAACGGAATTCGTCAAAATTTGGAAAAAGAAACTTTTTCATGATAATTTTCTTACTACACCTTTGTATGCCAAAAAAGATCTGAACTTTTGTTTTACTATAATTACTCCTGTACTACATCTTATTTAAGTTTAAATGTTGTAGCATAAGCCATTTCTGAGATATAAAACCGCCCTCGTGCAACATTACCCCCGTACCACTCTAACTCTATCAAAAATTTAAAATTTATCTTGGACCCTACTATAGTAGCTCTGTATCGTAAGTTTTTAGCTTTCCATCCTTTGCGGTGTTCGACAAAAATTCTGATTTTTTTTTCTTTTCCACCCTCAAGATATTGCTCCTTTATCTGCACCAACAATTCTTTTGTCAGTTAGAGATTTACTGGACTACTCTCGTAAATTTTTTAGAGTAATATCTGGATCGTTTCTTAAGATATCAAAATTAAATTTCTCGAAAAATGGCTATCCCGCCACATCCGTGCTCTACCACCCCTCCCAAAAAAATTTAAATTCAGCAGACTATTCTTGTAATCTCATACACAAAAACGAAATTTGGTCTTCCTGGTGTAATGTATTCGGAAGATGTCATATTGTAGGAGAGAGGGTGGGCAATGTGGGCTAGCAAACTTAAGTGGGCTCCTAATCTCTAGTTTGCAATAGCGCCATTTCTTAGCAAAATAAATTATACGATAAAGCCACAATGCACTATAAATGAAATCTACTTGAATTACAGTTCCTTGAGTGAGTGAGTTAGCATTGTTTAGAACAGTATCCTTGAGATCGGCGTACGGATTGTGAAACTTGTAAAGTCAGATTTTATGATTACCTAAAAATATATAAATTTCAGCAGATTACTCTTTAGTATTCATTACTAATGAATACTAAATCATCAAAACTAAATCATTAGGGGTAAATTAAGCCACGGGCGAATTTTATCCCATACCAATATAATTTTATTTGAGCATGGCTAATACATACAACAATAAATCAATGCACCAATCGTGGACTGAAGTTGCGATGAAAAATGCAATAGCTTCTGTGGTTGAAAAAAATTTACGTCAAGAAAGCCAATAAATATTTTGTTGTTCCCAGGGCTACTCTTCAAACAAGAAATCTTCCCTGCTGGGCCAATTTTTGGCAAATCTAAAAAATTTAACCGTGAAGTGGTCGGCTAAAAAACGAAGAGTTTGCGAATTCTAAAACTCAGTACTGTATAACTGTGTAAGAATTAAAAGTACTTTTATATATAAAATAGCTAATCTTCATCCCCAAGTTTCGTCAAGAAGATCGAAAACCTTTGCCATTCCTACTAAAAGATATTTAGACCCTTGAAAGTTGACCTGCTGACTAAGATGAAATTTTTTAAAGACTGCGTGTTTTAAAGAATCTAAAATTTAAATTATTCTAATCAAAAGTTTGCATTCCTAACAAATGAATTAAAGTTTCAGGGCTAAACAGTTTTTTTGAATTTACACATAAATTTGCTCAAAATCCAGTCACTCAAAGATTTTTTGATATTTCTCAAATATATTTTAAATCTATCAGGAGCAGTACTGACAGAGTTAAGAGTTTTTGTCATGTTTTATTACTGGAATAAATAAGGAGATCCGCCTGAACTTCGCTGGAGTACCTATGTGTACACTGAACTGATCGATTTAAATCGAACTAACAATCGAAGCTGTATTAATGATAAGAAACATTTCAATTGATTTCTGCTTTAATTATCGTTTTTCTTACAATTTATTTTTTTGTGTGAATCAGATAAAACCTAAGTGACTATGTCATCCAAGCTTGAACAATTTGATATTATGTACATCCGATTGTATGGACAAAATAAAATGAAAGATACGTCGACATATCCAACGTTACTTTAACTTACATTACACCATGGAAGAATAACGTTGATACAGACAGAGGAATATTTTTAAGTTTTTAAAAAGAAGATCATGCTAAACTTGATCCAACGCTTTAGAAATTTAAATAAATTTTTTTCCTCCGAAATAATTCTCAGATTTTTATATCTTTTTTATAGTCGATCGTAAAAAAACTCGTAATAATGTGACATTTTTAGATATCTGAAAATCAAAATGCCCATTAGTTCATAGAATCGTCGAAATAATGAAGAAAATTATTAACTTTTTCGTAATAAAGTTATCCGAAATGAATCTCTGCAGGTTCGAGAATTCTTATATCATTTTATCGGCACGAATTAGTCGGCCTGTGCATAATGGACGGCTCGGTATCATTAATTATGTTCAGAGATCGTCACATATCAAAGATCCGAGCTCATCCACTTTACATTTACATAGCTCTCTTAAATCTTAAAGATAAGATAGTGAGATCAGATCAAAATCGATGACAGAACAAATCAAAATGTTTACGATAGTCGTAAAAACTGTGGTCGATTCTTTGAATGCGTTTGTTATTTTTTCTCCATAGTACAGATGCATCAGGTACATGCATCGCTATGTCTTCGATATCTTGAGATCCAATTTGTTGTCATCTCTTATCGTATCTTGACGGCGGCTATCGGAAGATACAAATCAAGTTATCTCTCTATTACATGAATAATTGTGATAAGAAAGATTGAAGTTTATTGCCATCGTGAATATACGGCAAATTAAACCGGTAGGAGTGGCCTTTATTTCAGCCGATGCCAATTAGATGTAACTTTGTTTTCTTCATTTATTCCGCGACATGTGGGATGTGTCATAAATTAACCAAACTCCTAAAAAACAAACGCTTGTCTTACAACGACGGCGGATATTTGAGACGTTGTTGGAGTGGCTTCGTCTTCGCCATGGAAGTGCACTCCTCAAGTAGCTCCATGCCACGATGCAATGGATGTCTTGAAATTCGATATTCACTCGATTCGAATAAGATCAGAAATTATATTCGTAAGTGAACGAACTGAAACTTTATTAGACGTTTTACTTTTGTTTACAAATTGCTACATAACATACACGACATATCCACTTCGCTAAGGCGGGCAAAAAAAAAATGGCAATAACAAGTGTGTTGGTTGCAATGGGAACGATATTTTAATCGAAGTCGAAAAACCACTTGCCATGCAAAAGATCTACGATTGTGGGCAGTGTTCAGCCCCTATAGACAGTCAATAGAAATTATACGTTTTGTACGTAAATTGAAAACTTTAATGGAATTTATTGCAATTTTTCGCGAAATGTAAGGAGCATTAGGTGGAACGGAATGCTGGCTTGGGAGCATTGAGAAACTGAGCAACCTGTACAAATATCAAAACATAAGCAGTTCACGTAGCTCGTGTACCACTTCGTCAAATATTTGACTACTTTCACTGGCAATTAACGCAATCAGATTGAGAAAGTGTAAGCTATTTATTTATCACATTGTTTTATCAAAAATGCATTATCAAAAATATTTTACAGAAATTTTTGTCAAATTTGTGTTGTCAAATGTTTGACAACGTGGCATACAGTCTAATAACTTTTAACAATCGTATGCGTTCTTTTTTAAAGCCTTTTGAGTACCTTAAATCATCCCCGAGCTACCTTTGGGAAGAGTCCGTTCTAGAAGTGCGTCGGGTATACAACTTTGGAGTACCTACTCTAATTCACTTATTTGTAATACATAAAAGAGGTAATTTATTGTAAATAAGCAAGAACGGGGATTAATATCCAAAAAAGTTATTTTATCTATCATTTTATTTTCATATCAAAACAACTTTATTATTTTTTCAGTATAAGTTCGGAACGCGTTCAATTCTAATTTGTTTGCTATTCACGATCGCATTGTTTTCCAACCCCGCTCCCACATCCATAAATTTTAATGCAGATGTCTCCACTATCACAGCTTAATGCAAATTCCAAGTTTTCTTGTTATGAAAAACTTCTTGTGACAACTTAATATTATTCATCTGTAGCACAAAATTACTACCTCTAAAACGTTACGAACTCTTTTAGATCTGTCGTAATACTGATTTTTAAGGAAGTTAGCTTCATTCTTTCAGTCCTGCTTCAGTACTGTAATACAAAATTAAACTATGTATTTTGAAAATGAAAGTGGAATTCCGATATATTTCTGATAAAAAAATTACTTCGGATAAAGTTAGAAAATCAAATTCAGATTTCTTACAGAAGCATTCAGTACTGAAAATAGTAATTGATTCGGCAAAAGGTATGATATTTTTCGGAACTGAATTCATAACCCTATTAAAATTTCAAGTTCTACAAGATGAGTATTTGAAAGTGTTATGCGTCTGCTATTTGCTCAGAATACTAAATCTAAACGAAACGAAACTTTAATCTAGCCAAAATGTAACTAATTAGCATCGTATAGGTAAGAGTTGAGTAAAGAAATGGATCAATTTTGAAAGAAAAGTTGAATACAACACTTCAAGCAAACTTCCCAATGATAATAAAACTTCCTCCATCTCCGTTTACATTGACAAATATTATGTTCTTTAGTGTTATTACTTTATTACATAACTAAGAATAAAATTTAAAGTTTCGCATGTTTAAAAATAACAGGTCCGACCAGTAACGAAAAAAATTCCCATATTCACCGGGTTTACGTACTTTCATGCAACAATTAAAGCTTAAGACAATATTTACACGGGTCAAGTATTGGCTTCCATTTTCCTTGACTTGCACAATAAACAGCCACTTATTGTGCGCGCACTATTTGGTCTCCGACTCTTTAAAATTCTACGGTGGTGGTCAATATTTGCAGATGGCAAATATAGCGACTATCGTGGTTTTAATATTTATTTTTTAACTTTTTTTTCTATTTTTTTTAATCATGAATTTTAATGTAGGAAGGTCTTTGCGTGTATATTAGGTAAGATATTTTGAGTATGCTTGTAAAGTTAAATATTATGTTCAATTGAATTGATTGACTGGTATACGGGAAATCGAAAAGGCATAATGAAAGTTTGTCTAGTGTTTGGTAAGAATTAAGTGGTTATCACTATTTAAAATATTATTGCTTATCTGTGAATTGGCTTTTGC
Source organism: Beris chalybata (assembly GCA_949128065.1). Lineage (NCBI taxonomy): Eukaryota > Metazoa > Arthropoda > Insecta > Diptera > Stratiomyidae > Beris > Beris chalybata. The sequence continues at coordinate 33,302,546 of OX421894.1, read as the reverse complement.
TGGAATACCGCATTTAGTTTAAAATCAAAGCCTTCGATGGTCGAGAAATGAAGAAAAGTTTTCTGTTTGAATGATAACACTTACAAACAAAATTTTCCAATTCAGTCCTTTCTGTATATTATAAAGCCTATTGTTTGGTTAAATTTTATTATTGAATAAAATCATGAAAACCTATGTTTCAACCCAAATTTTTAAATATTGTAGCGCGTTCTGGATTTTTGATCTTTTGAATTAAAAACTGATTACAAAATAGCTCACCATTGAAAGTTGGCTCAAATGCGTCTGCCCTTATACAAGTTCTTCATCTTGTTATACTAAATCGCTCAAAGAATAGCTTTAATATGAATCGTGTGATGCATTCGTCTATGATCAGGGCCCGATTTTTATTGTATTCATTATCAAATTGTGACCAAAAAGAGCATCGTCAGCATTAAAATTTGACTTTTAAGTTTATGTTTACAAAACAAGATATAAAAGAACTACATATCTATCCATACATAATTTCATAGGTAGTTTGGTACGGGGGTGTGGTGTAGTGTGTATCTCTGAATCAGCTCACGCGAAAAAATTGAAACTTGACGCGTATACGTAGATATACTATAGAAAAGTAAAAAACTTCAAAAAAAATTATCAGTGAACATGTAGTGCATTTTTTACCACGTATTTCTTCATATCTCTTAGGTCTTCTATATTGAATTAATTTTACATTATTATTTTCAATAATAAAGTATTAAGCCCGACCTGAAATTTATAAAAAATTGGTACCCTGAAATTTTGTATTTTCATGTTTTAGGACTAGTAAACCCCAAAAAACAAAAAAAATCCGTTCGTACGTCGTATGCCGTACGCAAACCCGTCTGAAGGTGCGTAACTCTCAAACCCCTTGAGATAATAAATTGAATTTAATGATAGGTAGAATGGGCGGACCTCTACGACTGGTATCTTTTTGGTGGATGGTGGTGTAAGGGCGGAGAAGAGGTGAACGTTTTAGATGAACAATCTCATGAATCGCATTTGCTAGAAAGCTGAAAGCTGGAACTTATGTAGTAGTATAATAGTGGACCCATTTGCGAAAAAGTTCTCGATAGGGGTTGAGGACTGTGTGAGTGGGCGGGAAAACAATGCGTCCAAAACGCTTGTCAGCTAGGATCGAAATAATCTAAAATCGATTGTTTTCAGATTATAGAAACTTTTCAGTTGTCTTAAGAAATACTAGGAGATTAGAAAATGGTTAAAATTTTTAAAGGGGGTAGTGAAGTATGGGAGTGAGGGGTGAAAAACTTTGAACTACAATATTTTTCGACTTAATTGTGCCAGGAAGATAAAATTTGGTTTCTGTTTCACTATTACCAGTGGAGTCTACTGAACTTTAAATTTTTGAGGGCGATGATGAGGCACGGAAGTGGGGGACAGTAATTTTCCAAATAATTAAATTTTTACATGTTATAAACTGTATCAGATATGATTTTGAAGACTTTACAGGAGTTAGGGTCAGTAGAACTCTAGCGGGGAAAAAAGTTTTAAGGAGCTGCGTATAGGGAGTGAGGTGGGAGGGGGTGGAAATGAAAAAAAATCTGATTTTTATTTCGAAAGAATAGAAAGCTAAAAGTTTAAATCTGTATTGAGCTCCTATAGAGACATCCCAGAACGATTAAATTGCTGGTAGGTGTTACAACATACTGGGGTGGGTGGATGATTTTTCATACCTCAGAAACAGAATAGAGTAACTAAACCTAATAAATATTTAAATTTTCGTTTGTGTACAAGAATGGAGTAATAAAAATGTCCGTGAACACACATTTTTATGAATTTCATTTAATCTTTTGGACCTCTCGACGTATCAAAACAATTTTATTTCTGCCGACTCTTAATATAAGTGCCAACAAACGTTATTCAAAATTGTTCGATATATAGCCCCTAAAGAGGTGTAAGGCGGCTATGTATTTTTTCACGAATTCCGATATATGTATATCATAAATCTAATGAGATATAGAATTCACTTTCACTTCTATATGTTTTTTATTTGCTATTAAGTTAGTATTTGATTTGATGAAATAAATTATTATTATTATTAAGTTGCGCCCAGACTTTTGACAAATTTTTTATTCTACGGACTCTTCATGTAAATGCCTTCAGAGTGTTTTGGGATTTTTTTGAATTCGACTTGTAAGGTTGTATATATTTACCCGAATTAAGACATATGCCATATGTCTGATTAGTTTTTACATATTGATAACTTATATTTCCGTCTTTAGATCATTTCAAAGGTTTCCCCATTGTTCAGCCTCTAAGAAAATACCTACATGTAAAAGACCAGTACACGCTTTCACGAATTCTGTCATATCTCTCAGAAGTGATAAAACACATTGAGTTGATTTTTTTCCCGTGCTTTCTATGTAATCATCAAAAAATTGGTATCAGGATTTTTAAATATTTACCCCCAAGCGAGTCTAAGGAGGTTGCATACATTGTAATAACTTTCGCCGTATCTTTTATGTTTGATCAAATACGAGTATCAACTGGCTTTTAATACGTACAACGTAATTTTAGGATTTTCTGATATTTAACCTCCACGGTGGTGTAAAGTGATTGTATTCCTTTTCACGAATTCCAACACATGTAAGATCTGATGAGATATTGAACTGATTTGTACTTCCTAAGGCTTGTTATAAAAAGTTAATTTCAGTTTGGAGGATACACAACCCCATATTTCTTAGGTTTGATGCAACATAAAATTGGTTATTACTTATAAAAGCATTCCATCTAATCGCCTTAAAATTGATTTCACGATCTTTCGAAATTCAAGCCCAAAGGTAATGTATGCAGGGTATGTGTGTGGTGATGCCATTCTTCACGTTTGAGTTAGTTAGTGTTCATCTGGTGCGGTGATGTAATGGGTTTGTATTCGTTATCACAAATTTCGTCATATCTCTTAGGTCTGATGAGGCCGCAAATTGGTTTTTACTTCTACGGGTTAGTGAAATCGCCTAAAAACAGATTTCAACCCTGAAGGCAGTGTAAAACTGCCATGTATATTCTACAGCATTGTCTTTAAACTGTCGCACTATCGGAACCAGATCAGTATCTGTGCTACATAAATGCAACCACCATGCAGATTTTCTAAGCATGGAATCTTAGGTTCCATTCATTTAATCTATGGAATGATTATAAACCAAAAAGTCGGAAACATTAAGTAATTCAAAATTACTGGTTTTCCAACCGGCAGTCATCGGACGAACTCTTTGTGCGTCCACTAGCAAGAATGACACACAGTGCGTGAAGAAAAGTGCGGACTAGTAACTTCCGATTGGGTTGCTTTGTTGAAGTTAATCGCACCGAATAACAATTGACATACCTTCGAGATAAAATAAGTCAAAAACTTTTTGGATAATCCAATCGGATCCGATCAAGTATGCAAATACAAGTATCTTTCTACGAAAGACCGCCATAATGAGGCTAAGACGGTTTTAGCATTTTACCTTATTTTCACAATATTAGGAACTTCGAATTCCGGCCGCAGTATGCATATTGCACCGAATAAACTACTCCCGGTTGTCGCGAATAAACAATGTGACATTCTGCCATGTACCGTCGAAGGATTACGATAAGTCCATAAATTAATATTATAAACCGTGACTGTCACAGTGACAACGTAATTAACCTCGATCTAATTACCGACATGGGGTCGACTTTATACCGCGAAGTTTATCATCGAAAAAATCTCGAATAGCGAAATCAATGCGGAGGCCTTTTCAGGAACGCGATCGTGACTAAGCAGCAGCAGCAGTAGCAGCAGCTGAAACTGAATCTATTCTAGCGGCCGGAGTGGTGACAATCGATCGACTGCGTTGCTGCGATCGCCGAATAGGTTCCAGGCACCTAGAAAAACGTGTCACGTTCAATTTATCTTCAAGTCGGTCCGAGTTCAAAACGGCGTGAAATTACCGATCGTTTCCATTCAAATTGAGCTGCGCACCTAGACGCTGCCGCTGCACCGGTGAAAATGCGAATAGAGAGTAGCGCTACGCCTCGGAATCGGACGCACCGACACTTCAGGAAGACGTCGAGCCGCAGCAGAAGAAGGTCGACGCGGCGTGATCACTGGCAAAAATTCTTAGATCTCGAAATTATTACAGCTTCTTGGGCTTTTTGTGCCAGCGGCGATAATGTTATGTCGTTGTGGACACTTTAAGTCACTTCAATCCTTGGAACGATGTCTTCTTGTTGTGACGACATGTTTTGTAACTTTTTCGTCGCTTCACTTTCCTGTCACGCGTTTTTTTTCGCCTTTCTTCACCATCTTTCGATTTCCCTCCAAGGTAACTTTTGTAACATGAAATAATTATTTCTTGTCACTTTGTTTAGCTGTTTGTTTTTTCTACGGTTATTTTCTTTAATTTTTTGTTCGATGGAGCGATTGGAAAAAAAGGTGCCTTAATGAAATGCCATAAGCAATTTTTATTTATATGGAAATGACTGTATTTGGAAAATTGTCGAGTCGTTCTTGTTAAGGCCGAGACCGGTCACTTCGGATGGAGGTTGTACCTGAAGATTGTGTAACTGCACTCTTGGCTTAAGTAAGCCAAGCTGTGCTCCTTTCAATGATGCTGGCTGACAACTGGCTGCGCGGGTAACTTGCTTGCATAAGAGAACATTCTTACGTAGCTTGTATGGGATTCAGGTGAGAAACGTGTCTTTTTGATTTACGTGCAGTTTCTGCACGAAATTGTTACAATTTAGTCGATTATGTCCCAATTTAATAAAGGAGGAATTACATCCACTTAGATTTATTGGGGTTTAGGTCAGATGACTTAATCTCATTTCCTGCACCTTCCTATGCCTTCTTTAGGACAGCTCCATTGTTTGAAAGTTTCAGATTCTCAATTAGAGTCTAATGGGCTTCTATCGTATTTTCCGGTAAAAGTACACGATCCAAACTCAATTTTACGAGCAGTTCCCAATGGAAGTTGTAAATTTACATGTAACGAGGCTTGAAATTTACTTTTTCAATTATTTATTGATATCTAACAAATGTAGGCAAGGTGTCTGATAATCATTGTAAAATACAAAAACTTGTGATAGAAGTGTTTAGCTAAGTTAGACCCCAGTATATCCGCATATTACACCAATGTTGTACTGCACTTTCGTCCGTTCTATTTTGGAATATGCCTGCCCGGTATGGGCTCCATACTATGAGGTTCATATATGTATATAGAATTGAGTCGGTTCAAAGAAGATTCTTGCGATTCGCACTTAAAGGTCTTCCTTGGAAAGATCCACTGCATCTGCCTCCTTAACATGAGCGTCTTAAGCTCCTGCCGATAGAGTCGTTGATTGATAGACGATAGAGATGTTTTTTTTTCAAGGTAATTTCTGGTGATATTAACTTCCCATCATTGCTGGAAGATATTACGATAATGTGGTTTTCCAGTAAAGTGAACAACAATTTTTTTCTTAAATGTCTCTTGTAATGTGTACAGTTGTAATTTTAGTGCATCTATAATGTGAACATGGTTACCTATAAAGTAACACTCTGTTTATAAAATTATGGGCATTGATATATATTACGAACAAATGTACAAATTCGGTTTATAGTCGTCGAAAAAGCAATCAACACTATCCGACAATTCAAAATAACAAATTTTTTCATACCTGCCTCTTCATATTAGAATAGTATTTTTCATTATCATTTTCAGAATTATTACAAATAGCTTTGGTTTTCGAAAAAAAAATTAATTTTGGTTTTAGGCTTAATGTGCATAATATTGTTTTTTGAAATTTTATTTTATTCAATAAAGTGAACACCTCCAAAATGTGAAATCAGTCGGTTTCAATTAAGTTCACATTATCGGGATTATACTCTACTTTCAAAATTCCATTTCGATCCTTAAGAAATAATGTGTTGCTGGATATTCCTTACCATCGGACAAATTACGGCCAACATGAATCACATCTCTTTCACGCATTTTTAATTATAATTACAGTCAAATTGACTTTAACATTTCTGTTTATAGCTAAAATCGGCTTTATAAAATAAATATCTAATCTAACGTAATTTTGCACTTATTTTTTGTACTTATTTTTAATTGTTTTATTATTTTATATTTTGTAATATTTTTATGAGTAATCAGCATTTGATGAATTTGAATGATAAATAAATAAATCAAATGATTCGTAATTAAGTCATTAGTGTATCATTATTTATGAGCATTATACTCGTGAACGAATCCGAAAGTAATACTGAATTACTGAGCGCACCAAAATGGATCCTCGTTTACGAATCATTTTTATAAAGTCATTCATGAGATAATATTTATAAACCATTAATGAATTGTTTATGATTCGTTTTTAACATCAATTAATTAGTTGAAAATTATTATGCATTCCAAGGAGGAGATAAATTTATTTGTCTGTATTTATAGCGGCTGTATGGAGGCTCGAAGCTCAAAAACTATTTCAACTAATGATTTCAAATCTTTTCGGTGAGTACAATTGAGTTATTGGTTTTGGGAGGGAAGAGATCTTTTAAGATAGCTTTGGTTTCATTATCACGTTTAGGTTACACATTTGAAACTTGTTAATTATATAATCAATATTTTTATAGCTATAAAAGCAAAGTCATACAGCAAATTGTGGTAAAGTAACGCGTCCAAAATATTCAGAACTTAGTATGGTATGGTATGGTATGGTATAAGGGGTGGTGATGCTATCATCCTCCTTCACTTAGACGTTATTGTTCGTCCATTGTGCTCCCCGTTTGAGTTTGAAGAACTCCTGGAACCTAAAACCATTTAGTAGATTTTATAAAGTTTGCTATGTTACATAGCTTTCCTTTATCGATATCACCGAGGTCATCGAGGAAATAAGCGTCGAGGTTCCGTCTTCTCGTTTTCGATAGGCCCGGACACTCACATAGGACGTGAAAGATTGACTCCTCCACTTCTGGGTCACCGCAGCTACGACAAAGATCATTTGCGTCGGCTCCCAGTCGTCTAGCATGTCTACCGATCAGGCAGTGCCCTGTGAGCACTCCGATTAGTGTGCTAGCATCTTTCCTGCTCAGGCTCAGGATATACTTGCTTTTCCCGTTATCATATTCAGGCAAAGGGTTCTTGATATTGAGCATGTAGTTAGGTTTGACCATCTATTGCCTGCCCGCTGGAAGCATAGTGAGTCGATAGACTGATTTATGGATCCGATGGGAATAGCAATGTGCTCGTCCATCACTAGTGAGCTTAGGCTGGAGCCTGCTCGAGCGAGTTCATCAGCTTGCTCATTCTCCTTGATTCCACAGTGGCCTGGCACCCAGCAGAGGGTAATATTGTGCCGTGTGCCGGTGTTAAGAAAACCCCCTAACTAGTTTTGATCGTGTTGTGTTCGAGCTAAGAGCCTTAATGGCTGCTTGGCTGTCAATGCAAATAGTGATGTCTTCTGTAGCATTCACCTTTGCTTCAATAATTGTGCATGCTTGAAGTATTGCAAAGACTTCCGCTTGAAATACACTGGCATGGTCCGGTAGCCTGAAGGACTCATTAATATCGAGTTCCTGTGAGAACACCTTCGCGCCTGTACCAGAAATCATTTTCGAACCGTCGGTAAATACCATTATGGTCCTGTTGTCTAGGTTGCGTTCTATATTCCAGTCGACCCTGTGTGGGATTTTAACTGAAAATTCCCTACTGAAATCTAATTCTGGCATAATATAGTCCGTTTCCCTGTTCATATCACACTCCAAGAAGTCATTGAGTATGGTACTGTGACCAGCAGGTCTAGTTCTCCAGTAACCTAACTCTTTGAGTCTTAGAGGACCTTTTGCAGCCATGTTTTTTATGTGCATGTCCATTGGCAGCAGGTGGAGGATAGTTTCCAGTGCTGCCGTGGGTGTGGTTCTGAGGGCGCTAGTGACCCCAATGCATGCCAAGCGCTGTACTTTTGTCAGCTTGCTAAGATACGTGGACTTTCTAGTCGCCTTCTACCAGACTATCGCGCCATAGCTTAAGATTGGTCTTACTATGGCTGTGTACATCCAATGTACTAATTTTGGTTGTAGACCCCACCTGTTACCGAACAGCTTTCCGCAGGCGTAAAATGCGTTATACGCTTTTTTAACGCGTTCTTCCAGATTAAGTTTCCACAGAACTTAGAATTTAGAACATAGAATTTAGATAATCTAAAATTCATATCTCCTGAATGATTTATGTCACAAACCTGAAATTTGGTGAATGAATTTGGGTTACAATTCGTCACGAACCAATAACGTGAAATCCACCACAAACCAAATTTTGACTTTATACGTACATTCCACACATTCCATCGTATGTACCTCAGATTTGAAGACGCACGCACCACTATGTAGTATAAAAACGCACCAAATCAGTTTTTGATAAGCGACAAAAGTTTGGGCGACAATTTTTAAGTGGACCAACCTTACATAGGGGCATTGTGCAGAATGGAAGAGTTGTTATTAGGTTTTCCTGGTAAGCTACCATTGAAGCTATTATGACGCTACGTCTTCCGATGACGAAACAGCTCCTTCGGACTTAGTCCAACACAATCTTATGAAAACTGGCCTCTCCAGTGAAGTTCTTTCCAAATTTGTCGTGTCCTAAGGGACGGCGATTAATCAACAGTCGGGAATTTCGTGTTGGAGTTTCACTCCACTAACACCGGAAAAAACAACTAACTCTTAATCAATGGAAGAGTTCTTTGAAATAAAATTTTTATATCTCAATAACCGCACCAGTTATGGCCTTAAAATTTGTACCTGAGTTATGGAAAGTATATACTACAATTATAATGGTGGTGGTGAATGTGGTGTGGTTATACAAAGTTGAAAATGTACGACTTTGCAAAGCGACTTAATAGCATCCTAGAAAATTAAAATTTTTTATGACGACGCAAGGCAGGGGGTCACAGAAATTCTATCTCAGAAACAGCTTATTCTAGAAAGTTGAAACTTAGTACGTATATATAGACGTACTACATAAAGTAATTTAAGCAAAAAGGAAGTTCCAATTTCTTTTCATGTATGGGGTGTAAAAATGTTACGGGGCAACGGGGGTTTTCTATATTTTCACGAATTTCGTTATATCTATTAGGCTCATTAGATATCGAATAACGCCTTAGGCGACAAATCAATAGGCGAGAGACTAGTGCTGAAAATCCCCAAGGTTGTCAATTTCGGTTTTTGGACGATATTTTGGGCGACTCGCCTTGTACAAAATCCCACTACAGCTGTCCAAATTTGTAGCATTGGGATATCTATTTCGAAAAGCTGGTCGAAACGAAAATAGTTTTAGATTTATACAAAGATTTCGGAACCAAGATTTCCAAGTTAATTGTTTTATTTATTTTTTATTCAAACCTGCTTACGTAGGTAGTCTGGTGCAAAGATTCGTATACTAAAACAACATACTGCAGTCTCTTCAATTTTTCTGAAATACTGAATTCAAATTTATATTCACCGTGAAGTACTGGTAATATACAGGCAGGGAAAGCAGGAAAGTTTAGAAGCAGTCCTTAAAAGTTTCATGTTTACCTCACAAGAAGTGGATAGCTCATACCAGCCAAGGTACAACAAGTTTAAACAGCCAGACTTGGAAAATGAAAAAGCTTCGTCGCAATTGTTGCTTAGCAAGGATGCAGGTGGTCTTAGTTCTCAACCCGTGAATTTCCGGCTTAGGGTCTAAAAATGACTTCTTAAAACTTGTTCCTATGCTTCAAAAGAAGTGTACCGATCTATTCTAACACAAAAGTGACTCAACTTTTTTGATTCTAGCCTTATTTCTTGTATAGGGAGGAGATATAAGCTTAGGCCATTTTAGGGAAAGGAAGACCACTTCTCCAGCAAAGAGTTGAATCTACTAAAGGTGAAATTCGAAATTCGTCAAGAAGTCTGTTTGGGTAAAGCAAAGTAGAGCCTTGAAGTACCTAGACCTTGAAGGTTATCTACATAAGAAGGTGGTATTGGTCTCAAGGATTGTACTCTAGATCCAAGTCTAATTTTCAGCCAACATTTTTGATGAAATGATTTTATTAGACTACAAAGTAACTTTGTTTTAGTCAGTGGGCAATACAGCCGAAGGAATCGTTGCTTTGAGTTTAACGCTCCCATATTTCCAACAATGTTGTGTATTCGTCTCCGAAAACAATAGGACCATCAAGAGGAAAATCATCACTTTACAAGTCACTAACCCTTAAGCGAAGCAAAGTATTCGACAGCATAAACATTGGGCGGTAACGGCGCGGTCGGCTGGCCGGCCGGCGTACTAAAAACACTGGACACAGCGGACAGAGGTCTCAAACGATCGATGTTGGCTGCATTGAGTTCTGGGTCAAGAAAAATGAACCCCAACGTATGGCACACACTATCTATCCATGTGTGTAGTGTTTTTAGCCTCTTAACACAGCACGTAACGATCATTTAAGTCGATTTTTGTTTACAGTCCCAGTCCGCTAAGACGTTGAATTGGACACTCGACACTAGCTAGCTTCAAGTGCCCAGCGGATTCCAACGAAACGAACGCATTCAGACGATATTTGTCTTAATTAAGTCGAAGAGATCTTGAAATTCGGATTGGGATGATCGTAGCTTCTTGGTCGCGGACATCATTCCGATCCGGACGGAATGACGATATCGAAAATGTGAGGATCTTGTATTATTTTGTTATTATTTTTATTGAACTACTGGTTGATTGATTAATCGTTTTGCGAGAACATTTTCATGGGTCATTGTGGTTGAGTGGTTCGATGTTACGCTTCTTAATCTTTTCAAATTGTTGCTTCGAGAACGTTTTGCGATTGGGTGTGGGGGTCTGATCTGATCCGATGACTCGATTGCTTTCTATTTGGATTTTTAGCTTCTTTTGAGTCTACTTATTGGAACTAATTGGTTTTATAGAGTTACAATAGGAATCGTTATAAATGATATAGCTATTAGTTTTTTTTATGGTGATGTAGACCATTGAGTTTTAGGGAACGGTAGGTACCTATTCGGTATATTTTGAGGACAATGGTAGCTTGACGTTGGCTTAGTTAATCAACCCAGCAGTTTTGTTTTCTTATCCCACTGAAGTCATAAACGTGTTAACAGTAGACTTCACTAATTATAAGTAAGATGGGTCGGGGCCAGCTTCTCTCGGGAATTATGGGTTAATCTCTTAAGCCTATTACTAAATAGAATCGAAATTTCCCATAACAATTTTCCGATCGAGCGAAAATTGTCTGTGGATTTGATATGTGTATCTATTCAACGAAACGAACTCGCATCCGACCAAGGTTTTCATGTTGATACAACTCCATTACAATCCCAAAGGTATTTTTTTCTATAGATGACCTGTAAACAATTTTGAATCGAGGATTCTAAAATTATAGGCCATATATCTTCTCACCTTTAGGGTTAGGAACTTTTTAATTGCATCGAGCTGCGCATATTCTTATCTGTCCGACTATTTAGTCGATGGTTATGCGCACATTGCAGAAACCAATCGACCGATAGTTACAATTTGGTAGCCGTATCATATTATCATCACCGCTGGCAGATTGTTATTGATGCAATCTGCATCACACCAGACACATCAATTTACATGTTATTCACAAGACACGATCAAGTACAGATAGAAATCCAATTGTAGCCGATTTCACTTTATTATTTTTTAATAATAAATTATTTTGATCGACCTAAAATTACCAAAAAATTTACTACCCTGTTTTTGTATTTACACGTTTTAGGACTAGTAAGCCCCAAAAAAGTGAAAAAAAAAATATCCGTATGTCCACCGTACGCAAAACTATTTGAAGGTGCGTAGCTCTCAAACCCCTTGAGATATTGAGTTGAAATTTGTATGATAAGTAAAATGGGTGAACCCCTTCGAGTAGCATACCATATTTATACGAATTTTGTGCGGTAACGTTAAGTATGTAGAAAAATGGTGAAAATTTTCGTATCTTCGAAACCGATAGATAATTACAAATAAGTTTCTTAAAATAGTTTTAAAGCACCCTTTCTTATGTGTTTTTTCCAGTCACGGCCGATGTTTGAAAGCTAAAACTTAAGACATACTATACCTACAACTCAGGCCATTAAGACTTATTGTTCTAGAATACAAAAACTATGGATATTTAATAATTTTGCATTTGCAATGGGTTAAAAACATATTTGCTAGTAAAGTATTTCTTTGTGTATACAATGAGTTAAACTGAGGAGGATAATATTTTTACCTCAAAACCTATATAATATTTTTAATTTTAGCCTTCTCTAACTGTGATTTTAATTGCATATTTAGTTCAGTATAAAAATTATCGAAAAGAAAGCCGAATTTTCGAGCTATCGAAAATTGAACTATTTTCACTATACTCGTAAATTGGTAATATACTATAAATAAATCTTTATAAATAAATAAAAAAAAATTTCAACATAATGCTTGTGAATTTTGAAAGTCAGTACAGCTAAAAAACTTTTGAAAATGTGCAATATGGTACTTGGAATTTTTAAGATACTCGATGCTGTTTATACATGGGTGTTAGATGTTTTTACTTAACATGTATATAATAGTAGATCCATATACCAATTCCAACATCCCACAAAGCGACGGCCGATTTCTTAGGGAACCGATTGGTTTGGAAAAATGCTTTTGTGTTATTCTTATATTGAAGAAAAACACACACCCCACTCCGTATTCGTTTTTGTATTTAGAGTGTTCGATATAGACGCAACTTCAAAATAAAACTGTTTTCATCGATGTTTCCTAAATAGCTTTAATTTTTAATAGACCTAACAAATAATTTAAAAATTGCAAGGAAATAACTTACATGGGGACATATTATACTAATTGTATGTAATAAATTGGAAAAAATTTTGTATTTTTTTTAATTTAAGTGTAGGTATTGGTGTTGAAAAAATTCTTGAATGCAGTTACTAAATTTCTGTACAAATGCAGTACCTACGATCGATATTAAGTTGCCTTCCATTAAATAATTCAATCAGTAGTCAAAATGTTAACAGGAAAGATTTTGAGGATTTGACAATTTTTGCGCAGTATAATTATGAGACTTACTGTTGTCTGAAGAAGTGATATGGTAAAATCTTTTCCTATTTCATCAAAAAAAACCGTATCTGTAATCGAAACTGTTTTTACAATCTTAAAAAATAAATGCATTAAATTATTTTGTTCATGTTGGTAAGACTTTAAAGCTTCACTTCAATAATTCTGTATAAAAATACCACTTGATCTTGGGCCAGTGTTATTTTGATATAATCGAACAATTTTCGGCCCGTCGATCCAGTGAAATATTTATCTACATTAGTCAGAAAAAGTGAGCAAACACGAATGAGTGATGCAAAATTATAAAGAAGTTGCGTCATGTTTGGCTGGACAACTATCTTGTTCTCATTTTAAAAGATATACTTTATCAAAATGCATGTGGAGCAAGTGACCCTTCTTGTGCTATCTAAGAGCGTCCTTGAATAATACCAAAAAATCAAATTATGGATAATCAACTTTTCTCCTTACAACTAAAACTTTAAAAAATACCAAAAAGTCTGTTTCAATATGCCTAATCATTCAACAGAAGATCAAAATTTTTGCGAAAGATCAAGTGAAATAAAAAATCTAAAAAAAAACGTGTTCTCAGTCTTATCCCATAATCCAATAAATCGATTAAATTCTTCGGAATATTATCGATCAAGAACAGTCCGGTTTTACTTTCGTTGAGTCAGAAAATAATCAAATGCAAAAAAATGTTTTCATGAAATTCTATTTTTGGTAAGGTTCGTTCTATTTTTGGCAATCGTGAGACAGTACGTCTTAAGTAAAAAAAACTTGTCTGAGCTGAAAGTTATCGCATTACACATTTGGTAAAGAAAAAACAACTAAATATCTTTTACCAATCCACCCACTTACATTGGGATTACAGTCGCTTAAAAAAAATCGCAAGAAATTATAATTTATAAGAAGGCAAAAAAAATCAACAAGAATAGAAGATTTACCATAGGAGTAATTCTAGGAAAGATCCAAGACAGCAACTTATCCAATTATGGAAGAAGTTCTTGAAACGAGTTCTTGTCTTTTTACCCAGCACACAAGATACAGCAGTAGCGTTCGATCACTATGTACGTGTTCTGTTTTTAATTTTATTTTTTTATAGTTGGATTAACGCGAAATCACTCAAAATATCACTCGATCGTCACCATGATCATAACTAAATTTTATCTCCATGATCAACTTTAACATTGATCAGCACAAAATTTCGCAAAAAAAATACATTATTTTTTAATCACTGTTGCATTTTATTAAATTCTTAATTAGCTGATCGCGATTCCGATCGTATCATAAAATTTAAGAGTCAATCGAATCGATTCAAGTTTTTTGCAGAAAGAATTTGCATCCTTTAAAAGTTCGCGATATAGTCGAAATACGGTAGCCTTTTATTTGTTAATAAAAAATTGTCAAATCGCATGCATGCTGGCAGTTTATTTTCATTATCATAAATCAATAAGTAATTAAATTTGTTAAGACGCGCAAGATTAAATGGCCGGTGTACTTGAGAGACGGGTCTTTCAGCCAACACAAAAATTATGTCTTATGTACGTCTTGAAGATCGAACATGAAAAAAATGATATGTGAGAGCAAAAAAAAAATGAATCGGGGTTTTTTTTGAAATTCTTAATTTTTCTTTTCAATTTTGAGGAGGCGAGATGGTACTGCAGAAATTGTAGTCGGTTTTTTTTTCTTGGATCTTGTCCCGTTTCCGTAGGAGGTGGTTGGAGCTAGTCTTATTGTCACCGAACACAAGAAGAGACACTTTAGACACGATGTTCGCAAATAGCAGAAAAACGTCCAGTTTAAAAATGAATAAAAGTTATTAAAAACACCTTCGCGAAATTCGCGTTTTCTACACGCTTCGCAACGCTGTGTAAGGTCGAGATTTAAGCACACTGCAACTTTAGAGATAGACGCGTGATCCCGACTTTTTAGCTATAGACGTTAATGAAATGCCTAGACCCGCGCACAGACCTTATACGTCTTAGCCAGACTGCTATCAATGTTTAACTGACTTAAGATCGAGGGTCACCATGTAATATCGTGGTACGACGGTTTTCTTAAAGGTGGGTGCCTTAAAAAGACATTAGGCCCCCGTGTTGTGGAGCTCGGAGTCTGGGTCCGAGCTGAACCGTAAAGAAGTTTTCACATTTACGATTAAGACTCGAACCGTTCGAATAAAATTCTCTTCTTCTAAGATCGCGTTTCTCTTCGAAATTCTGTTTGCCCGGGACTCGAATTTCAGGGGGTTCATACGAATAAGAAGTTCACCAATAAAAGATCATTCGACGTGGTAAAGCGGGGTAAATGTGGGAGTTAAGTATTTTTTACGGTATCTGTACGTTAAGTCAGTGGTTAGTTTGTGGTGAATCGAGTCGAAACTATGGACCCATGTCAGCGCACTTCGATTTGAATTTGTTGTGGGGCATTGGAGCGAACGTGCGTGGCTTAGAAAAACTACTTCACTTTTGTAATTAAGTGAAAATGAGTCATGATCGCACTGTCGGTTTATGAATTCAATGCATGATCGGATTTTATATGGCACGCATGTGGATTGGGAATTAGATACGCATGTTATCGCCGATTATCGTATGCATGTTTTGCTCCTTCAATAATTGCACCTTATCTTGTTGGCTACTAGTTAAGGCAAAAACAAATTCTTTATATGACAAATCTTAGATGATTTTCCTAAGAACACTGATCTTACCTAGACAAATCACATTTTTGTTCGACTGCCTCAAGAATTAAAGATTGTTACCAACTTTGTTTGAATCTTCAGTTTCTTGAAAATAGTTGATGAGAATATGTACATTAACTTTAAATCATTGAACCAAAAGGTACATAAAATCAATGCATTTGCCCTTCATCATAACACAAAAATTATTAAATTTAAGTCGATGGGAGTCTTCAAATATATTGCACACAACCATTCATAAATGTTTGTTTAGCGTACCAATCCTACATAACTACAGAAATGATGAAAAAACATTGCGGCAATGAATGGAGTATTCCCTTAAATATCAATTGCCGCAGCTGTGGGGAGGTAAACAAGAGCCAAGAGGGAAACTGTTATCCACCTTTTTTGCGAATGTCCAGCCCTAGCTTGAGCCAAACTTCGAGTACTAGGCAAACCTTTCTTTAATGACCTTGACGAGATCTCGAAGAACAAGATTGGAGAACTGATTACCTTCCAAAATAGCTCCGCATGGATATGATAGTCCAACCCCAGGTCTCTGTTAAACCATATATCCACTTCATCAACCCTCATCGACCAGGTTAAACGAATTATGGTATCAAAACGGTTCCTGTGCTAATTGGGCCCTGCTTTCGACAGACGCAACGCCATGTAAACCAACTAACCAACCATGAATGAATTCGAAGTGTTAGCAAACTGTTCATAGCAATGAAGGATTGAGTAACTTATTTCAAAATTTAATATACTCGTATATTAATTGTGTTTAAAAAAACACCGATGTGATTATTTTACATGGCCATGGAAGTAGAAAACAATTCGATATCAAATCACTTCTAAAAGATTTCTCAGAGTTAATGAATTTGTATACAATTGCTATACACGCTCATAGGAGTTGAACATCAAAAAAATACCAAAATTTTTTAAATCAAATTTTTGATGTTTATGTGTCCACTTTCCACCAAATATTTGTTTTATTCCAAAAATTGTTCTGTACTGCTCATAAAACTTTCCAGTGCAAGCTATACCTGGGGTAAAAACTGTGTTACTCCTATGAAAACTTTTATTATATTATTTTTAGAACATGCAGGTAATACTAGCTACAGTAGAGTCTCGCTAATCCGGATCAATTAAAACCACCCCCAATCCGGACTATGCGGGAATTCGGATTACCAAAGGCATATGCAAATTATTAAAGATAAACATTTACAAACGCTTATTCATTTATTACAACAAATAAAACATATAGTATCTCAAAAAAAAAAAAAATTGCTTTACAAATACTTTCGCGTAGAACTTCCTTTCTTATGTCGTTTCACGATTCGTAGTACAAATTGTGTCGGGTGCAAACTCTGTCGTTCTTACATACTGCATGTTACTAGTCGAGATTCTTCGCAACTTTTCGGTTATATGTGCCAACGTTCGTTAGACCTGTAGTATATGCGAGGAACAGCATGAGGAAGAGGTTTCAAACAGTGTACAGAAGTTTCCACGTTCGACATTGTAAGGCGTAGATATCTTACTGGAATGTGGGGGGGAGTGGCTTTCTTTCTGAGAACTGCTCGAGTTGCCCGAGTGGCATGTAACAATATGTTTTAAGTACAAAAAAAATGCCAGTAATGTAAAATAGTCCCAGAAGATAATAATTTTCGCATTGTATAAAATCTTCGACTTATATATTTATTTATTTATCAAACAAGATATATACAGATTCAACTTTAACTCAAATTAATTTAATTTAATACAATACAATTTGACTTAATGTAATTAATTTAATTTACTTTAACTAGAGGTAGTAGTTGGTTGGTTAAACGGGATGAGGAGGAGATGATAAAATCGAACCAAGACTCAGCATTATATCTTAAGCACGAACACCATAGCTTCTATATCTTGGTACTATTGTGGATTCAACTATTTTCTCCCATTCTTGTGGAAATTATTTTTTTTTAAATACATACTTTATCGCTCTCATGTCGCTTTCCGAAACCTCAAACTATCTTTTCATGCACATCTTTTATCACTCCTTACATAATCTATATATATAAAAGAGGATGTAGGTATGTATGTATGTGCCTGTTTCCTATGAATTCCTAAACCGCTCAACCGATTTTGATAAAATTTTCAAGAAACGTGAAAAGTAGTCCAGGGATGGTTCCTGTGAAGTTTGGTCCAGATCGAATGAAAAACAAAAGTTTTTTTTTAAAATTTTTCTAATTTTTTCACGATTTTAGTACTCTGATGCTCTAATTGCTTGTTTGCGCTTACCATTCATCCGACTACGATGAAACTTCGCTGGTATATTGAGCGCACGCCAGTGA